>JAWWEQ010000010.1:3732540-3891162 GCA_035583055.1 Torymus tubicola
CGTTTAGTTTTATTTAATTAATTAAGATAACATTTATATACAGAACTCTAGAATATATTTCCTAGCTATAATTATATTTTTTAAACACTATAGAACTATAACAATTAATACATATAACATACATTTATACATTCTCATCAAACACACATAGATTTTGTAATACTTTCTCATAATATAAAAGCAAATGTTTAACAATTTTAAGTATAGAAATGATACAACTAGTGTCATCTCTGTGAAAAGGACAGAAACCATAATTATCATTAGGGGAGGTTTGCGTCATCAGCCTGACCAATTAGTTGCGTCTATGGGCCTTAGGCCCACCCTTATTTTAACGCCTACGCCGTCTTGGACACTCAAATGTCTTCAACACATTACACCCCCGAACTGCGTGTAACGAGGGAAGGAAGAGGGAGGAAACCGAGCTAAGCTTTTCCCTCATCTCTCCGCCGTTAGTCAGTCCCTCGGTACCATCTGAGTTGACCAGCAGTTCCGGGCACCACACACGCACTAAATAATAAAACGTAAGCATCTACTTTATTCGCATATCTTTCTTTTCTTTCCTTATTTTCGAACCTTCACTCAAATATCCCAATTCCCGACAACTACATGGGTTCACTCTGTATGAAATACAGAGGCAGGCAACTCGTAGTTTGTCGAAAAATATAATTACCAAACATTTTTAACTATAAAACATTCACGTCGACTTTGCCATCCCTAGCTCTTGGTTCACTCCAGGCTAGAAAAGGCTAAAGTGGGAATATAGCAGTGACGTTCATCTGGACGTCACAGGGAATTTAAACTGTATTTTCAAAATGATTTTAACGACTTACCTGACTAAAAAGTGATAACCAAGAGTGTTCAATACAAAGTTTTTTTCGCTCAATGCCTTATTTATAGAAGAAATTATCATTCCCACTCATAAATTATTCATTTTTCTCCCTCATTTTAGATGATAACGTTGCTCGCCGCGCGCAGACTTTACGGAAAAGATTACGACTGGCTAATTGAAATTCATCCAGCCAACCCTTTTAATATTCCATCCGACCGCATTTCTACTAATAAACTCGTCAAACATGAATTTTAAGTCCCGTTAAAACTTAAATCACCTTAGCATTCGCCTACCAGCATTTCTCTCTTTCCCTCTCACTCTCTCTTTTCGCAGTATTGACGTTACGAAGAAACTCGGCGCACCGGGTAATATCCACAGGGCAGCCCGTCAAATTCTCCGAATCGAAGTACACGCTACGGCGTCGCTATGTAATTACAGCGCGAATCGGAAACGCCGCGTAGTACTTCGAAGCGAGCTTTGAAGTATAAGCTTGGGAGAATTAAGCACTGGTGCAATTAAAGCTAAACGCACTCACTCGGTCGTTTACGCGTAGCAGGATCCACACCCCTCCTGTACTGTAATGGAATTGTGCTTGGAGTATTATTTAAATTACCGTGGGTATCGCGCACTCTCTCTCGCTCTTTCTCGCGCGCGCGTTCATTATCCTTCCGCGTGGGCGCGTTCGCAGCTGCAACTGGATTAACCAGTCATAACCTCGGGCATAATGCATCACAGCGGTAGCGACGGTAGGGGGGGGGGGGGCTAGACGTCGCACGTATAAGTGCCTCGGCGGGCCTTGGATTCGCTTAAGAGCTCGCTGTAACCACGGGAGAACTCCACCCGCTTTCCTCCTAGCCATTCCCCCTCGGCAAGATGTGGTTTTCCCGCGTGAGTGCGCCGTTCTGCGAATTTTGCCCTGGTAGAGAGAGAGAGAGGGAGGCGCGAAATTTATATACGCCCTCGCAGGAGAGCGCTTAAGCGAATTTACGCAGTACGGTGACGGCAACACGGACCCGGCGCTTATTTGCGATGGAAACGCGTGCAACGTTTTTTTTTCAGAGAGCATGGAAATTTTTTTTGTTAGATCGTTCGCGTTGGAATTAAAATGAAAGTTTCGGTGGAGAAAGATAGAGATGCTAACGTTAGTTAGTTCATTTCTAGGTACCTGCTTTTAATGGTTTAGAACTGTAAACATTAAGAAAGTGTAATTAAAATTTTAGAAGTTTGTTCTCTCTCTCTCTCTCTCTCTCCCTCTCCATCCATAAGGAAGGTTTTTATTTCGACTTTTTAGTCAGGTGGCTCGGCCAACTAGTTCGCAGGATTTTTTTTCTCTCGTTTTTCTCCTCCTTTTTTCTGACTATTTGAACTTTCGAGACCGAAACTCGCACGTTTACATCGTTTGAATTTGTAAAAGTTAACAAAGCTTTTTGTAGAAGGATGCATATGAGGGCTTCCTGGAAATCGCTCATGCAGATATATGTACGATATACCTTTTTAAAAGGGCTTTAATTCAAATACTGTCAATTTTTGCAGTTCTTGTAAATAATTATACAAGAATATATTTAACTTGATGTTTGAGTAACTTTAACTTTATAACATTTTCCTGTGATACTTTAGAATTATTCTTTTGAGAATTCCACTTAATTGTGAGTTAGTTTAATTATTCTTTTACAGTTGAGATGCTCAATTGAAATATCGCATTTTTCGCAATGAAAATTCTACGAGTATAATTCGTCAGTTTCCATCGTTTAATCGTTATATCGTACTGTTGTTTTTATTCGGATAAAAATACAAAGTCGGATCTTAAATAGCGCGTACGCTCACAGCGCACGCGCGCTCCCTCGCTCGCTCGACCGGCTTTTTGAGCAGCAACAATAGAACGCAATTCAGCGGTTTCTTTTGTTCTCGAAATATCCGAAACTACTCCGTGTAAATCCAAATTTGGCACAAAGTCTAATCCAGGCTAACCCGAAGCTGGCCTGAAATTGCACTGAGTATTGAAATTAATGACTCATTATTTTCTATAGTCAGTGTGCCTAAGGGGGAAAGGGGGGAAGTGGCAAAAGAAGGGGGCAAGCGAGAAAAGGCGCCTGCGTGCGCGCGCACTCGTAAAAGCGAAAAACATGTAATTGCTTTAAATCACCGTGGTGCTAAATCTAGGAGAACGGAAACGATTGGCCTTGTCTCTCATTTGCAGAATTCCTGAATTATACGCGATGGCCTTTCTCGTTGAATCTTTTATTGCAGAATTCTGGGAGGGAGGGAGGATTAATATTGCAGTTACGCTATTTCACTGAGCCTTTAGATCGTTTGTATCACTTAGAATTCCGCTTGTAAATTACTACATAGTGGTAATGAGGACTTAGTATGGGAAGGTCTTGAATAGTTTGGTCATCATTGCAAATATTATTCGTATTGCTTGAAATTACAATCTGCAATAAAGTCTATATTTTAATGATGCTCTTGTAAACGTTATGTCTAAACAGTTTGCACAGTTTCACTTAATCTATTCGGTATACTACAACGACAACGGTTTGCATAAAACAGTAATTGAAAACTTGTTCTAATGGAATACTGTAATACTAGTAAACATAATACATAATGTTCAGTAATTTGTGAAAATGTACTTATTATTTTATTTGAAACGTAATTAAGTAAGCTCATTCGTTTTTGTGACTGAATAGATCAATTAAAATTTTCTCGATTCTATATTACTGCAAAGCTAAATTAAAAATTCATCGTCCCTTGCTTATCAGAGTATTTGATATTAAACTCCAAGTTAATGTTGATTTTTTTCTACAATTTCGTTTTTTGTTCACAAACGAGGATCTCTTTATCAATTTTTCCAACTCGGCGTACACGTGAGCCACGATAATAACGACCTCTAATTAAAATACATTTCAAAACTAACTTGGAACCTCGAAACCTTCCTTGAAAAAAGAACAACCCTGCTCTAGTGGGGCGTACCGAGTGCGAGGGCGGGCACTTAATTAAATTCGCTCGGTGCACTTAGACGGCCAACGACGAAACTATCGGCTCAGTAGCGGCTGCCCGCTTATCTCCTGTCGAGCGACAGTGTCGACTCTCCCGAGCTTCAGTTACACAGCTAGATATATATATATATATATATATATATATATATATATATATATATATATGTCTATGGGGTGTGCGCCTTTAGGGTTAATGTGCGGCTAAGTGGCTGTGACGTAAAAAATGAGCAAAAAAAGAAGAGAAGAGAACGAGAGACACAATAACGCGAGCGCAGAAAAGGCATCGCTCTCGAAATCGAAATGAGGAATTAGGTCGATCACTTTCCAGACAGCGGCGGCAGTGTGTTGTTGGCAGCTGCGCAGTCTCGAAACCAAAGTCCGCCGTTGCCGACGCGCGTGTTCAATTGACCGAAATAAATCCCATAATCGATTTGTTCAATTAGACACGCTAGTATGGGGGAGTGCTTAAGAGCGTTGGGTAGGACAACAATTGCGGTCGATTTCTGCGAGATGCCGTAGGGGCGCCTTAGATGTTTTAGGTCGCCTATGGGTTTCATGCTTAATCTTAATGTGCGCATGGCATGTAGAAGAGAAAGAGACAGAGGGAGAAATCTTATCGAATTCGGACATGTGTATATGGGATGTGAATACTAGAGATTTTCGCCTTGAACGTGTCGTAATAAGTTATGAAGAGATTTGCCTATAAAGTGATGATCAATCATCAAAGAAGTTTCCTAACGATTAATGTATTATATTAATAATATATATAAAAATTATTCCGTTAAAAATGATATATACACTTTGAAATATGAATAACTGAATCTATCATTCGAATCAACAAAAACAGGTCATTATATAAGCACATTATACTTATTATTATAATTTCCCAACCTCACTCTGACACTGAAGGTCGTGAAAACTCGAAAAGAAAAATAGCTTCATTATATTTATAGATAGCCATCTTTTTAGCCCCCCCCCCCCCCCCCATATACCAAATCTCAATCAATCACCAAATTAAAAGTCCAAAAATAAAACTCCAGTCTTTCCCTAGTGAGAAAAACAGATTTATCACAAGCCGAAGACGGGGAACCGTGACCTTGAAAATAGAAGATAACGTTCGTGTTAGCACGTAACAATGTATCATGTATATAGTTGCTTATGCCTCATCTTCAGCTACATACAAAGTACGATAACTTTTTTCTTTGGATTATAATATCGTGTTATAAGTAGGTGCACACGAGCTTTTTCAGCGCATGCGTGTATATCCAGAAGAAAATCGTAGGAAACATATATATGGCCACGTGCGCACGCGCACGTTAGAGTGGGAGACACAGCGATATACAAGCGCGCGAAGAGAGAAAGATGACGATGACCTACTTATGCGAGCATCGACGCCACGCCATAAGCGACTTTTCCCCTTCAACGATTAAGATCAACGTGAAAAATATTGTTCTCGTAGTCATAAACGCATGTGTGTTATATACACGGTAAGTCACAACGTTATGCTTATAGCAATATATTCTTAACTAATTTTGCGAAGTACGTCCGCCATGCGGTTCGCGCGAAGTTTCGTTGGCGATATTCTTTTTTCCATCGTCTTCGAAAGAAGAAGAGACCAGCAACCGCTAATTTCGTATGCTTCTGTCGTGTATATATCAGACGTACGACTTGACTTCGTTCCAAATATATATAAATGTTTGAAATTTTCCATGTTAATAAAGCGCGTGTCTTGTTTGGGTATAGTATGTAGGCTGCGATAGTGCGCGCTTAACGAGAGATTAATATATAGTGTTCGCGCGCGTATGTGTTAATTTTCTTCCGTACTACTATACATTATCGCGCGAGAAAAATGTAGGCATGTGTATATATGTGTATTCTGTAATATCTCTGACACGCCACAAGTGCAAAGAGACACGACCAGTCGTGCCAGGTTTTTACAATCACATATATATAATATACACGAGTGTGTAATATATACGCGCACGCATCATGCGCGCGATTGACCTAAAATTTCTGAATTAATTGCCTGAGAGATAGTGCGAGGAAGGAATGCTCGTACACAAACAACGTTGTGTAGCCTACATATGCGTATATATTGTCAGCGTATACATTGTTATCAGCCCACAAGTGTATAGTATCATATGAAACTGATCGCTTAGAAACTTCAAATTAGCTCGAGCCATTTAAAAAAAAAATAATACGTCGCGTCAAATATATAGATATAGAGAGGCAAGCGGGTTTTCGCTCTTTATACATAACGGATCGCTCGCAAAGAAAACAACAAAGCCATAAAAAAAGCCTCGACCTCCAGAGAAAGTTTGCTCACACATACCCTTGTATTCTCTAATATACACACACACACAGAGTCTGCGATGAATGAAATATTTCCCGGGTTACTATAGGGCCTTTCGGTACGCGGTTACTGCTCTCCTGCGGATCATTGAACCTATATATATATACACCTATACATTGCGCGTGAGTATATGTGTACACCTGCCGCGAGAGTCTCGAAACTGTCACCGGCTCGTCAGCAGTATAGCAACAGTAGCAACGCGCAGCAGCAGCAGCAACAGCAATGTATATACGTCCACGTCAGCTCCCCTCTACCGCGTATATACACGCGGCCGCGAGTGAGAGTGACCCACTAACCTCGCTATGTGTATACATATATGTGTGTGTGTGTGTATACGCGCGTGGTTCACGTCGCGCGAGCGCGCGCAGTCGTCGTCGTCGTCGAAATCGTTGAACCGAGCGTTGCGAGAGAGAGAGAGGGGGGAGTGAACGCCAGGCCAAGGTGAATCCGGTTGCTGCTGTTGCCGCTGCCGAATTTTCTCGTGCGGGAGGCAAAGAAAGAGGAGGAGGAGGAGGAGGAGAAGGATGCCCGACTTTTTCGAAAGTCTCGGTTAACGGATTTTTCGGAGGGGTCGAAGTAATACTGTGTATGTCAGAAGTAGGTGAGAGAGGTATATATAAGTATATATAGTGGAGGCGGCGGAGGCCAGCTATATACGCGTGTGGGCTCCGAATGCTTCGTACGCTTAATGATTGAGAGAGAGAGAGAGAGAGAGAGAGAGAGAGAGTTCGAGGGTCTTTGTGTGACGGAGGTTTTGTGAGGTTACAAAACTGTAGAGGTGTCATGAACCCAAGTTTTTTTCATTTTTTTTTTTTATTTTAATTGAGGTTCGTGGTGTGTTGATCGCGAGTTGAATTTTTAACATTGCACTAGGAGTTTTAAAATCAAGACGACTAGCGGCGATCCTTTAATCAGCGACATTTGCATTTTTTATTATTATCGCCGCGCGGACTGTGTCCTTGGATGCAAAGTGATTCAACGCATTCTCGGAATTTCCGCGCGCGTGCGATTGTGCATTCTAGATATATATATATAATGTTTGTTTTAGCGTTAGATGTGAAAGACCTTACCGAGAAAATCTAATAAAAATTTATCGCTCTTTACTGGCTGTCGCGTCGTTGAATAATTGAGATTATTTGCGTATTTTCTATTGATGAAAAAACAATTCTGTACAATGTTTATAAGAGATCCGTGGGTCGTAATTTTTTTTCTTTCGCTTTGATTGGCGCAAGGCGACGATAGTTTTTTTAATTGCATTTACTTTTATTGCGCTACACACGATGCACACCTATATTGCTATTTTTAGCCATAGCCGACGAGAATGAAAATCCAAACGATCCGCACGCGCAGTCATTAGGTGAATAATTGAAAATTGAACGTTGCACTTTAGTTTTAATTGGAAACACATAGCGCGAGTCTCAGGTAAATATAATTTATTCATAATCCCGATGCCCGATGTAGATTGTTTCCTCGAATCGAGTATCGATTCCCCAAGGAGAAAAAGAGAGACGAGAAGATGAAAATCCGAGTAGTAGTATAGTAGGCTACTTCACTTTTTTATCTTTAATGAATATTCAATTTTGAGAGAGAATCCACTAGGCGTTCATTTCCCGGGAAAACCCCTCTGGAAAAAGCATAAACGGCGAGTAAAAGCAAAACGATCATTTATTACTACTACCTACTTTCAGAAACCGGAAGAATTTCCAATTAGCGGCGTTTAATATTCTCAAATTCCTACTGACTGAACGCATGTGGAAATTATTCTTAAAAACACATCCAACAAAACAAACGGCGTTTCACGATATATAGCATATTCGTACATCAAAGACTGCTGAATTCCATTCAACCCAACGGTAAGGCTATTAATAAATTTTCGTTGGTATATATATATGTATACACAACTAGTGACACACATTCGCGTCCCCTATACTCTTCCACAATAGCTGAGTATATAGAAAGACAATCCATAATAAATATCCACCATTGGCTTTTCATCGATTTCTCAACAACCTACGGCCATCGCCCACGCGCGCACGCGCGCATCGAGGAACCCCAAAAAAAGCAGCATCGCGAGACGCGCACGCAAGCGCGCGAGTTCCGAAAAATTCCTCTGCACGCATAACATAAGAGAAAGACAGCAAAGAATACGACAGAGTCCTCCTTTTTCCTCCCTCCCCTCCTCAATCTCTCCCAACATACACACACACACACACATATAGGCATACAGCACAGCGAAGAACCAGTTCTTAATCAAAGTGCATACACAGCGCGATAAGCTGCGCGCGCACTCACGCACACAGGCGGAGCGAGAGAAAAAAAAGAGTATATATATATAAGCGCGCAGGCGAAATTCAAGTCGTCGAGGCGAAATGTACTCTCACGGGCAAGGCTATACGTTCAGGCGCGCTTGCGCTCTATACTCGCATACCTACAGATATACGCAACGATACACGAGCGGGGGAGTATATATACGTGTGGGGTCGGGTTAGGTCGTCTCGCTCGCTCATGTACACATATACACTCACTCGAATGCGCGCGTCGCTGCTGCAGTCGCCGCCGCCGCCGCCGTCGCCGCCGCCAAGCCGAGACCTTGAACGCGCGAGGGCAGACTCTAAACTCGTGCGCGCGCGCGCGCAGCAGCAACAGCAGTGGACGGCGACGACGACGACGACGGTTCAATCAACTCCTGTTAAGCGGCCGCCGCGCTGCGCATATTCCTCCACACCGCTGACGCATCCGTCGCATATATATATACACATACACACATGTGTATATATATGTATGTGTGTGTATATGCAATAAGCGAAGGTGTGCAAGAGGGGACTGGTCGTATAGCCGCCGCACCGCAACAGTCGAGCGCTGCTTTTTTCGCGCACGGTCTATTTTTGAGATTGGCGAACGAACGAACGGTGGTCAGAAGTTTGCTCGAGAGCCGAGGTTATTGATACTCGCTCGTGCTGGCTTGCTTTGCTCGTTTGCTGCGCGGATGCGTGCACATCTTTTTTTCTTTTTTATGTTTTTTTTTCTTCTTTGCTGCAGAGAGGAGAGATTGTCGAGGAACAAGGATAGTGATTTATGGACGATAAGAGCTTGTTGGGTTGTCAGTTCTGTTAGAGGAGTGGACAGTTTGATGATATGTTTAATTTTTTTTTTTTTTTTTTTTTTTTGAAGGTGGAAAAGGAAAATGCTGTGATTGTTATTTTTAATGTTACGATCGATTAATTATTTTACTACGTTATTTACGTAATAGAGTGTAACTATGCAAGCGTATGTTTCGGCAGTAAAATAACAATTTTAATTGCCCTGCATGACGCTACTCCATTTTAATTTTAATCTTTCTAGCGCCACGAAATAAAACATGCAAAGCTAGCACGAAAAGCACTTCCTGCAATTTCCCTTTATGTAAATAAAAAAGTGACTTTCATTTTCGAACAAAAACGACGTACACACACACACACGCTATACTATTTCGAGCGCGCATGCAGCAACACTTGAAAAAACTAAGCCGCATCCGGTTCTCTCTCTCCCTCTCTTTCACTCTGACGCGCGCCTGCACATATACGAATTTCAAATTTCCAATCGAAGAAACTTCAGTATATATATAGATATATATATACAGACAAACGCGTGCATACAACAGACGCGAAAGTCTGTTGACTCGTGACGACCTTCAGCCTGTGTCCCTTTAATCTCCATAGGGACTTCGTACTATATATTCTCTCTCCGCTCGCACGTGCGATGCGCGTATGTGTAAGTGTACATACATACCTACTTGCGCAACTCCGACGCGTGACGTCAGTCCCGGCGGCAGTAGCAATCAAAATCAAAAGAGGGAGACGCACGACAGCTTATGTATATTATAGCGGCCTAGAGAGATAGAGAGGAGGTGACGAGGGAACGAGAAAGAGGGCAAAATACGTCTCTCTCTCTCTCTCTCTCTCTCTTTTCCGTACCACGATGATCTCCGGAATCCACTTACTTACTCCGCGAAGGAGCCGTGAGAGATCTAGCCTGGATACGCGTACGGGTGGCTTATCAGAGCCCCATCGCCTCGACGAATCTACTCTCTGCCGCGACCTCGTCTATTTAATGGCGGAGAGAGGAGGAAGAGAGAACCGCAAGAGATTTCACTCGAAGGGGGAGGGAAAGAGGATGTGAAAGTTGCCCATTAGTGATCGATGCTGTTTGTACAAATTATTGGCTTTATAAGCGTCCATGTTGTGTGGCTATACATCCCATTTATAAATATTTGCCGTTGAGCTATACGCCAAGTTGACTCGGGCTTAGGTTTCGCTGCGGCTTTTCATTTTATCCGCGTAGAATGAAGACAAAAAGTTAAATGAAAATAAAAAAGACTTTAAGGGAATCCATTATAGGTTTTATTCGCTCGAATTACTCTGCGCGTATGTATTATAAATTGCCAAACGCGCGTAATTGTGCCAGCAATTTTTCATACGATTTCACGCGCGGCACGTTTCTCTCGTCGGAAGAAGATCGCAACAGAGGACGTCACGCTTATTAAATGAAAATGTTTAGACCGCAATACCGAGCTTATTGTATAAACAATATGTGCGAGAGTGAGCGAGTAAGAGGGGGGAATTTTCAATTTAGAAGATGATCCGCGTCCGGGATGTGTCCGAATGATGTCACACGCAACTCCGGAAATTGTAAATGCCATTGAAAAGCCGGCGGCCGCACGCGAGAGATTATCCCGAAATAGGCACATATACACGCGCGCGTGCAGACTTTCCTATACGTGGGTATATATATACGAAGGTATATACGAACACATACATACACACGTCGTACATCCGAATGAATTACGAAGAGCGTCGTGTTTCGCAACGCAGCAGCAACGAGCAAGTTTGTTCACTTTTGACCCTGCGCGCGAGACTAGAGAGAGAGAGAGAGAGAGAGATGATGATGATGAAAAAGCCGCACGACGACGGAGCTCGCGTGCACGCGTATATACTACAACACATGTCAAGTGTCAAGGAAAATCGCGCTCGCGCTCGTCTAGCGTTCGAATCCGGTTTGTCTATAATGATACTTTTTTTCGATAATGAGAGATATACCACCACTCACGAGAGAGAATGCGAGTCTGTTATTATGATATATGCCGACAAAAAAGCGCTCGTGCAATCGTGCGCGTGTTTTTCTCCCCTATATATATATATATATATATATATATATATCGTGTCACGGCGACTTTGATTTTTAACGTTCCCAGTAGTATACATGGTCGAAAAAAAATTTTTTCGTCCCAAAACGAATTTCTCTGGATATTACATACAGATGTCTTGCAAAGAAATACGCGACGTCATTTCCGAAAACAAAACGCTTGAACGCATGTATGTATATATAAACGAATGTAAATGTCGCAAAATCGCGCGACACGAAGTACTTTCGGAAACGATTAGCGTACACTGTTCATTTTATCCCTCTCTCTCTCTCTCTCTCTGACCGTAAAAGTCATGCATTATATGTATACACATTTCTCAAAAACAAAAATCACCCGTGTCATAAAGCTAACCATCTCTGAACTATAAACCTACCACGTTTCAAAATCTCTACATATATATATAACACCACACACTCCTCTCACGAGTGTCATCCAGGCGGCCCCCCAATTAGGCGCGCTATACGACCTAACGACGGGATTTTTCAATCTACCACACACACACATACACAGACACACACTCGTGCGCCGATTTTTCGAATACTCTCGCACTCACATACGTTCCGGAGCTCGGCTATACACGCGTATATATTTAGAGAAGGGGGCGAGAGTTAAAAACGCTCCGGCGCTGCAGCGACGCGCGTTCTCGGAGCGGCCGAAAATAGAACGGGGTGACTGGGTCGTCGACGCGCCGCCGTTACCGTCGCGTTGCCCTGGCGCGTATGTGTACAAGGTATATATATAGGTATATATATACGTTCCTCTCTCCCTCACTTGCAAGCTCAGTTTGCGCAGGAAATGGAGGAGTGGTGGTGGTGGTGGTGGTGGTTTTGTGCGCGATCATCAACGTGGGAGTAGATAGATCGCGCAAGCGCAGGTATATATGACGTTGTTTAGAGTCCGATGAAATTAATAATTCGAGAGATGTAATCATGCACAGGCAAGGAATCACCGTGACGTGGGTAGGTCGGAATTGATGTTTAGGTCGATTGAATTGAGACAAATTATTATGTTGAAATGTTTCGTTGATTTTAGGTGTATTATATCGCGTGATCGTGAATTTGGAAGGTAAATATAATTCATTCAATTAACATCGCTATAGATAATTTGTAACGGTATAATTCGGAATGTATAGCTGGGCTATTATAATAATGCGGCACTCACTCCACAATCGCGAGTCTATACTAATTTATATTATTAGTTGTACCATTACGAGTTAAGGTCATAGAGCGCACGCGTAGTACACAGAATGCGATATCTCTTTCTCTCTATATATATACAATAAGGTAAATGCTGATTTGTGTCAATGCCATTTCGAATGATTATTCAATTTAAAAATATGCAACGCGCGGAGAAATTACGCTGGAATTCGCAACAGTTTCGTTGTATTATATACCGTTAAGTTTTATTGGTCTATAGCTTATACCGCGAAGAAAACAAAAAAAAACAACATCGTGTCGTATTTTTTCAATTACGTTTTATTATTTCAAGCGATAAATTTATTCTCTCGCTAAAAGTTCTGCTCTATTTATAGCGCGAACGTCTGTGTGTGTGTGTGTATATGTATGTGTGCGAATATAATGTTTTGACGACTGTGTTTTATATTTCTCCAATTCAATTTTTTCGCGCAAGATAAATATTTACACATATATATATACATGTATGCAGAGTCACCGTAGGTGGTATACAGTTCGAAATGTATTTACTTGCCATTTATAGATCAGAAGAAGTGCTGATTCAAATTGATCTCTTATATGCATTGAAAAATAAACTATTGTATTTGTATATATATCTATGTAATTGCAACTGCAGGTCTTTCTCATTCTCCTTCTATCCTTCGAAACGAAACAAAACAATGTACGTATATATAAGAGACCCAGCGGGTGCTAGTCGCACGCGATTTATCGCGACTGCGAAATGAAAGATGCTAAAACAAAACGGGGCGAGTGTAATCCACGAGTAGTCGCGCGAATATACACATACGGACTGCCTTGTGCGCGCACGTGAACGAGGCCTTGAAAAATACTTCGCCACTGCGCGCTGAGTCGTCGTTAAACCCCTGATAATTAGTTCAGAATGACAAGACGCAATGCGCCGACTGTCGCAAACAAGGACTCTATGCGGCTGCTGCTGTTGCCGTGCGTGCACGCGTGATAATATGCGCACGGAGGATTCGATATGTGAGGACGAGAAGAATAATATGTGCAGATTTATCGAAAGTTTCTGTTAATTTGAAGAATGCGGGTCTTGCAAAACGTTGTGACATATTGAATTCGAGACTAGAACATGCTGTATTCTGCATTCAAGAGGAGAGCTAAAAAAAGTAGGTATATTAATTTTTGTAACTCAGTCAAACGAAGAATAGAATGAATTTTTATATAGATTCTCGTGTACCATTATACAACGAAATGGATTAAAACGTACACAATGGTATACCAAAAGTAAATTAACGTTTTAACGTCGACAGTGCATGTACGGAATGTCGCGCGTTAAAGACGGTGCAAATTGTGCTGACGAGGAGAATTATTATGCAAGCCAAGAGAAAAGAACGGTAGCGATTCGCGCGCGTGTGCCGTGCTTAAACCAGAGCTGATAATACTAAAATGCATTATTTAACATCCGTGCGATATTTAGCCAGGAGTCGATAACGAGCGTGCGACACACACACACACACACACACACACACACACACACTGTACGGGGATGAAAAATACCAAAACGATGTGTAAGAACCGGTGCGCAAAAGGAGACACTGAGAGAAAGAAAAAAAGGAGAAACGTGCCGCTTTTGTATCTGAAACTGGAATAATACACATCGAGGAAAAGTCGGCGTGTTTGTGTTCGTCCGTTGAAAAAAAAATACTTTGCATGGAATTGAATACGCTCGCTTTTTTTCGTTTTAATGAGAAAAGAATTTTTTAGTGTCTTTTGTGAATTCGGTATAAATTTGTATTTAATTGTAAATTGAAATGTACAATAATGGAGTATAAAGTTTTAGAGGTAAAAAGAAAAGTAGACAAACTTCATTGCCGCGTCTGACTCTCAACTTTTTTTCTGATTACATAGAATACCAAAAATGTAGGCGTAAAAACGTCAATACTCGACGCGATTCGACAGCCAGCGAACCGAAGTTATCGAACTTTCGGTTGACTTTGTGGGATTTGTCATTCTGTCAATATGCTCAGTTTGAGTTTGAAATCTGCTTTTCTTTTCGCCTCCCGAGTGTATATACGCGTATATCTATCAGACAATGCATTACACTTGACAACTATCGAAATAACATCCGGCTTGTAAAAGGAAAATCTGACTTACTAAGATAAAACGTTAAAATTATCGAAAAAAAAACGCACTGGGTGCGAGTTAAATTTAACGCAGTGTGCGATTAAAGCACAGGAGCAGGTATATTTACCTCGACAAAAAGGGAAGGAGAAAAATAAAATAAAAATACATAATTCAAGCCAACAAAACAGTTCACTGGATAGCGTAGTAGAGTGATAAGCATCCGACGACATTAAGACAAAATCCGCAGCGGCGATAACACCGAAAATTTCGCTCCTATCAGGCTTAACATATATATACATACACACAGGCTGTATATAGATGCAGCGGCATATATACGCTACTCCAGCGTGCAGTTAGAAAAGAAGTCGAGCTCCGCTGGCTCCTTGGAAGTATCGATTAGATAAGCACGAGAGTGAGTGAGTGAGAGAGAGAGAGAGAAAGACTTGGCTCGCTGACACTATTATACCCACTCCACACGCTCACACTGCCGTATATACAAAAGAGCGCGGGAGAGAGGGACTGTGGCAATGATCGTGAATGAGGCGCGCGAGTGAGGCACACACATACATATATGTATATATGCGCGAGCGCAGCGAAAAAAAAACGCGAGCATCAGCAGCTTGCAGCCAAGTCCTACCGTGCGCTTGCGCGTCTTTTATTATTCGCCACGTGAACCAAACGACTGTATAGACTCTTTTTTTTCGCTCTCTCTCTCTCTCTCTCTCTCTCTCTCTCTCTCTCGTGTATATGTGTGTGCACTGTGTGACTTCCTCGTGTGCGGCCCCTGACGATGGATATCTCGTTTTTTTTTTCGATGAAACGACGTAATTGTAGGAGAGTGAGAGAGGTTAATTGAGCAAGAAACGCGCGAGTTCTGGGATTTTTATGTGTATGTGTATGTACGTGAGTGTGGAAATATGGGGAGTTGTTGAGGAATTTTTTCGATGCAAAGAATTGGCTCGGGAAAAAAAATGTCTTATCCGTCGTTATAACCGTGTATTTTTCTTTATATGTTATAGCTCGGAGTAATGTTTTGCGCAACGAGGTGACGCTTCGTGCGCTAATATTATTTCATTTCTCTTTTTAATTAAATGTTTTATTAATTGTATTGGATAAGAAACGGTGAAACAACGTTTATAATTGAGCACGAGGATATAAAATATTAGTGTTATTATTATGAGAATCGAGCGATATTGCTTATAATATTTTTCTACGAATAATATTTACTTTCTCATGTGCACTTTTATTCTCTGTAAAAATACTATGCACTACGCATTCTTATAAAATGCCTTAAAAACTGCTCTCGTTGGGATTGTCAACATTCTCACGATGCAAGAATGGTTGCTAAGCGAAATACCCCCTGCCAACATATTTGAAACGCTACCCCGCCAACTCTATACAACAAGTCATTCACGCAGTTTTAGATGCTTATATATTACGAGGATGTTGCCCGCGTACACGAACGTTGCATAAATTTGCACCGCTCAACTAAAAAATCGCTGATTCGTTAATTCTCACAGACACCTCAAAAAAAAATCCTCAGTAATATTACGCTTTTGCAACGTTGTATTCTTCAATATTCTATACCCAAATACCATTCATATCGCGTAGGCTTATACCGTCAAAAAGGCAATTACACTGCATGAAAAAAAAGAAATAAAAAGCCATCATCGACGTCTCTCTATATATCTCGACCGAGAATCCTATACACGTGTAATTACATAAGAGGCCTGCAACCAGCCTGCCCGAGGCTGGCTGCGTACACTCGCGGTTTATATACACATACACACACATATACAACACTAACGTACACCACCTCGACGTCCAGTCCGACGGCGGACAAAGACTATCACCACTACACCTCCGCACAACACAGAGTGCACAGTGTTGCACTATACTATATATATATATATATATATATATATGTGTGAGAGCTCGTTTCAGCTTCACGGTTACACGCATGCTCTCAAGGTTGCGCGTCTCGCACACACGTTGATTTGGATCGCAGCGAGCGCGCACACACACACACACATACATCGTGCACAAGTGCTCTCGGGAGGAACGCTTCTGCGCGGGGGGGAAAAAAAGATGATTGATTGCAGCCTTATAGCGCGTATCGCGTGCTTTACGACGCTCCGTACCGAATAATAATAATAATAATAATAATAATAGTACTAGTAGTAGTAGTAATAATAATGATGATGATGGTAATGATAATAAGAGGGCGGACGCGGTGAAAAAAATCGAGGTCTCGCGACTTGTAGCTAATTATTAAAGACTGCAACAACGAGGTTTTGGAAAATATGATGAAACAAGGTGTTGTTGGCTCTTTTATGTTATCAATATGTGTGGATTATATACATATAGACTTCGGGGCTTTATACTGCCACGCGGTTAATGCCGCGGAAATAAATAATAATTAATTGTGCGTGCGGTCAATAAAAATTATCGGCCGAGATTAAAAGTGCAAACGCGTGGAGAAGAAAGGAGCGCGCGAGCAAAGGAGGAACGACGCGTTCGTCATCAATCATGTTTTGTTCCGAGCTCTCAATTCTCGCGTGAGGCGCTTTTTTTCGTTATCACGAATATGTGGGATTAAGAGCTTGATCTTCGGTACGATAACGCGCGAGATGCATAATGTAAAGACGCTTATTGTTTTCTTAATGATTCAACTGCGGTATGGTGATGTTGTTTTTCCCTCCTATTTCTAACGAATACTTAACGAGCTGTTTTCGTGCGTGGTGAGAGTGTAACACGTATATTGCAGGAAACAACGCGATAATTATTATAATATTATATACATGTAAATGCCGATGTAATTGTTAAGAAAATAAATGATTAATCGTTACCGATAATAAACGCGTGTGTTTAGATTAGCATAATATTAATTTAACAATTCAACAATATCGAATGTCAACATGAGATATGTGTGTAACAAACCCACCGCACGCTGATAAATTAATTGTACCTTCGATTCCGAAGTTTCCCACAACAAACGTTCCTAAACACCATAACCATACGTATACTATACGTACATGCATTGTGTCAAAGGGGGACCACGGAAGTTATAGGTCTCGCACTATGTCGCAACACAGTAACAGCAGCAGCAGCAGGCGGCGACCTTTAAAAATGGCGCGTTCTCGTGCTCTCCTCTGCTCCCTCGTTTTCTCCCGTGCGCTCTCACAGACACACACGCACGCACACAGCTGATTTTTTTTTCGCCCGCTCTCCGCAGCTCGTTTTTTTCGCACGCAGCATTGGAGAGGGGAGCGGCATTCCGAGAATTCGCGTACTCGTGGCCTGTTGCACGGGTTGATGCAACGTTTGTGTAGCCGATGAGCGCTTCATGGAGAGAACGTACGAATATGCGTCGTCCGCGCGTCGAGAGATCGTCTTTTTATTGAACGAGCGCGCGTTATTGTTGCGCGGGCTTTATTCCAAGATTGCTTTGATGTCGCGGCTGCGCGAATAATGCTCGAGTTATTATATACTGTGTGTAATCGGGATTGTGAGGATAAAGAATTGCAGTCGTTTCGGAGTTTTGGGGGTTTAAAAAGATAAGTATAAATGTGTATAGGGGGGAGTAATAAACTTGGAGTATGTTTTTTCTGTATATGTTTACGGTGTTACATCACAGTTATAAGAGCAGCCCACGCTATCGTCCATAAAATCTCACGTATTTGCGTAATTTAGTTTTGGTTTAAACTTAAGTAAACTTTGCAGGATTAAAGTTCAAGAGAATTTTTTAAGTACACTAATAGTGAAAAATTTAGTATCCAATAAGATTACTGTATTATATAGCAGACGCTTTTACGACAAAAATTTGGAGATTAAAGAAATTATTAAGTATATGCACAGAGTTTACGAACTTTGGCGATTCTTGACTTTCACAAACAACTTTAGAAATGTATAAAAAAAGTTTATCTTATATCTACCTTATTTACAATTAAATCAAAGATACCTTTAACACATAAGTATACGCGATTATAGGCATTTTCAAAAATTTTTATCAATCGTCGTAGCTACATTTTATTCACTCTTATCGGTTGCAAGACGGCCAGCGTACGTATATTATCTCACAGCCGCGCGTTGTGCATAACAAATGTTTTTTTTTTTAACTGCAACTCTAAGGTCACGTTTCTTACGAGTATACACTGCACACACACACACGTATACGTGCGTGTGTTTATTACTATTGTCATAACTCGCAATGAGACGCGTTCGAGAGTACGATAAAAATACTCTAAAAAAAACAGCTTTATGCTATCGTTCTATTTTTACCTACCGCGAGTACAATTATAGAACAGATATGTGCCTCTCTTTCTCGACACCCACCAACTGAACACTTATCTGAAACCCGCACTATACACAGAAGATATCGAGAAAGACCAAAAAAAAAAACAAGAACTTGATCGTGAGATATGAAACCGTACCTTCGATAAGCGTGGGACAAGGCGACAAAGATTCGTGTCCCTGCTGGGCCATCACGAGGTTCGTCGTCGTGCTAGCCTGCGTCAGCATGGTAGCGTGATGTCCCCCAGCCATGTTACCCCCGGCTGCCCTCGAGTGCATGTCCAAGTCCCAGAGCTGGGACGCCGCATCCTCGGCAGCCCTCGTGGTCCCAGCTGCGCTCTCGGGCGTCGCCGGCTGGTAATGTGGCGGCGGGGGCGGCGGCGACAAGACACCGCTACTGGACACCTCCGAGCTGGACTCCTGCAAGGCTCCAGCCGACGTGGGTCTGCCACCCCACCTGCGCTTCACCCCAGCCACAGGCACGCGCGGCTGCTGCATCGTCTGTAGCATGGCGGCGGCGGCGGGCCCGCTGACGAGGTGCACCCCGCCTGGGCCCGGTCCGCCCACCGCCACGCGGCCTCCACCCTTCGCCAGGTCCACGGCCGTCGCGATCACCTCCACTCTGCTACGGTACTGCTGCTGCTGTTGCCTTGCGATGTCCAGGGCAGACAACGGGCCGCCGGCCTGATGGCCCCCGGCCCCTCGCTCCAGTATCTTGCCCGTGACTTAGCCTTTTTAGTCCACCTCGCGCACTGAAGAGCTGCACTCTCACAATCTCGTGTTCGCGTTGGGTTCACTCACACTCTCTCTTCTGCACTTACTATGCGCGAGCTGCTTGTTGTTATTTCGCGGGCGATACACCACACTGAGTCGGCATTTATTTTTAAATACACACGCGTCTATGTATATCCTGCCGCGACGCGTATATAGCTCACTCGCGTATATACACACACGTATATATGTATATCTATATACGGCCGAGCTCGCCTTATCTGAAAGAGCGAGAGAGAACGCGCGGCGGGGCTGGCTTCGTTCAACGCCTCTGCGTTTGGCCTTGACGCCGTGAGCGCGCTCGCGCGCCGCTCTCTTCCTCCTCTCTCCTTGACCTTGATAAGCCGAGCGCACACCACCGCCACTGGCGCGAGCGAGCGCTCGATCTAGATGGAAAGAGAGAATCCGCGTTCACTACTATACTCTCCTCTCTTTACGATCCCGCGAGAGGTTTTCCTCGCTCGTTTTTCGCGCTGATAACAACACGAAATGACGAGAGAGAGAGAGAGAGGTTTTAAAGCGACTAGCAGCAAGTAGCAGGCGTAGCGCTGCTGTCGGTCATCGGTGTGTAGCCGAGGTGGGGGGGAAGAGAGTGAGCGAGAAAATCGGGGTCACGATCGCGTAAAAGGGAACGCACGGGGCTGTATATCTATACGCGCGTGCGCTTACTCCATGCGTGTAGTATATATATACGTATAGAACTCGCACGAGTGAGCGTGGTGGTGGTGGTGGTGCTCCAATGTTTTCGTTCACTCGCGGGCGCCGGCCGATGATCCAGAAGTGTGGTGATGATGATACCAACGCGTCAAGCGACTCTCTCGCGTGCGAGAACGCGGATCGAGGTCACACAGTCGCACGGAGGGAGCGATCGGTTTTCCACGCTTTTCTAGCGCTCCACTTCTTTTCTTTTCTCTCTCTCTTTTCGTCGTCTCCACAAATTCACACTCACGGATTAACACTCTAGCGATGGGTATATAGATTTCCACGTAGTTATGTATGTACTTGTCGTGGTAACGCGCACTCTGGTACTTTAACTCTCAGGGTCTGGAACGACGATGGTATGTATAATGTTGACGTCGCAGAAGACTAGCACTGGCACTGCACTTTTATCTTTCAATATATATATATATGTGTATGTACTTGAACTAGGAGATGTGTATATGCACTCGCGCACAGACGACGATTTGTTTCAATGTAACGCGCGTGTCAATAGAGCGCGAGAGAACCGCGGGGCGCCAGTTTCATACGCGACGAACTGCCGGTCGCGTGGGCGCCGCGAAACTGTCGCGTGAGGAAAATCGCGGCGTCGAAGCGCGGATAGTGCGACATGTTATAATATGCATAAGCGCGCACGAACACTCCAGCTCCTCCTTCGTAATCCTTCACTCTCTGTGCCCTTTACATCCGTGACATTTCTCTCTCTCTCTTTCTCACACTCACTAACTTCTCTATTATCACTGTGCGCGCAAGCAAACGCAACGCGCGGACGATCGGAGCAGTAGTAGTTATTGTACACAAGGGCGAGAGAGCGCCTGTATCTTCTCCCCGCTGCAGTCTGACAGCTGAGGGGAGCAGCGGTGTGGCAGCTCCGAAAAAAACGCCGCGCTGAGAGTGAGAGAGAGACACACACGTAGAGAGAAAGAGTGAGGAAAGGAGAAGGGAGAAAGAAAAGCACAGTAACGTCGTCGCGGCGCACGATCCTGACGCGAGCGCGGCTCGTCACTGACTGAGGCCGCCTCGCTCTGCCGCCGCCGCTTCGCCACCGACACACTGACTCCGCGCGCTCGTTCTCTCTCTTTCTCGCTCTCTTACGCGCAGGCCCGAGAGAGAGAGAGCGCGCGAGAGAGACGAGTAAGCAAAGCCAGGAACGCGGGCTCCCCGCGAAAGAGAGAGAGAGGGGGCGAACTCCGACGCCGCCGCCACCTCGCGTGTAGGAGTGTATACGTGTGTGTGTGTATATGTGGGAGCAGCGCACACGTATACGCGAGGCTGGCTCTGCCAGCAGGTTACCCGCAGCAGACAGAGATAGACACCCGGAGATGCGCTCGCGCAGGATTGTAGGAGAGAGAAAGAGAGAGGGACTAGAAGTATGCTACGTGCGTGCATCCATGGGAGAGAGTGAGGAGAGAGAGAGAGGATGTACGTGTGAGCGTATACACACACTTGCGTGTGTGTGCGTATGAACGCGTATACGAGAGAGAGAGACCGAGAGTCGGCTGGGAAGAAGACGACGAAGAAATCGCTTTAAAAGTGCACGCGCCGCACGAAGTTGAATATTCGTGCGGGGATTTCTGATTTTGGCTTTGCCACACGCACGAGTTCGGGTTTGTGGGTAAGGAGATCTTGAGATTCCGGAGTTTTTTTCGAATTATATACGGAATGCGTGAATTTTATATATTTTATATCGACGATCATTAGTGAATAAATATTTTTGTATTAAAATCCATATATAAGTATGAGAGAAGTTAAAATTTTTAAACATTTAACAAAAAGTTGTTTATCGGCTATAGACGGAATAAATTATATTCAACAGGGACAAAAAGCTCTTTGTTTAGAACGCATAGCATATATATAGCGGGCATTCATATACCGAACTAAACCTCGAAAATGCAAAACTGCGCGAGTCATTCAACCGTTCGTGCAAAAAAAAAAGGAAAAGAAAGAGTGGGACGAGGAGCCACTATGCAAAACAGACCTGATAATAAACGTATCCCCTCTCACATATATATACAATGCAGCGGGGTTAGGCCTGCGTAGAAAGCTAAAAAAAGAAGTGGGCGAATATACACGACGCGATAGTAGCCGCGCGCGCGCAGCGAGTTGTATATAACAGTAGTAAAAGGATGAAACGGTCGTGCGCTCCGATACACGCGCAAAACGCCGAGACTCAAAGAGCACCGCCAACGAAACTTATCAGGGAAAAACTGACGCGCGCGCGCGCGCGTATATATGTACGCATACAGGGCTTATCGGGGATGCACGATCGAACGCATTGACATTGCGCTATACAGCGACGCGGTAGCGTGCGCTCTTGCGAAACGGAGGCAGCGAGGCATCGGGGCTCGAAAGAGAGAGAGAGAGAAAGATAGGTAGGTTGGTTGCTTGGTATATAATATACACACACACGCGCGTGAGCGACGAGAGAAAGGGAAAAAATAAATGCATTCGACGAGTTTCGTGCGTCTCTGTACACGCGCTGCAGCAGCAGCAGCAGCATTCTGTGTCTGTGTGTATGTGTGTGAGAGTGTGTAAGAGAGATAGAGAGGCGCACACTCACACGCGAATGGAGAAGAGAGGAACGACTCCTGCGCGCGGGGAGAGTCAAGAATGCCAGGAGCAAGTTTAAGAGCCGGCAAAGATGCCAGTGTGACCGATCCTGTTTCTCCTTCTCCTCTCCTCTCTCTCTCTCTCCTTCTGCCTCTACATACCTCGTTCTTTAGTTTCTTTTCTATTTAATTCCCTGCTGCCCCGTTCTCTCTTACTCTTTCTCCCTATCCTTTTTCTGCTCTCTCTCTCTCTCTCTCTCTCTCTCACTCCGCGTTCTCTCCCTCTCCCTTTTACACTGCGCTCGTGCAAGAGCTTCTCTTTCTCTTTAACTGGTCGCGAGACTTGGTCACTCTACTCTCGCGTTTTCGTTTTCACTATTATACATTGTATACGCGCGTGCGTTACACGCATACATATAGTCGTAGAATCATCGACAAAAATGGGACACCATGGCGTTTGAGAAGCGTTTTGTTTTTGACCCTGAGTATATGGGGACTGACGTTGCTGCTGTTGCTATACGTTTGTTTCTTTCCTCATCATATCCTGCGCGCTGCAGTGGCCAATGCACCAATGGAATCTCATCGGCGCGCCACGGGGAACTGGTTTTATATATAGACGAGAGAGAGAGAGAGAGAGAGAGAGAGAGAGAACGAGAGATGTGTATACCGACTGTACGCACGCGAGAGAGAGAGAGAGAGAGAAAGAGAGGATTATTTTACTTTTAAATGGGCTGCATTAGTCGCGTGGTCGCTTGGTTCGCGTTTCTTTTCCTTTTTTTCTTCATCTCTCGCTCCTTTTTAATGCAGACGAGGAATCGACTTTTGTCCGACGACTACTGCATACAGCTGCTGCACTCCTCGTAATTGTCACGAGAGAGGCCAAGGGCTAGTAGCGACCGTCGTTCTTCTGTATTTGAATATACTGAACACGGTTATCGAGCAACCAGATCTCGGCCAATTAATTTATCGGAATGGATGTAATTATCTAATGCCTCGCGCGTCTATTCGATGTCGTCTAGGATAATCGCTTGATAACGTAAAATATATAGTATAATGCTGTCTGGCCGGTCGATGCGCATAGAGTAAGCGATTTTACGACAGTAGTTTTGTACAGTAGATATATAGTAATGTCATTATTCTAGTTATCGTTATAACTTTGGGTTATTGGATGTGTTTTCTCGAACATTTTCAATTAAATTACTTCGAAAAGTGTTTAACATTGGAAAAAATCCTTATTCATCGTGAATGAATCGTTTCATTATTTTAAAAGAATTCATTATAGATATATAAAACTGTATAGAAAGTTATCGATCGATCGTCTGACGCATTTGCCACATTATAATATTAGAAATCCAATTTTTTTTCGAAAACCATGAATCCTAACACTTTCTCCTTGCACTTCTCTTTTATATATACACGACGTATTCTTAATTTTCGGTTTTCCCGCTTTTGAAAACCTGATCTTACGCCCTTTCATCTGCGATTGCAAATTAAATTTCCAACCCGCAGCACTATATATCTCGCAAACTCGTCGTTTTTCATAAAACTTCAATTTTCCAAATTGAAAATTTCCATTCCCTCTTCGTATTAGACACATATCACGAATATCCCCCGCTGCACACCATTATTCTCGCAAAAACACGTGCTATATTCAATGCACTTCGAAATTACGTCTAGAATTCCATATCTCTTTCTCGTTCTCCCCTTGCGCGGACATTCCGTTATATTATACCTTATAATACATCGTAAATCGACAAACGCAACGAGCAAGTAACAAAGAAAAGGTCATCCAAGCCATCGTCTCTCTCTTTCCTCGCATAAAGCGTGTATATATCGCAAAAACCGTGAAATTGCATCTCGGAGCATTCCGCGTCTATAACGACTCCCGCGCGCACCCGCTTCCATATAATACACACGCCGAGATGAATCACGCGGTGGGCAAAAGGGAGGGAGGGAAAAAACCCTCGTCGTATAACAAACCTTGAGCGAGGATGCACCATACTCGCTGCTCGTAAACAATCTCAGCTGCACAACAGCGGCGCGGCACACCCATATAGGCTGTACGAGCAATTTTTCGACTCCCCTTTTGCGAGATCCCCCCGCGAGCACGCGGGGATTTCCGAGGATCCTGCGCGCAGTTTAAAAATCAGGTTTGCAGAATGCACGAGAGAGAGAGAGAGAGAGAGAGAGAGAGAGAAAGGGCATACGATGCACGCGCGAGACCGAAGAAGTGGGAAAAGCCAGAGAAAGGAGCAGAGAAGGGATATACGTGTACGGAGCACAGAGAGAAACGATAGTCGAAGGGAACGAGATAGACAGAGAAAGAGAGGGCCAAGGGGAAGGGCTCCGTGTATGTATGTATACATGTATGTGTGTGCGAGCACGGCGTCGAGAAGTGGGGGTCGCAACCCTGTACCACCGCCGCCGCCGCGCGTGACGTCATCCACCTGTTACGCCGGACAGAAAGAGAGAGAGCGTATGCTGTATACACTCTGAGCGAGAAGGTGCGGACGCGAGCGAGAGAGCGACGTTGTGTCGGCGGCTTTATATGTGTATGTATATATATACACGCGCCGCTCATGGGACACGACGACGACGGCGGTGGTGGCGGCGGCAGCGGCGCTAGGTCGTGCCGAGCGAGAGGCCGCGCTTGGGTCACGGCCAGGAAAATCAGGCCAGCTGCTGCTGCTGCAGCCTCTTCGCTCGCTCTCCTTTCTCTCTCGCGCGCGCGCTCGCTCGCTGCTCTTTAGACGTATATATATATATATACCCTTGCGTCTCGGTGTTATAGTTCTCGCTCTCGAGCGAACTATTTTCCAGCGAGAGGGAGAAAAAGATGCTTAATTAATTCCTTGATCCCGAAGGATCGTTCAATCGTATAGGGTGATGTAGAGTTTAGGGATGGTGAGGAGAGGGAATACGAGAGGGAGGGATGTTGCAGTTTATCAAAATGCAAGATCTATGAGAAGATGATGAATTGTGATGAGGATGGGCTGAGAATAGTTCGATTGTTCGAAAGAGAAGATTGCTGGGTTCTCTTGTGGAGAGATGAGATTTATAGGTTGGTATTGGGAATTTGGTAGAGATCGAGGTTGTATGTATACATACTTATGAAGTCAAATCCATTCATTAAATCTTTTTTTTTATGCTGAGCAGTTATGAAAAAGCTCATAAACATTCCAGTTACTTTATACGTTTTGTCAGAATTTGGAGAGGGCATTTAAAATGTTTCGCGAGTAAACAAGCACATTCATAATTTATTTTTTGGGTCAAAACTTTTTACAAACTATTTTTGTATATTTATAAATATACTTTATATTCTTAGATTCTTTACGAATATAATTTAATCTTTCCTCAATCTTGCTGATTCACATATAAATATACCTGTTTTAACGAAAGAGCGAATTATAAAAGCCACACTGTTTATTGTGTGATGTGACTTAACTCTTCTTTGCGACTTGCATCGTCTCATTTCTTTCTGTTCCACATTCACGACGTTGCTGTCTTTTTTTCTTACTTTTATGCATACTTAACACACACAACACGACTACATAAATCAACGAAAGAAAAAGAACAAGGGCGATAGCATTATGCAAGACAAGAGCTTCGTGGATGATACGAATTAGAATGGTAGAACACGGTGCAACATTTTGAGTATGGGATATATAACGAACGAGAAGAAAAAAAGAGAAACGAAAATAGATTCACGCGATCGCGCGTGCCATTCGCATGGTTCACGTGCGCTAGAGTGGCTGACTTCTTCCGACTATTTTTATTTTTTTTAACACTTTTTTCCGCAGGGCAATTATGTCTAAGTTTCCATATGTATTTTCGGACAATCAAAGTTTGTCAATGATGAGGTAACGACTCCAAAGCGTGTGTCCCTTTCTGTGCCAAGTGCGTTGAACGTTTCCACGTGTTAAGACGATTTCTTTTACAACGACTTCTTTGTATTTTTACCATTTTTCTAAAACTAGCGCAGAGTCACTTAGTGGTATAATAGAGTTTACGATTTAATGGACTTTTATGGTAAGACGAAGCATTAGCGTGAATGAAACTTCATTCAAGGTCTTGTATCGAGAACAGAAGCTACGTATTCATTATGCAATCCGTGCAAAATCAAATAGATAACACGCGTAACTGAATATAATCGTGTTTCGTGCTTGACTTTAACCTTTAAAGAGACCAGGAAAATGATTAAAACGCTCCCACCTCGCGTTATAAAACAAGATTGAATAATTTATCACGGGGCGAGGGGATTAGGTCACCCCGGATGACAAATAATTATACTTATTGTCGCTAACGTTGAAGCAGTCAAACTCAACACATAAAATGAAATAAAGTTTATTAAATCAAATATCAATAAATGAAACTGAAAAACGGCTCGTGAGAGGCAATGGCACGGCAGCGGCGGGTCCTCTCCAACACCGACGAAGCGCGTTGCCACTGCTATACCTATATATATTAGACAGCCGCTCGGCCGCAGGCCCCGCCACCTTTTCCCTACTGTCGCTTTTCTTCTAACACTTTTCCGGACTTTTTCCAAGCTTAATTTTATCAAATGCAAAAAAGGTAATAGGTGATCCTTATGTAAAATTTCGCACTCTACAACTTTTGTTTGGGACTTTTTCAGATATCTTTTACCATTCGCGAGCTATAAGCAAAAAACCATTTTCGGGGGTGTTTTTTTTTGCAAAATTAGGGGTTACCCCGGTCTTTTTACAACGCAATTTAGAGAGAAAGAGGGAGGCGACTTAATCTACGGCCAGCTAAGCTTCACCACTCGTGTGCTCGCTTTCGCGATGCAGTGAGCCTCGATGATAAGGCTTGCTACTCCGCGGACTTCGTCTATCGCGGCTCCTTTCTATGTGACAGGCAATCTGCCGTGTCACAAATTATATTGATGGTTGCGATTAAAAGCAGTTCTTAGAATATTTTTGAAAAAGAAAAAAAAAAATAACATCATGTGAAGAAAAAAATCTGGAATATCACGATGCACCTTGACGTTTCCTTCATAATAAATTAATTGGTACTTAATATTGAAAAACAAATTGCGACTTAATTACTGCATAAAAATCCACTCGCCTTGCCATCCCTAAAATTACCTTCCCCCGTTGAAAACACTCATCGCGCGTAAAGTTATATACGTACGAATCCTTACGCCTGCAGACTTGTCCCATTAAAACAGCTCAACGCGATCTCTCTCCCGCTCTCCCGCTCTACTACTACTACTACTACTACGCCTAATTACATCGAAAAGCTTGAAAAAAAAGACAATGCGCAATAACGACGCTTCGTTACACGTGGGAATTGAGCGAAGAAGCGAGCGCAAACTGTTCAAGGAGAAGGAAGAAAAAAAAGGAGCTCCAAGTTTAAGTTTTATGAAAAGTAAACCTCAAGGCGCACAGTTGGCGCGTATCTAGATATGAAAAATCACACGAAACCACCGGAGGCGCGAGTCGTTGCTGCTATACTATATAGCGAACACTCTCACAGCGCGTAATAACTCTATCCGTGGAAAGGAATAATTTGTTAAAATTTACCTAAGTACCAAGCTCTACGAAAGCGAGAGAGAGAGAGAGAGAGAACGAGCGAACAAAAGTCTATACGGCAGCTTTAGCTTCTTCTTCTATGCGCCCTATGGGAACAGCGCGCGAGAGGAGCCGCTAATTAGCTGAATCCCCATTATGATAATTATAACAGCAATAAAATATCAGTCGACACTTCGCGCGAGCGCGTATTATAACAAAAGCAACGCGCTCCAGCAACGACGGAGAGGAGAGAAAAAAGAATGGCTATATCGACAATGCGCGAGACGCAACACCGAAATAGAGAAGAGAGACACGGAAAATCGTGCCATTGTGCCGAGCGCGAGCGACGACAACGACGACGACGCTCTTTTTCACTCGCGAGCGCACATAACGAGCGTGAGTACGTATACATACGCATATACATATACGTACATACACACTATGCGCCAGAGATAAAGTATATACATATATACCTATGCTAGAGAGAGGGAGAGGGATGGAGAGACCGGACATGATTACAGAGTCGTGTGAAGCTTCGCTGAGCATCGTGCCGCCGCGGAGGCCTTCGCCACGCATCAAGGCCTCTCTCTCTCTCTCTCTCTCTTGTGTGCGCGTTCCTCGGGCAGACGACGGGCGAACAAAAAGTGAAGTTTCAAGTTCTCCAAGCGAGCGAACGAGTGAGCGAGTGTCTCGAGACACGAGATATATAGAGACCCTTTTACACTACGAGAGTGAAGGTCGGTTCTCGAACTGTTGCGAGATACGTGTGTTATAGAGCTTGGACATAGTTGCGGAAATAAAGCTGAAAGAAATGGGGCCGCTGTCCGGGTGTTTTAGTATAAGTAGCCGCGGTTTTCCGTAAGGAATGTGTGACGAAACTTTTCGGCAGATTATGGAATACAGGTTTAATTCTGCGCGAGCACGCCGCGGGAAATGAGGTTGCGTTATATGTGTATGTATGTGAGAGAGAGAGAGAGAGACAATTTTTGTAAAACGAACCTGTTTTGTGCGCTTCGCTGGTTGGAAAATATATAAGTATGTGTAGGCACGACGAGTTTTACACTTGAGTGACCTTATAATGGCGTCGTTATATGTAAAGTTTTCTAGGATTTAATATCAAAGTTTGCGCTTAGCATGTTTATGGGTACGTAGATGTTTGACTAGTCCACTGTATTATAGCGTGTATCAGTTTCCATTGGATTAAGAGTAGACTAATGAGTGAGAAATAATTATTCATAAATATTTAAGCTGAATCATCGTACACGTGATCAATGTCTTCGCCTGATTTTTACTAGTAAAAAATGTGTTTGATTAAAAGTCGCGAAAGGCGGCGTGTAAAACCTTCTTGAGGTGATAAAAAGTTGGTCTCAGAATTTCATATAGATACAGAAAAATAACTTTTTTTCTCCTTTATATGGTACTCACGTCTCCACCGCGGCAATTGAATTGATCAGGAACAAAGAATTGAACTTACCTGAAAAACAAAAAAAAAGAAAAGTAAGTTAATACAGAATCGAGGTATAAGAATTCGTGCCTTAATTATAGAACCTTGAAGTGTAAACATTCTTTGGTATTTTTTATTTGAGCATGCGTATATCAATAATCAACCATAATTCATATACAAGCAATAAATCCTATATTCTAGTCTCGAATTTTCTCTCATCTAAACTGTAATACATTTCCTGTTATACCCAAAAGAACTAAGCGTAAACAGGGCAACTCCCTCCCGTCCGTCGACTTTCCTCTCACTCAGTCGCTCTCTTACACATAAACACACACACACACATCTCTTTCCGATCTATTTTTTTCATGTTCTCTCCCCCTCGCCTCTTACCCATATACAGACAGAACCACACTCGTATACCTACAACTCTTCGCACACTATCTCTATCCAACATCGAGAAGCGTACGCGCGCGAGGGGGGCATTATCTCCCGTGCATTCGTTTACAATTTCTCAGCTGTGTCTCTATATATATAATGTATATGTATATACGAGCTGCGCTTACGTGCTTCCATGTATATATGTATACATGCGTCTCTCCCCGCTACAACCTCGCAGGTACACACACACACACTGCACACACGATTTCGTTTGAAAAAAGGAAAAACTTACGGGCGGCCGCATAGAGAGAAAAAAAAACGGTCGCGGCATTTTAATTCTTGGGCAGCCGCTCATGCTGCTGCTGCATGCCTTATTAGTAAGCAGAATCCACGACGAGTATGCGCGAGGAAAAGAGGCGGCCCAGAAAATTTAAATAGCGCCGGGTTTAAGAACCAAAATGGCGTTGTATATGGACGAATACACTCTGGCCTTGACGTGCAGTCGAGGCGTTCACTCGCTGGTATAATGAAAATAAGATACACGAGGGATTTTCAATGCAAACGACGCGAGTGATTGATCTGAAGAGTTGCTATGCTGCCGCCGCTGCTGCTGTTGGTCGCTGTATAAACGAAAACAGAAAAGGGAACGTGCACGCAGCGAGTTTATGTTAAAGCGCACGTCGTGGGCTAGAGTATATATAAGGGAAAAGAAAGCGAACGCGAGTACACACGAGTGCTGTATTATAGCCCGTAAATGCTAATGCAGAACTGAGGCGGAGAGGAAAATTTTTTTCCGCTTAAGAGAGAGAGAGAGAGAGAGAGAGGGAGAGAGAGAGAATGAAGAATAGACATAAGTTTTATAGCACGTGGCCTTGAAACATCTAAATATTTGATTTAATTTGTTTATGGAATTTTTTGTAAATGATTAACAAGGTCAACGGGTTTTCTAATATAATCGATGCTGTTGTAGACGCGTTCCGAGGAATGCGTTTGAAGATCGTTCAATAACCGCTAATATCGGCGGATATTCATTTCGCATTAGAAAGACGATCTTTTTTCAGTATGGTAAGTGCGCGTGGGTAATGTATTGGAATGAGAAAATATTTTGACAGTAGGAGCTGTATCGTTAAATATTAAAAAATGAAAAATCAATGTTTTGATATTATAATATAGAAATGAGTCACGTGTAGCCGGTATAATAACAAATTCCATACTTATCGAGGTTCGCTTTTTTTTAACCTTCCGAATGATTTCGTAACATTAAACTAGACAATTTGACGAAAAAAATTTGAATTAATTTTCAAGGTTCACGGCGAAAATTCCGAAATACCTACTTACTGCTACTACACTGTACATTGTAAACTCGCATGATGGAAATGTTTTACACGTGTGCGAATTTTAAAGTGAGAATTTGCAAAGAATACATATGAGGGTGCCCGCTTCTTTTTAGAGCTACCATAATCCACGAAGCGCGCTATTTTTATATACGCAATCTAATCTGCAAAAGCGGCAACTCGTTTGGTAAGAGGAGTATAGTATACGCTGCATAATTCAATGTTTATCGTCAACATTTTTTTCTCTTTCATTTTATTATTTAAAAGGATAGAAATTTTTTTTTATAACTACGGCAAAGGCGCGCGGGTATATTAATCTGTGAAAAAGATATCTCTCTAATGATTTATTCATTTCTATTTAAGTCTAATATAATTAAATTCATGAGAGCGATGATTATTTATACGTTTCCAAGAAAGAAAGAAGATCCTCTGTCATCGTTAACATGTAAGATTGAATTTTAAAATTACAAAACATATAATAAGTATTAATATGCATAATTTAATCATAAACAACAGGAATAATGTTTATAAATTTAAATAATAAAATTCGAATCTTATATATATAATACATTGCAACACCTTTACCAAAACCTCAATATAACAGTTTTTTTCCCATAGCTGGCGCACTATAAAAGAAAACGTAAAAAAAAACAGGCACGTTTCACCTATAACCCATAGCCAGGCATGAGCTCGCTCGTCTCTGTCTCCCTCCCGAGGACTCGGCCGTGCCACCTGTTACGTATTACGCATGCAGCGGTGCGCCGTCGGGACTGTATAACGCTCTCATCCTCGTGCTATCTCTCGTGCATCCTGCATTCCCTCTCTTTCTCTCTCTCTCCCCTCTCCCCAGCTTACCTTTTGAGACAGAACATTAGCGCCCTGACCACATCCAGCAAAAGGCGAGAGGAGTGAGGTGTCCCGGAAGTCAGTCGCGTCTCTCTCTCTCTCCTTCTCTCTCCGAAATTAGCCCCGGGATTTCGCGCGCATACGCGTTCGTATATATAGATAATACACACATATGGCCCTCGAGAAAGAGAGAGAGAGAGCGAGAAAGCGAGTTCTATCTTGGCGACTTCCGCAGGAAAGAAACAGCCTCGCGTGCAACGCCGAGAAGGAGAAGAAAAGAGGCGCGGAGTAGTTTTTTTTTTTTGTTGTTTAGACAGCAGCAGCAGCAAAGGCGGTGATTCTCTGTTATTTGCGCCGACACTCGCGATGACGGTATGCTTGCTGGGATGTATTATTGTTCTTTCTGCGCGGGCTTTTATGGCGGGGACGCGAGGCTTGTTTTGATAAGTCTGGGTTGGATTCAACTTTTTCTTTTTTTAAAAGAGTGCGAGAGGCGATGAGAGATGTTCTCTTTTGGCCGCATGCAGCCGCGCGTAGGAGTCAAAGTTCAAGGTTTTTTTTTCGAATGGAAGAGTTACACTAAAGCAAAATGATTTTATATACTATGACCGAAAAAGTGTTAACTTTTTAAGGTTTTATTATTCAATAATCCTCTTACACGCAATTAAATTAGATAACACTTCACAATGGTTAATGAAGCTATATGTACAACAACGTGAGCTGTTATTTCGGCACGACGGCGCTCTAAGCAAATCCCACACGAGCTATGAAAGAAAAAAAGGGACGGAAAAACGGAGAAAAGAGAGAGAAAAACAAGACCGAGTCATTTACAAGCATCCGGCCAATTACACTCCCAGGCGTATAGCGAGTCTGTAATAATAGAGTAATTTTGCGGTCGTAGCAAGGACCTGGAAGACATTCGCAGATAACGAGTGCGACCAGGCCGATTGTTGTACACCCTATAGCGTGTATATATATATATAGAGCACACATGTAGAAAAATCTCAAACATATGTGCACGTTCTATTGAGATCTCAACTATATATATATACACACACCCTAACTTGTCGTGCAGACACCGTCGTCGTCGTCCGTAATCGTCTCCTTCACACAAAATCCCTACTTTTCGCCTCAAAACCCGGGCACAGCGCGACCTCCTCGGCAAAAGCGGAGCGCAGCAGTTATGTACTCGCCCATTCTTCCTCTCTCTTTCTCACTCTCCTTCCTTCTTCCTTTTTTCTAATCTCTATCTCTCTCTCTCACACACAATTCCCTTGTCTCGCGCATGCAAATTCCCCGCGGCGATTCTCACGCGCTCGCGTTCCTTCCTTCTCTCTCTTCTCGCTTCGCGTTTTGTGGCAAACGCGCGCGGCGCACGATCAACATAACAAAGTGCCTTTTAGCCCCGTGTGCAAGAGAGAAAGAGAGAGAGAGAGAGAGCTTAGCCACGCCGACTCGCCGCCGCTGGGAACGCGCGTGTGTGCATGAGACCTAACAAAAATATATCCTTCCTCTCTTTCTGCGTTTGCGAATTTTTTCCCCTCTCGCTCGCTCTTTCGGGGCCAGCTTCTCTCAGAAAGTATACACGCGCGCATGTATATATATATATATACTTCATCTCTAGCCCTCCGCTTTTGTTCTTTTTCTGAACTCGGATTCTCCTCCATTTTTTTTTCTTTTCTCTCTCTTTTTCGGACTCTCTGTGCGGCTAATCCGATGCAGAAATCGAATGAATTTGCAAGCGTGGAGTTTTGGTGGGTATTCCGTGCACAAACATACTGTCAGACTTTTTGGGCTTGATCATGCAAATTTCGAAGACTGGTGGCTTCGTTAGCGCGTAGATTCCAAAGAACGGTGGAACATGCGGGACTGCATTGTGTCGATTTTCGGTGGATCCTTTGCGGGAGGGATATATACAAAGCTCTTTTAATAAGCGCGTTGAATTTTGAATAGCGACCGAGATGTACAGAGTAATCCGAAACTCGAAGGTGCGACCTAAGGTGCTTTGCATCTGTAAGCCGAGAGAATTTGAAAAAAAAAAACGGACGATCGGTGTGCAAAAGTTAGAAGTATCGTTGTACTTTTTGAAAAAAAAGACCAGTTCGTCGCAAACTTGTAAGACACGATGTGTTGAAAAAAAATTTGAAATTCGTAGCTATCATCGAACACCTTCCCACAATCCAAGATGAAATGTGACACGCGAAACCTCGCCTGTATACGTAACGCAAAAACCACACAGTATCTTACACGTAGCTTCACAAAAGGACATATTTTCCTCAAAGCAGCTCTCAGTATGTTCGCATACGTTCGTACGATGCACAATATGTGTATATATATACGTACTAAAACGCACACGTTGGATTTCTCTTTGCGAGTGGAAGGGTGCGATGCACGAGAGAGAGAGAGAGAGAGAGAGAGAGAGAACGTGTACCTATACATACCCCCACACAGAAACGCGAAGCGAAAATAGCAAGCGAGCGAGCCGCTGGCAGTAACCTAATCTCCCGAGGAATTTCGGGCATCGAGCTCGCATGCATGCGTTATATACAAACCTCTCTTCTCTCTCTTTCTATTCCCCTCTTGGTCAGAGACATAGGTATCGCAGAAGACTCTTAGTAGCTACTCTCTCGGGAGGTTCTCGACTCCGCGAGAAATTTCAGCCTCTCCCCCGTCCATCCATCTTTTTTCTCCCCTTCCCTCTCTTTGGAGAAGAAAGCAGCACCAGTAGTAGTCGGTGCAGTGGAGTAACGAAACAACACGTGAGTGAGGTCAACTGGAGCCTTATATACATGCAGAAAAATGGTTCTTTAGCGGCAAAACGAAAATCGTTTTATGGGAATCCTCTCGTGGTAAAACGATTCTCGTTTTGAACCTAGCATATTCCTCTTGAGGCAAAAACTTGATTTTTTGCTTCCAGAATATATTTTTCTTGCCCCAAAATATTTTATTTGCTCCCGCAAAAAGGTATTTTTTTTTAGGCGAAAGGAATCCTTTTGAAGCGAAATGATTCTGAAGCGCCTCATATACCTTCTTATGTTAGACGGTTCGACTATACTCATGAAAACATTTTTTCAGTGGGTTTCTCACAAACAATTATTAACCATCAATATTAATTACAATTATAAAAAAAATTATGAAATAAAAGTTAAAATAAATAAAATTAATAGAAGTAACATTTTTTTATGTAAATAAAAAATGAAGAGGAATTCTCTTCATGCAAGAATAATTTACCACCAACTGATTTTCCTCTTGGAGCAAACGGATTCCATTTACCTCAAATGGATCTTTCTCTGCGTATACCTGTAGGTGTCGATGAAGTAATCCCTCGCTTCTGCATTCGAGAGAAGGGCAAAGGAAAAAGAAAACGAAAGAAGGGTGAGTGACCGGCTGCGGCGGCGGCGGCGGTAAGAGATGGAAATCTCCACAAGGGGTATATACGAGCGCTCGGGTACAAAACAGCTGCGCTGTATGCTGCTACGCCGTTATATAGAGCTGAGAGAGTCGCAGGAGGGCGTGTGTGGGTGAACGAACGAAGAAACACACACACATATATATAAGCATCTCGGGGAAAAGAGGCATCCAACGTAGGCGCGATCGTGTGTTTTTGTGCACGCGCGTATTATAGAGAGCCTGTAGCTATATGGTCGCTACTGGCTCGTAGATTTTTTAGGTTTCACTTGCTACGGTAGTGGTGGAGAGGCAGCTGGTGGTAGGAGCATGGCTAACGGAATTTGTGACGTTCGGGGAAAATGGGCGTTATGAGATTTATTTCTGTAGATCAGTGCTGCTGGTGGTGAAGAAGGATCTTTTTTGGAGTATCAGAGGGGGAGAGGCAATTTTCATTTTTTATTCGTGGCGTGAGAAAAGTAAATACTTTTCTCTGTATATAAGCTTTTTGCGCTTGTTTTTATTTATGCAAATAATTATAATTTGTTTTTAACAAGTCACAAAATTCATTAGAACTGTACCATCTATTTAACAAATTAGATTAAACGCAGTAATAAAACATTTAGTGAACCATCAGACTGCCACTAACTGCCACCGCTCGCTCCCACGTATCAATTCTCAAAAGCAATAGGACCATCGTCAATCCATCATCGCCTCCTTTCTGCCCAGCCGAAATTCCGCACCTCATCTCCTCGTCGTCGTCGCGCTCGCAATAAATAAATCACCTGTCCACAAACAATTAAGCCTCTCTCGCCTGTATACCGTCTATCGCAGCCGTCGGCGATACTTCGGATCAGTCGCCTCTTGCTATATACTTATACACCGACTCTTCGAATATTATTTACAACAAAAATATAACGTTCGGTAGCTGTGGCTCTTTAAGACACGCGCGAGGAAGTTGACCTGTTGCTCGTAAAAGTGTTTAACGTAAATTCGGTAGCTCTTGGCGGTGTGTAGCGATGGTGGGGCGCCACTGGTCTCTCTCTCTCTCTCTTTCTCAGTCTTGGCAGCCCAATTTCGAGGACACGCGTGGCCTTGGGAATGAAAACGAGACAAAACGCGGAAGCACCTGCCCGCTGCGAGAACTTTCCGAGAGAGCGAGAGAGAGCTCATTCCCCCCGAGCGTTCGTGATTTACGCGTCGCTCACTCGCCTGTTAAATCGTGTACGCGTGCGTGCCTTTTCTCTCTTTGGGTACACCCAACAGTCTCTTTCGTGGTACTCTTTTTTTTTTCATTCATCAGTTTGCGCAATGGTCTATACTCGCGCTTTTTTGCAAGTCTGCATGTATATGTACACTTTGGTTAATAATGGCCGCGATATTTCGAGGGCGTCGCGGAGATTGATAATATGGGACGTATATAATTTTTAATTGCCCACCCGCCGCGCGTACGCGACAGGAAACGGCGTCGTTGTAAAGCGCAGATTTCTGTGGCGAAGGAGGGGGGAGAGGGTTTACAGCGCTAATAATGACTCCGGAACTATCAACGCTAATACTCGTCCATAATCCAATCACCGGCAGAGATATATTTGACAAGTTTATTTGGCGAGATGAGCGCGGTGAAATAACCTGTGAAGTTGCTCTTGTAAACAGGCCAACTCACATCAGCGTTCTATGTTGATATATTCTAAAATCGTGCGTGCTGTGGGGAACAACTTGACGTTTGAACAAACGTCGTGGAATGAAGAGAAAAAAAGAGGAAGAATCTTAAATAAGGTAACGCGTGTTTTTACAGCGAATTATTATTCTTTTTTTTTCTTCACTGACAAAAGTCGCCTTTTAAAGTAAATTAGTATCATTCTCCTCATGCTAATCAACTCGCGCGAGCTAATATTCTTCACCGCTCTACTCACAAACGCATACTTGCGAGCGCGCGCTCGCGGGAAAAAAGATTCCAGTCTATAATTAGCAGCCCGCGAAACCCATACAAAACACGCTCGTGGAACAATGGCCAATTCGAGCACAGGCGACATTTTTTTCCCGCAGTCTCTCCCTCCTCGAAAAAAAAGACTGAACGTACACAGCTCGTACCAAGATTCAAGCCAAACTCCGCCTTGACCTTCGTATAATATATCCGCAGATGAATTCCATATATTTTGCGCAGAAGTCGGGTCACTTCATCACCTCACCTCCGCAACCAGAATAAAAAAGAAACAAAAGAACGATGCTTAATATACACCCATACAGCTATATAGATAGACACACACGCATGTGGCTATTAAGCACCAAACACGTGCGGTGAAAAAAGGCGCACGCGCGTTGCAAGCCTGCACGCGGACACAATTACTGCACGCGCCCATGATGTTTCTTCCCGATGTAACAGCAGCAGCAGCAATGGCCACGTCATCAACAAGCTCGTGCGGACAGGCTTTTCGCATTAGTATGTACGTACGTGTGCGCGTTATTAGCGCGGGCGTGCCTCTCTTCCATCTCCTTCTCTCTCTCTCCTACCAAGCGAGCGCTTTTCCGCGCGCGCGTATATATATGTACTCAGGCGTCCTTGAGCCAGACGTCGAGAAAAAGACGACGACGGAAGAAGAAAAAAAAAGGAAGGAGGAGCTCGCGCGAGAGGGGCACGACTATGACTCTATATATGTACGTATACACGCTGCTGCTGCTGCTGCTGCTGCTACGCTTTTTCACGCGGCGAGCTCCGCGTTCAGGGTCTCGGACGCGCGACCTCAAACGCGTTCTATGTGTGTGTGTGTGTGTGTGTGTGTGAAGTGCAGCGAAGTGGTATAACGCGGGCGTGTCGTAACTCACCGGTGTGCAATGGTATATACTGCACGCAGAGCGCACGAAAGCCCGCTTTTATTATCGTCGTCGTAGTCGCGCGATTTTCCGCGAGAAGCAAGCTCGATTGCACACGCGCGCGCGAGCGAGTTCTTTTGTGCGACGACGATTGCTTTGGCTATATGCGTTACATGTTACTCCGAAGTGGTAATGACTTTTTTTTTACAACTGTGAGCGTGAATTGAGAGAACGTAGGTGTAATTGTGTGCGATGGGATCGTTGATGGATTTTATATTGCACATAATTTTAGGATTGTTTAGAGTATATGTAGATACGTATGGGTGTGTGTGAAATATATTATTAAGTCAGGTCGATTCGAGTGGGTGCGATAGTTTGAAGGTGATTTGAATAATTTTACGGTCCCTTTTACACCTGTACGCATTTGCAAGAGTCCCGGTGCGAGCAAATGTCTGTGTGCTATGAAATTCAAGGCTTTGGTGCAGAACCGTAAAGAAGCCATAAAGAGTTTTGATGAAAAATCCTATACCGACGAGAGAACTCATTGTAAATTCTATTATTTTTTTTTTATAGGAGATTCGGTAGGGTAATTCCTGTATTGTTTTATGCCCGTTTTATATACAAACGTTTTCTGAAACAATGAATGTCACAAAAATTGGAGATACCCAGCGTTTTTATTCGAAAATTTTTTATTGGCCGCGTTATGTCCCTCTCTCGTGTACACGCTGCTCTCTTCCGTCGTAACAATCGTTTCGCAAACCGTAAAAACTGCCGACTGTGACGCGTCGGATTTTACATTTTTTTACGAGTCTGTACACTTTTTTTTGTTATTAGGAAACGTGATGGAGGGGGAGACGACGAACGGCGGAAAAAGTAACGAATATAATGGCAATTCACAGGCAAGTCTCGGTTTTATAATAAATTTTCGTTCGTTGCAAGAAAGAAGAAGGGGTGACGAATTCGCGTCGTTTGAATTCAGCGATTAATCATGCTAATGCGAGAGTCTTACGGCGCAAGCCAAGTGTGGGATTCTGATAACATTGACCCCTTTCAATTACAGATGCTCGTCTCTTTCATTAGTAAGCGCAATAAACTCGCAGAATCATCAATTAAAATAAACATGTCGAGATCGTCGAGTGAAAATATGAAGATCATTAGCGAATAAATAGATGAGAGTGAATGTACGTCTGTGATGTTGGGAGCGCGCTTTTATAAACAACTATTTACATATTATGTAAAGACCATTGGCTCTATTATATGCATTTTGCTGCGCATGAATTATTTTTGACGTGGCACTTTGCGCTTCAATGAATTATTTAAATTGTTGCCGAGAAAAGAAATTTTAATATTACTACCGCTCTTAACTGTGACCTACATTCTGACTTGATGATGGATTAATTTTCTCGGAAAGTATGGTATTTAGGTCTTTCTGAGACGTTGAAGTCGTCAGTAATGAGATTCTTGGAAAATACTTTTACTTTAAAATAAAAAGTCAAAACGATTAACAAATTTATCCATCAATCGTTCAATACATATAATATACTTTTCCGTAAAATGTTTAAATTGAATCGCTTAGTAAACATTAAAAATTCACACTTATACTGAAAAATCATTAAACTTTTCCTTTTGACGTACTCGAATGCAACAAAGAAACCAAAACGTTTCCCCCTATGACTAATCGATAAAAAATCCCTCATCCATTTAAACCCCATACCCATCATCCCATGAAAACACTCGATGTACATATACCTGACCCACCGGCGCGTGTTGTATACGAAGTAAATACGGGATCGGGGGCGCTCCTCTCCTCTCCTCTCCTCTCCTCTCTCTCTCTCACTCTCCTCGCTCGAAAGCACGGTTTGGAGAGCGCGACACTGACCTGCGCAACGCGCGGGGCGCTCGTAACCCGGCGCGGGCGCCCGCTCATCGGGTCAGGGCTGACCGTCTCATCTCCTCTCCCTCCCTCGCTCGCTCGCTCGCTCGCTCAACGGCGCCGCTGCTACCACCCACACTGCCACAATGCTGGTGGTGGTGGTGGGGAGGCAGAGCACGAGCTCGCCGCGCACTGGAGTCGGTAAAAAATCAAGGACCTCGCGACCTCGCGCGTGTGTTGCTGCGCTGCAGCAAAAAGAGAGAAGTGATGTAGGTGCTATATGAATGTGAATGCTGAGGGGGTAGATTTTTAGGACAGGAGTAGGTGAGATCTAGACTTTTTGGGGAGATGGGAGATGGTGGGGGTCTAGGGGTGAAGGATGAATGGGATGGAAGGAGAAGGGGTCGAGGAGAATTGTGAATGGGCGTTGCTGTCTTCGCGTTTAGGGATGAGTGGGTTTCCACGAAAAAGAATGGGTAATATAAAAGTGTTAAATATTGTAATATGACAAAAATAGGAGATAACAAATTTAACTCGATTGCTCGATTCCTTTGGAAAGTTACGTGAATTATTATGCATTTTCGGTCGGACAAACAATGCGATATGTAAAATAAAATATTTTGAGAGAATGTCGAGATAAAGTCATCCCGACTTATATTTACGTCATATTACGCGTGAATCACCATTTTATTGCAATCATATAAACAGATTGAGTACACATCGGCTTTATTAGAATTCAATATATTCATACTAAAAAAAAATTGAATATTGTTTATATAAAACTTCGACGAGTTCAATTAACAACTCCTACGACTGAGCTATTAACTGACGTGAGAAAAACATGCTCCATTGATTAAAAAAAATATATATATATATTTCTGCACCGTAATCGTTCCCTTCTTCGGTCTGCAAACCTCGAATCCCACTCGCAGCCGATGACTCCGAACGTTTTTTCCTCCAATTCACATACAAATCTCTTTTTTTCTCTCTCTCTCTCTCTCTCTTTCACGGGTAAAAATATCATTTCAAAAAACCTGCAGCCTCTCTTCAACGCTGACGTCAACCCTCCCATTAATGACAACAGCGCATCGAAGCAACGACGTTATAGTCCGTTCGTTCCTACGTTCGTTCGTTCGCACCTCGTGCTGCCCTGTACGCGCGCTCGCGTTCGCGGTTATTTATACGCCATTGCCGTGGCTACGTTACGTAAACCCATGAGAGCGAGCGATTTCGTATAGGAAAAAAAAAAGATCGAACGCAATAATAATAGTGTACCGCGACGTCGCGTGAGTGCGCGCGCGCGCGTGGCTATATGCTAACCAGACTGTCCTTCTCTCTCTCTCTTTCTCTCTTACTCGCACTCGGGTGCGTCTCATTATTTATTAACGCTAAGCGACATACACACACACACACGCACACTTACTTACGGACGATACGACAGCGGTTGACGTAGAGGTATACAATACGCATATACAGTGCTCCGAACGGACGCGATCACGAAGATGGATGTTTGACCTTAGAAAATAATAACTCTCTGCAGCGACGACGAGCTCTCCGTACTCGTACGTGCGCGTTATATAATTAAGTGATTATCTCTCTCTCTCTCTTCCTCTCTTACGAGTGAATACATGCGCGGGCGGTGTCGTCGCATGCTGCGCCTTATGATAAATTTCAATTTTTTTTTTCGTCTTTGCCGGCGCAGCGTGCCGCATGAGAATTAATATACTTATATATATTTGCGCGCTGCAAGCGTGTGTAATTTGACTTTAATTGTGAGCTGTGGAGAATTTTAATTAAGTTTGTACTTTAATTTACGCTGTTGTCTGCTGTGGTGGTGTGCGCATGCATTTTCTACACCTATTCTATGTCTAATGAATCCTATACTTAAAGAGCGGAAAAGAAAAGACCACGCAGTGGTGATATTGTATATCACTACTTGCAGTTAATGAAAAATTGTATACAATTCTTTGCAGTTGATCGTTACAGAACCGAGTGACAAAACACCAGCGAGAAAGAAGATACACTAGAGGTATATATATTCGGATGCTTCTGTATCGCGTCATGCAACGCGCTATAAAATAAAAATAATCGTTTCCTAATTAAACGACGAACTGTGGTGCACGCGCGCGCGTCATAGTTTTAATTAAATGAAATGTGATACTCTCGCTCTCTTTCTCGTAAAGCAAGAGCTGCAGTAGCTTTCCCTAGCGATATATAAAATCGAAATTTAATTAAATTGAAAGTACGCACAACAACCGCGACGATATCGCGCGTATGAAGTTAATTTCGAACGACGCGTTGGTATGACGCGCTAATTACGGTTATAAAACACAGTACACAATACACGCGCGCGCATGCATTACATCAAACTGCAACTATATACGTCCATCGCTCCCTATCTCCACCTATATACCCTCAGAATTTTGCACAAACAGCGCTCCACACCCAATCGTTCCGAAAATACTCCTCCATGCATTCGCCTTATATATACATATAATAACGCAGCACGTCATCGTGCACACGCCTCCGTACAAATATACGCCATGACGAGGGAGAGAGAGAGAGAGCGAGGAAAAAAGCTACTCGACCAAAAATCGCCTTGCACACACGCACGCATTTCGCGCCCACGTACATAGTAATAATACTACACCCGAAAATTGAGGCGGGCGCGTGCAGCACAGTTAACCGAGAGGGGGAGAGCGAAAGTCCGGGGCGCGCGCGCGGTCAATGGGGTGGGAGAAAGCGGCAGCCACCCCCGACGCGGCGTCCTTCGAAAATGGCTCGAGGTCGCCGGAATTAGGCCAAGCGCGCGTACCTCGTTCTAGCGCAGCCCCATTCCCGGTGTCTGTATATATACATGTATATATATATATACACACACGCATGTCGCGCCCTCGCTCCTCTTTGCCCGGATCTTAGATTCCCATCGCTCGCCGTCGTTATTATATTGCGCCACGTTGCGTGCTGCAATGGTGTAGCTTGTACGTGTTAGCTATATAGAGCGCAGTTCTATTGGTTTTTCGACTTTTCGATTTATTGTGATGGGGATGGAAGCGTGCGTATGTGGGTTCAATTGTGCAGTCTTTTTATTTCTCCGATCTTACTTGTGAGTGTTGGCCGAGTATTATAGTGGTGAGAATGATGGTTTGTTGAAATAATGTTGACTGTTGATGATTTCGTTGTTTTAACAAAGTGTTAACAACTCGGAGAATTTTTCAAAGCTATTATTTTCGAGTTGTAAATTATACTTATATTTTTTCTTTTTTTTTTAACGTATGATATGTAATAAAGAAGATACTCCATTGTTATATACTAAAAACCAGTTATGCAGCGTTGATTGTTCACGAATAATGATAATCCTTCATTACCATAGTCGTAAACATTTCTTTAAAATCTTTAACAAACGCTGCTGAACGCGGATACTATTACCCCAGTGAACCGTTTTTGCGACCTTCCTCTGCGCTTCTCCCGATCACAACACACTCCAAACCCACTCCTCTGCTCCAGCTTGACATTTAAATAACAAATCCCAGGCCTACCTTGTACGTATATATATATATATATATATATATATGAATGAAGCCTGTAACATTCGAGCTCGCACAAACGAATTGTTTCGTTAAACACGCATGTCATTCTATATATATCCACACACGCGCGTTATACAAAGGGGGATGCATTCATTTCATTCGCAGGCACACATGATCGCGTTGTTGCAGTCCGCGAGAGAACAAACGGCCTAGCGCACGATGCACTTTTATTGTGTATATATGTGCCCCTCCGTTGGTGTATGCATCATGCAGAGCCGCCGAGGGGTCTTATTAAAGGAGTATGCGCTCAGCCTGCGCGCGCCGATTGTTTTCGCGCAGCGGCTGGGTTTATCGCCGTGCTGCATCGTATATATATATATGTATATATATATAAATGGGCGCGACGCGTATAGCAATATATACGAAGAGTAGTTTATATAGTGGCTCTGTGCTATGGGTGTGTACGCGCGTGTATATAGATGGTTGAGAGAGCAGAAGAGGGCTTTATCGATGGGATATATATAAGGCTGTGGGATATTGCGAAACGTCGCTAGTTATTGCGAAGGTAGATATAATATAGGGTCTAGAGGATCTTGTAGCGACCGGGCGTGTATAATTAATCAGGTGTGGAGAATTTAAGAAAGCCGTATATCGTCATTTTTATCAAAGACACAATGCAGTATTGGCGAGATGTTGTAAAAATCGTTATTTACATAATTGTATTTTGTTTGAGTTGCAGCTGGTATACGAATATTGTATTACAACCGTGGCGCGGTATAATATAGTTGTGCAACAAGAATGTAACAGTCTAATTGAAAATTGTTTACGATAGCTATTATTAAGGAACCATTTACATTCACCAGAAACAATGCTCTTACACAAATACGGCTGTGTATAACCACATATCGCATCAATCTGCACCCGCGGACACGCCTACATAGCATCGCATCTCTTTATCAAAATCTCAATGAAGCAACAAACAACCCGCGACGATGGACGCGAAAAACGCCATTCACGCGTGCATCAAAACAATAATAAAGCAATTATCCAGATTCGCTCGTCGACCCCATTGAGCTTCGCAAGCCAGAGCGCGAATCCAGTTCAAGGCCAATTCCGTGCGCGGCCCGGCTCGACGTGCGTCGCATCCCCGACGGCGGACGGACAAAGACGACATTACACATAGACGGCGCAGTCCTGGAATACAACGAGAATAGGGAATCTAAAATGAGAAAAACAACTATATATACGTGTATATGTCTACATATATAATAAGACGAACTTTGTCTTTCTTGTACATATACAGAAAGAGAGAGAGAGAGAGAAAGCAAACACACACGACCGGACGACGCGGGGCAGGGTCAAGCGTATAGAGAAGATCGCTCGGTGTGGCGTTTGTGTGACCCAGTCAGTGGGTCACGCGTTATACACATGGCTATAGTAGTAGTAGTAGTAGTCGTCGGCAACGGCAGTCGACCTGATTCCCTGGCCTCTCTTTCCTTCTTCCGCGTCGGGCTGCACATCCCCCGGCTCCGCTTCCCGGGCGCCGGTAAGTAGGTCACAGAGAAAGAGAGAGAGAGAGCATGCAGCAAGGGGAGCGTGTGGATATATTGACATCTTACGTATACCCACCCTCTTCAAGCGCACGCCGGCTAGCAGAGGAGCAGAACTGTTTGTGTGTGTATGTGTCGAACAGCGGAAAGATCGATCTGGTTGTGCGTTCTGTTGTTTCTCTTTGTGTCGAGAGAGAACTCATGCACAAGGGTGCGTTTATTGCGACGCAATTTATCTGGATTTACACGGCGCGACGACCGAGTTTCCTCCTTCTTCTCTTCCTTATGGGAGAGGATTATATATATGGGGGTTTGTATAGCTGTTTCGACAAATGCAGGCCATTCGGTGTGCTGGCAGAAGACATGGTATTGATGGCGAAGGTGGAGGATTAGGTAGATGGATGTTGGACATTTCGTATGGTATGCGGATGAATAAGCGCGCAGGTACATTTGTTGCTGTAATTGACAAAGACAAAATATTAAAACGTATGTAGTGCGCAATGCACGAGGTCGTTGAAATTTTCTGATAACAGAATAATTGGGTCAGCTCGTGTACGTGTTGTATATAAGCCGGAATAGAATCGTTTGTGTGTGTGTGTGAATACCGAGCGGAACTGAATGAAATTTATTAGCCGGGCCGTTATTTATTACCAGCGGACGCGCTGGATCAATAAACAGCCATGAAAAGACCTCCTGTAGCAATATATATATGTGTGTGTGTATGTGAGCAGAGTGGACACTAATGGGAATATTTGGTTAGTGGTGGCGATGAAACGACGCAGTCTCTTTTCCGTCATCGCGCGTCATCTGCACAGTGAAAACGCCGTCGTGTCCGACTAATAATAGCGAGTTATGATTTATATACGACGAGAGGCTGTGCTCTTATTGCTTTTCCATCCCTGTTAGTTGGGTTAATCGCGAAACTTGTGAATCTAGGTTAGAGGATTAGTTTGGTTTTTGTAATTGGTTTAATGTAAATAGTGGAGGTCGCTATACTACGGTTCACAATTAAATGCATATTTACGAAAAGATTTTTTTCTTGATTTAGATATAATAAGTATTTTTATTTGGATATATAATTCCAATTCAATGCAAAGCTTATATAGTCGTTTGGTTGAATTATGGTTTCTTAAGTTTAAGTGGTATTACACAACGGGGTTACACTCGATAAAGGCATCGAAATACAGTTCCGGGTATTAAGCAGTCTTATGCCAATTACGCTCTTCAATAGTAATCTTCTTACAAGAGACTAAAACTCAACTTTCCTGCTCCACATCTGGACGTATTACTATATAGTCAAGGTCTTGTACTATGTTTAAGAGACTTTTTATTCAGCTTCATGTAGAAAATTATAACTGGCTTGCATATAGTACAAAATATTTCAATAGTACCCCTAAAATATCATCAATGGTAATTATAATAATCACAACAACAACCAACATAGACGTCTTAATTTTGAAATTTTTAAATAAACAAAATATTCTTCTATCTATAAATATTTTCTGTACTATATTATTATATCACAAACTTTAAATATCTCACGTGTACATTATATCTAAATTTAAGTTAAAATTCCTTTCGTGTAAGACGCTATTTTCAGATAAACTTTCGTACATAGTCACGCCGAGAGATATACATGTCACCAATAGATGTTACAAACAAGTTCACGTGCGAAGGACCGAAAATAGCTTTAAGACACACACAACCTTCTGGCAGCTGAAGCACCGGCATAACCTTTGGCCGCGTCTATAAGTCCAGAATCGATTTGAGGCTCGTGCGCCCGATAGCAAGGTACTTTATTAGATTAGTTATTAGATGCATGTCACATGGGATTCTCCTATTACCGACGACAAATTTGACTTGCCGGGCTCGTTCGATTGTAACGAAGAAGAACACGTTGACGCTAAACACAAGCGAAAGCGCGCCTATAGAGGGAATGACAAATAATATAAAGAAAACATACTTTGACTTTGATATTATTGCCTTAATATGTCGAATATATACGTCATGTACATTTCATGTAAATATTTTACACGGGGATCGACATCTTTTCTTAATAATAAAAAGTCTTTCCAACTTCCTAAAAGCTTTCCAAACATAGACTGAAACTCCCCTATCCCATTAAGCTGCACAAAGAAACCCAAAATCCATCAACTCCTCGCATAAAAATTCGACAATCGAATTCCTCGCTCATAACAACAACAACAACAACAGCAATATCAGCACACGCCGTCGTGTACTACGCCGCAAGAACGCGCCGCAACTCTCCTCTCTCTCTCTCTCTCTCGGCATCTCTCGCGCCCCGTAAACCGCCCGCACACCTATATACCCACCCTCCGGCGTGTCTCCCCCGATGACCTCGGGGGGGTGGCGGCTGCGGAGCGCTCGCGCGCGCAGCATCCAGCCGACGACCTCGAGAACGAGGGAGAGAGAGCGAGAGAGAGAGTCCGAGGCTGCGGGGGGCGAGCGCGGAAGCGACGCGCAGTTAACCCAAATATGCGCGCCGAGGACTTTCGAGAGCAGCAGCACCAGGGGGTTATATCGATTCACAAGCCAGCAACCACTGCCGTCGTGCTCACTCCCCAATGCCAACACGAGCGCGCGCGCATTCTGCGTCGTCCGCCGCCCCCGCATGCTTTCTTCCTGAGTATAGACGTGAGAGTGAATTAGGATCGAATGCGCATGAGAGAGAAAGAGAGAGGAGGGGGAGAAGGAATGGTTCACCCGGAACTGCGTGACTTGGCATCAATTTCAGGGGTATTCGAGGGGAGGCAGTAGGCGCGATGCGATAGCTTTAGTGTGCGGGTGGGGTCGATGATGATTATAATCGCTATACTTTTGGTTTGTAGTGTGAAATTGGAGCTGTTCTTTTTTTGAGTCGTGGTTGGAGCGGGATTGCGGGGCAGCAGGTGCTGTCGCGTAATAATGTGAAAAATTGTTCTGAAAAAAAAAGTGAAATTGATTATTTTTAATATGTGAATGCACGCGATGAATATCATATTTATATAAATACTATTTATCATCGAGCAGTCGGAAGTTGAGATATATTAATAAATAATTTCGACATGTTTTCGTCGCGCGAAAAACACCATAAGCATAAATCATATATATTCACTTGTGATTAATTTTGCCCTTCGAGACGCGCACATTTACATATGAGAAAAAAGTAAAGTTTAATAAATCAAAATCCTGCACAAAACTGGGGAAAGATGAGGAATAGAGGTTGCGGAGATTAAAAAGTGCTTACGCATGCTTATATGCACAAGAGACGAAAGCAGACCTAAAAGCTTTTAAAATGCGCCTACGTAACGTCCGACGAAGCTCCACCCTGTCTTTCTATATAACTCTCCAACAGTTCGGTATTCCAATCCCGATTGTCCAGATATGAATTGCAGACAAAAATTTAAAATTCAAAGATACTTTCCGACAGGTGCCATTACTCCCACGTTCTGGTATAGATCGTATAATATCGATACACGCGCGCGTATACGTCGAAAGCCAGTATAAGAGTTTAAATTAATCAAATTTTCACTTGGCCATAGCAGCTCGAAAAAACATATACACATTGCCAGCGGAATAACAGACAGCAGCGAGCATGCGCGCAACAATACATAAATCAATGCGTCGTTTAATCGCGGGCACAATGTTATCGATCAGGACCCGCGCGTATATATATAACCCATAAATTACAACAGAGTATATACATAATGTGCAACTCGATGGTACGAAATCGCACTGTTTACATCTCCCAGGGCAGCGAGAGGCGGCCGCATGCATTTATTAAGGACGCACTGTGTAATGTGGCACACTCGCCACGTGAATATATATATATGTACTCGCGACCTTATCCAGGATATTATCCATTAGCCCGGTTTTCGTTTACGCGTGGTGTTGCAGTCCGAACTTGTACCGTAACGTGCGTCAAGCTCTCTCTCTCTCTGCGCGAAAAGCTACGCATATACACATACTCGTTACCGTTGCATCTCTCTCTCTCTCTCACACACACAAACGCGACACGAAAATGCTATCCCGCTATGTTAACCCTCTGCCAACGCGTACACACGCTCAAGAGTATGTGCACATATCTAACGCGGGTACGTAAAACAGAGGCCGCCTCTCCCCATATACATACATGTATATACAATTATAGGTCTTTACCGCTCGTCGTCACTGAGTGGTATACTATATAACAGTGCAGTGCGAATGTCGTGGCTTTATGCGCGCGTGTTGCGCAACGAGATAGAGCTATCTCCTCTCTAGCGCACAACACCCGCATGAGTCGCGCATTTTCCTTTCTCCCTCCTTCTACTACTATACTCGCGAGCGAATCAGTGCCAGGTGGAAAAAGGCGAGTATATATTATATACGAGAAAGAGAGAAGGTTGAGGTCTGTATGCGCGCGCGCGCGCGCTCGAGAGAGTTCGAGGTCGGCTCCCTCACTTTCCCACACTCGCGTATATACAGAGAGAGAGAGAGAGAAAGAGAGAGAGGGCCGCGCCTGTGCGCAGAGCAAGCTAACTGCGTCGGTGCATGACGCGCTTTTCGCGTGCGTGTATAAGTGCATCGCGTACTTACCACTCTATAACGAGCGTTATATATACGTGTGTGTAGGTGTAAGTGGGTTTGCGTTCGTATAGTCATACGCCGCGTGTTTGCCATGGTTCGCGTAACATCATGCGAGATAGTCGATAGGGAATATATAGGGGATAAGAGGGACCAGTGTATATGGAGTGGATGGTATAGTAGTGTTGATTTTCGCTGAGGACGACGATACGAGGGGCTTGGGATTGATTTGAGAGAGGCTCGAAGATGTCGAGATGCGGGGTTACGCTCTGCGTGTGTGTTGAGTGGGAAAATCAGAGCTTTTCAGAATTATTGTAACGGCTGCTGCATTACTTTTGTTAAGAAGAATAGACTCGCGCTATGTTTCATTTCATTCAGTTCTATCAAAGATCACTACTACACGAGTATAAATTAATTAGAAAAATAATCTCGGCCACACAATGTAGACTCCTTTCCAAATCTAATTATACATCGAGAACCCAGCCCATAAAACGCGCACGCTAGAGTATAACGCGGCGTTACAGGTATTTATGTCAAATATAACAGGGAAAACATGGGAACTCCGCTGGATAATGGCGCTACGTATATATATGCACACTCTCTCGCAACGTATACTACTCCTGCCACCTTTCGATTGTTAGCGTGGCGAAGAAAGGCAGCAGCGACGGCTTGCGACCCGTATATTATATCGGCAGTCGTGCGACCCTATATATACACTGGTGTATATATAATATACCTGCGGCGAGAGAAGTAAAAGCAAGCCCGAATTTCCAGGCTATGATTGTGCGAGTGCCGGCGCGTGCGACACGGCGAAAATATATAAACCCCTATATATAGGTGCGCGAGAAATGAGAGGTGAAGGACCCCGCGGGCGCCCATTTTAGGGTTAGACATAATGCGACGAGGTATTTTGATGGATACTCAAGTGCTTTATAGTGTGGTTTGAATGTGAATGAAAAATTTTGGGGACACGGTGACTATGCGCGCGTATATCTGAATGGTATAATGTTTTCGTATTTGACGGCCGCGTAAATACGTTAATATCAAAGATTAAGGTTTCAGCGTTTCGTGCGAATAATTTTCACAACGAATCTTTCCATTTTACAACAATCATCCTCACTACTTTCAGAAGTAACACACACGAGAACAATTTCACCCTGGCATTCTCGTTTCGCAACCTCAACCTCGAACCTACACAACATCTAACGACCATCGCCGCCTTGCGACTTCCGGCTCGATGATAATAAAAAAAACCAGCCAGTTGCGTGTTATTCTCCCAAGCCTCTGGCGAAAACCAGAACTCGTGCACATGCACATATACACGCGCGAGAATATATATATATATATACGAAAAATAACCAGAGCTTCGCATTGCGAAAGCGCAAGCGTTATTACGAGGGAATTCTCGCGCGCATATAGTGGCGGCAACGATCATCGACGTGCGGGGGCGCGAGATCGATCGTTCCTCTATATAACGTACGATGTGCCACGTGCGCTGCACGCAGAAAGATATAGGAGAGAAGTTTACGAGGCACGGGATGCGGCCGTATAGTAACGTTTCACGGACGACGAGGGAAGAGGAGGAGGAAGCGAAAATCGCCGCGCACGCGCGTGAAGCCGTGGGATCGTGTTCCGCGTATATAAACATTTTCTCGCTATGGCTACTCCCGTTTCTTTTCTGCTTTTCTTGTTTTTTTTTTCTTGCAGGGCGCTGAGTCGAGGTTTGCGAGCGTACACGGGGTCTGGTTTATAGTTGCAAAGTTCGTTGCTTTCGCTAAGGCACGTTTCTCTACGACTTTTTACGACGAAAATTATATTTTGTCGAGAGAGAAAGGTAGAAAAAAAGCGTGTGTAGACGTACGGCGCTGCTATACGCGGCATTTGAAAAAGATTTTTAGACGGTTTTATGGCTTGTATATTAAATGTTGCACGTTTTATCTTGAGGACGATGACTTATATATGTAAAAAGAAAGTTTTTGATTTTTATCAGCGGTGTATAAAACGGTAAAAAAAATTCATGACATTTGTTATAGTGGTTCTATCGCATCAGGTTTAAATAAGAAAAAACAAATGAATCAATTTTATTTCAGCGACTTTTAATCCTGACATTGGAATAACAGCCGCAGTTCATTCAATCGGAAGGAATTCTCCTACGCTTTTAAGCACAGAACAGTATTGCAATAGAAAGTGACAAAAAAGTCAGCGATGACGAATCGAGCGAGCGCGCACGTATAAAAATAAGGATGATCCTGCGAGGAGAATGCATACACACATATATAAAACTCCAACGCGCACTAACAACTATATATACACGGTCGGCAATCGCGGGAAATCGCATTCTTTCGGCTATACTCATGCTTGCGTGCACGCGGTACAACGACGTAAACTATTTGATGCACACACATATATATACGCACGAGCACACATACCGATACACATTTTTCGCCGCGATCGATCCGATAATGTATTCCCCTTACAACTTAATATAAACATTGATACAGATTATGTGCATATAAATTGCACGGATTAACAGAGCTGCTGTTGCTGCTCCTATATACATGCATGTATACACGCAAAAACGACGTTCCTTCTTTCTCTCTCTATACTTGGCTAAACAAACACATATCCACATCGATCAAAATTCATAAATTTCAATTTTATCGCTCGTTGAGTTGCTCGTACGCGACACCTGCCTGTGCACATCATATATGTATATGTACTCATGCCATAGTATAATATGGCGAACGTACGCTCGTGTGTGCAAGTGTGTATATATATATATATATATATATATATATATTATATACACATATAATTGCAAAGGATATCCTCTTCATCTCTCGACTGCACAGACATTAGTATCTCGCGGCATCGATCGGAAAGAGGGCAAAACGAAGGGTCGAGTCGCGCAGCTTCCTCTCTCTCTCTCTATTTCCCCTCTTACCGCTCGATAAGAGGGAGGGAAAAACACTGCAGAAAAAAGAGAGAGCTCGCCGCGCGCGCAACGAAGGCGAACGTTCGCTCGCTCGCTCAGTCGGTCGTCAGAAATCGGCCAAGTGCAAAAATCGACGGGACGTGAATCAGCGCTCGCGTTCTCTTACTCTGCTCCGCGCGTCTCTATATACATACATACACATACAGAGACACAGACAGATAGAATTCGCCTCAGCACTGGCTATTTAATGGCTCGAGCGTATGTATATATATATACGTTAGCTCGTGTGCTCGTCAAAGTCAGTGACTCGGCGGGCCAAACGCGAGCGAAATAGGTGCCGTCTCTCTCTCTCTTGCGCGTACTATACCGCCGTCTCTTTCTCGCGCGAACGAGCCGCCGACGCCGCCGCGCGAACGAGAGAGGCAACAGGTATGTACACGGGGAGGACAATGCTCTCTGCCAAGGATAGCCACTCGTGCCTGCTCCGCACATCTACATGATGCCCGCGAGCTCGCTATACATATACATCTATATATACGCACATATTCGCGAATCTTGTACGTGTGTCTGTATTATACGCCTTTCGGATTAGCAATCGTTTTTCGGCGCTATAAAAAGCATGGCTCCGTTGTCTACATATTGGAGCTGTAGTACTTATACGCGCGTGTATCGCTTGCGAATTTCGGAGCAAACAGAGTACAAGTATGTATATATGTATAAGTGTATTAGCCGGTTCCATATATAAAAAGAACAAACTCTTATAGCAAATTATAGATTCTCGATTAACAAACATTGATAGACTCGTAACGAGAATCACATATAAGCAAAGAGTATAAGAAAGGGATATCGTATATAGCAATAGTAGTAGTTATATACTGTTCGGCGCGAAAACCGGATTTCCCGCCGGGATATAAGCCGCGCAGAGAGAGAGAGAGAAAGAAAGAGAAAGAGAAGAGCAGCGTGGCGCCACCTGTTAGAAGGACGGCCAAGCTCAAGGGTCTCTCGCGCTCGCTCAGCCGGCAGCGGTGGCGACGACGGCGGAGAGAGCAGAGCTCAAAGCACAGCAGCGAGTGCAGCTAGCAAGAGATGGCGGCTGCTGCTTTGCTCGTTGATTCGGTATAAAAGAAAAAGAGAAAGAAAGAATGCTGCTAACTGCAATTTCGTCGGTTCTCGATTATATACTCGTTGCCTCTTCGTGGATGTTATTATTACACGACGAGGCGCGAGAGAAGGAACGTATATTGGGGGGGGGGGGGGGGGGCTGCCGACTTAATTTCGAGGGGTCCCACCGATTATGGAGAGTGCTGTATATATGTGTGTGTGTATGCATCGTGATGCGTAACGCGCGGTTAGTAGCCTGATGGCATGGGGGGAAAAGTGGATCTTTACCGAAAAAAAAACCGAGAGCGAACGCGAAAAGAGCGGAAATCCGTCGACAAGTGCATGTAGCGATAAAGACGTCGCTCCCGTGCACTGATGATGACCCAAATTCGCGGATGTGTATAAAGAAGAGGTAGAGATATAGAGCCATATAAATCCACGATTGGTTTCGGAGCAGTACAGAGGTGTGTGTGTATATATATGTACACGTACTTGCGCGTATATATATATATATCGTAGTGCTACGGCTACTACTGACGCATATTAGCAAGTCAAGCGCGCGCGCGGCTGTATCGATCGGGCTTTTAATTCCGAACGAGCGCAACTCCTTCTCTTTCTCTTCGTTGTCGCCCGCTTCTCTCTCTCTCTCTCTCTCTCTCTCTCTCTCTCTCTCTCTCTCTCTTCAGAACCCGCATCTCTGTTTTTCGGGCATCTAAAATTGTAGCCTGCACATACACATGCGCACACGTGTGCGAAATTCAAATTTCGCCGGTCGACGGGGAGAAAAGTCGAACACGCGTGCGTGCGTGCGTGCGTGTGAGAGGCGGAAGGCCTTGCAGCCATGTGCGATTTGGGTCAGACGTGTATAGAGTGCGAGCAGTGCGCGCGGCCGCCCGCCGATAGCGCGTTGATAAGGTATAGAACGCGTCTGATTACGAAGCAACGACCTACATCAACACTATATGCACGCACGCGTGCGTGTGTGTTTATATATATATAATACCTGCATCAGCGACAGTGAACGCATAGATATATATGTGCATTATTTATGTGCTCTACTGCATGCGCGTATATATAGGTGTGGGTGTGTTGTGCAGTTGCACATTGGACGACTGTTCAATGAGAGCTAGCATGTGAGTGTGTACATAATACCGCGAGACTTGTATGTCTATAAGTACTTATACTCGGGTGAGTAGTGCATCGACTCTATATTTTGCTTATGAAATGTATCGCGTGCGGTGCTCTTTTTTTATTGGAGCAGCAACAGTACAGCAGCTCGCGGCATAGCTTTGGAAATGACTCGTGAGTTCTCTGTCTTTGCAGCACTTTTATCGAATGATTTTATTAGCTCGAGGATGTAGTGATAACTTCGGCAAATAGGCAGGAATCGTTAATGTATTATTCGCTCGATGATTTACGCGCGTGTACTGTAAATTGATCCAGTTTTTATCTCTGGCCCAACTCCTCTTTATTTGTTGTAAATAATTTAAAATATTCACAGCTCCATATCTAAAGGTAAATGTTTGGCCTTAGAGAACGGAATTAAACGAGGCGTAAACAATGATATTGTGATATCCTACGTAGTGGATGAGCAGCCATCCTTTTCTCTCTTTCTCGCGCTCATTGTGCTTCTTGTACGTGTGCGAAGGGGGCAATATTGCGGATGTCCCTGACTCCTTTTCTTGTTTTGCTTGCGACTCGCGCGACGCGTATTTTTCCTTCCACGCGCGCCCAAGTCAAACAAGACTTTCGCTTAGTCCAATGAGACTCTTTTCCCTGCCACGGTAAATATCGTCGTTATGAAATGGTGGCTGCTGTGTGCTTGTAAAAATGTATAAATAGATCTTGGAGCTATGTGTCTTATAAAACTACGTCGCGCTCGTTGTTAAACTTTTTACTCGCACACCTGTATAAAACAATGTTACATCTCATTTGCCGGGTTACGTATATACGTATACAACTGCCAGTAATAACGCAAATGCATAAAACGCAGTCTTCGTGCGACCGTGGAATCGCGATAAACGATCAACGAACAATTAATTCATCCGCTGCAGCTGCACGTACAAAAAAAATACGGCAAAGTGGAACAAACGAGTTTTAGCGCGGTGACCCATGGCAACGTTCGTCTTCGGTCAAACTATTATAGTTATCATAAGGAACGCATTTCTACAGGTTCTTTTGAAAATATAATCACGTGTTGATTAAGATATTGTGCCCAAGTTTGTAAACTTTAATACAACTTTGCAATTTTATAATAGAAATATTCTTTTTCAAAGTTATTACAGTAGTGTCTAATATTCGTAATTCGTATGAAAAGACGCTACGTTTTAAAACATCCTGTTAGAATTTTTTGACAAAACTTATATAATATACTACATATCATAATAAACGATATAAGATACCGAGAGCTTCATTTGAGATTCACTCTCATTGAAAGAATAAGCAACTCCTACTAATGCTTATCACGTGTTAACGAGAGTGAATAAGACAGAGTGAAAGCTATAACAAAGTTTAAAAGTTTCCTCTCTCATTTATAACAAAGAAACTGCGGATACTCAAGCGCAGAAAGCTGAAACTTTTGCAGCCGACTCAACCTTGCGACCACATATAGGCGCGTCCACGAAATAAAAAGGGCAACGCATCGCGGAAAAAAGTAAAGGGGAGGCCGGAACAGGTACACGCCCAAGTGCGTTCCTGTATACACATACGGACGCACGCAGGCAAGCGCAAAAGGGGAGCGAGAACTAGTGATTACAATCCGTAACGGTGTTGCGCGAAAAAAGTGTGTCCTCCTGCCATTCCCATTTGGTAGCGCGAAACGCGCGGTCTGCGACTGACAGTGAAAATAAAACAGAAAAGAGAAGATCTCCTCACGGCCGCCCCTGGCGCTGCGTCTATATCCTATAACGAACGCTAGAGCCTCGATAACATCCGATAAGCCAACACGGCGAGGCAACTGTATATATATATATATATGAGCCATTCTACAGAAAATCGGACACTTCTTAGTCTAACAATGGAAACATGTGGTTTTTGAGAGCGCGCTTACCAAACTAGACTTTTTTTATTCTTTACGGCATTACAAATGAAAAGGTAAAGGGTGCCAAGTCAGAACCTTGTGCCAACAATAAGTTACAGGTCAATTACTGATAATGAAAAAAATGATTAAAAATAGCTCTAGTTTGATCCAAAATAATTCCATAAATAGCAACTCCATATGGAATTCGGAAAAAAGAAAAAGAACCCAGAAAACGAGAGCTTTCCAAATCTCTTTTCAGAATTAGAAAATGTTGGTTCCTTCAAAAGTTACGTGCGTTTGAAGTTGAGCTTGAAACTGATGAAAAATGAATGAAAGGAAAAAACCATGAAGTTCGTACATAATTACAGTATTTTTTGATTTGCTATCATTTTTGTCAGTTTCATGTCCAACTTCAAACTCACGTAACTTTTGAAGGAATCAATATTCTCTAATTCTGAAAGAAGATTGGTAAGCTCTCATTCTCTAGTTTCTTTTTCTTTTTCCGCATTCCATATTAAGTAGTTATTTATGGAATTACTTTGGATCAAACTAGAGTTATTTTTAATCATTTTTCCATTATAAGTAATTGATCCGTCACTTATTGTTGGCACATGGTTCCGACTTGGTATCCTTTTCCGTTTCATTTGTAATGCCCTAAAGAATAAAAAAAATCTAGTTTGGTAAGTGTGCTCTCAAACACTACATGTTTCCATTTTTTGGCTAAGAAGTGTCCGATTTTCTGTAGAATGAGTCATATATATGTATAAGCAACAGCGGTCACGTTGCAATGCGCACACTACTATATCGCCATTGTCGCCTCTTTCGCATGCAGGTTTTCTCGCGGCTGTTATATAGGTGCGATTAACTTCATTTGCGCGTTCTCTCTCTCTCTCTCCCTTCTGTTTACCTGCGCAGACGCGCTTGTTTGCGGAACCACAAGGAGAGAAACGAGCATTGGCCGCCTTACGGTATGATGCAATTGCAGTTGCAAGAGTGGCAAGAGAAGTTTTTTTTTCTTTTTCGTTTTAATAAAAATGTAAGATATGAAGCTAGATGAGGAGAAAATTTTCAAGAACTCTTTCAATTATATTATATATCTAAGAAAAGGAGCGGAGCTTACGTAAGAGGCCGTTTTATTAATCTGAATGAAGGATTTGTTCGTTCTTCGAGGAGAATTTTATATTAAATGTATAACACAATGCATATTATGTAAGAAAGGGAGAAAGAGAGAGAGAGGCTGTGGTTCTCCCGTTCATTAGGTACTTATTCAGCTTGCATGAATTCGTTTTATCTGGAAAATCTTGAAGTGAAAGATTTGAAAAGAGAGATTCATTTCGACGAGCAGATGACGGGTATTTAATACAAAGGAAATTTTTTATCGAGATATATCAGCTGCAGTTTTGTATTATATTATTATATATGAAGACGCATAGAATAGACGTCAGTATAGCTTGCGCAATTAAATCTCGCGAAACGACAGATGAAAGCGACAAATAAGAACATCATTTGTTAACTACAATTTTCTTTCGAAAACCTTGATTTTGTAACGTTAAAAAACAACGTATAAGTATATCCAACCCGCGTCGCACATCGTAAACCCCCACCGGGGGCTGCGTCGTCTAGGCGATAACCCAAGGTAGGCGCGCGTGCGTCAGCGGTGTACGCTCATTATGTGGGTCGCACGCGGCTAATTAATTGCGACACGTTCGCGCGCTCTGTTAAAAAAGAAAGAAGGAAGGAACAACACCGCGCGGGAGGGAAAAAGCCTACATGTGGGTACAATACACGTGTGTATGTATACGTGTGCAAGCGTGTATATACATATATATAGTCTTCCTTCCTCACGGTAGATCAGCGTCACGATTGCGAGAGGGCCCGCATGATATGTGTGCACAAAACACGGGGAGAGGAGGGCCTCGTGAAATTAACGCACGCGTGTACCAATATATATATATATATATATATATATATATAGCGATGTGTGTATTTTTACTCGACCACACGCACGCACATGAATGTAGACAAACGAAAACTACAATGTAAACGCGTGCTTTCTAATTCAAAAAGGCTACATTCAGCGCGTGGCTTTGGCGAGATACATAGACGTTTTTCGATCACTACCATACACACGCACACAGACCGGCGTATGGAAATAAATTCATCTGGGCAGGAAATAATGGCTCACGCGGCTATTTTGAAACTCCGGGAACGATGCAAGAGAGTTTTCATAATGGTCGGTAGAGTTTTTTGCACGCGCGCGTCAATTTCGCGTGTTCGAAGTTTACTTTTGGAGAATTTTGCTGAATACAGGTGGCCTGAGAATAGTTCATGAAACAATTTGTTTGTTTTTTGTTCAATCTATGTGTATTGATGATTACAAAACTAAAAAAATAAAAATAAAAAAAAAAAAGAAAAAAATTGAATGTAATAGTAAAAAAGGTTATCGATAGAACTGTATTTTCATTAAATTTTGAGCAAAGTAACAAAACCAAAAATTGTTTAGAACATATGATTCAGCGGCAAACGATTCGCTAAATAAGTATATTCCGGTCATATACTATATCTAGTTTATTGATCGAGAAATTATGTGTAAGTTAATAATCTATCTCTGCACGCGTCGGAAAATATAATTTAATGGTACGGTATAGTTTTTATATAATCGTATAAACGTGCATTAAGTTTTCTGCGTAAACCACAATAAATTACAATAACTTCTTCAATCTTTTTAGAACCAAAACAAAAGAAAGCATATGTATAGTCAGACTATTGACCCTTTGACAAACCTATACGTCACTCAATAATTCATCTTTATTACCACAAATGATATCTATAAAACGCATGTATAATAGTAATAAATTAAAATGCTATAAGATTATCCATTTTCCATCCATGCACTTCTATAAAAAAAGCAGCTCGAAACATCTTAATCTAATCCTAAACCCTTTTCAACCCTCCATCAATTCCTCCATCAGTACACCATACTCTTGCACACGCCATACCCAACAATTCACCCGATAATCTCTCCCGATATACCTTCACCCATATATACAGAGAGATCAACATGAGCCTAGCTGCACGCGCGGCATACGCGTGAGAAAAGCGATAAACCCGCCGTTTGAAATCTACAAGGGAGGGGGGCAGGGCGCCAGCGTAACAACGTCATCGCGTTACACACCAATAACTATATATATATACGCACGCGGTGCAACGCTTTTCGCAACAACGTGCGCGCACTCGCTCGCGCTGAGAGAAAGACGCAGGCGGTATAGCGACGACGGCTTTCCTTAAGCGGAAAGTAGGGAAGGAGGTGAAAGAGAGCGAAGAGTTGCCGTCGTCGCGGCTAGCTTGCTATAGCGACGAGCGCAAAAGAAAAGACATTCCGCGCCTACTCGTTCGTTTCCGCGTGCGCTCGTGAGCGCGTATAGAGATTTTCCCTCGCACCGTAAGTATATAGACGAGTGCGTGTATAAGTATATATATATATATATATATATATATATATATATAAGCCGAGGGCAAAGTTTTTTCATCGCGCTCGCGAGTGGTGTACGTGCGTATAGTGGACGTGCCCGAGAGATGCGTTGCAATGGGTATATGACGAGAGAGAAAGAGAGAGAGAAAGAGAAAGGAGGAAGGACGCGTGGCGCGGAATCAGGAATGACGCTGAAACGCGGTGGGAATGTATGGATTTTCGAAAAAAGGAACATGGACGATGATGAAATTGTAAAATTTATTGTTCTAGAAATTATATGTTCTTCATTGTTAAAGGGGAATTTGTTTGAAGGTACAAATGTTGGCATAAGTTGTGATTTTAAGCTTAAGGGAGTGTATGTAATTAATGATTTTTAAAAAACCAATTTCAAACATGCAGAATAAAAGTATGCCGAAATCGCCAATTTCTTGCAAAGAATATAACCAAAAAGCTTGTTATACGAATATACTAGCTATATGTAATTACAAACTTTCACTTGGCAATTTTGAATTTAAATTTTAGCAAATTAATGACGTGGCAACAATTTTTGATCAGATAAAGCATTCATCTTCGAGCGCACGTCGAAAATCGTTCCTCACCGGCACAGATATACTGGTAGCAAAATACTTTCTAATAACGTCAGGATAATTCCTTTACTTATTTATCATAAAAGAAAATGAACACACGCGCGAGCGCCGCGAAAAATATTTACAACGAACTTATTATCCGTGGCGAATTTTTCTACGCTTGTTAAAAATATTTTCGTAGAAAGCGCGAGAGGATGATGATGATTCTCGCATGACGCGAGAGTTGCCGTGGTCGTTGCGGCTGCTGTTGCTGCTGCCTCTCCGGCGTTATTAGAAAGTACAGTAACATTTCTAATGCGCGCTTAACAGTGTAAATAAAAAAAAAGATGTATAGTACAATGCATGAGATAACGACTGCTAAAAATTAACGGTTGAAAAGCAAAATGGAAAGAAAGTATGAACAGATGTCGAACGTATACGTGCGTACATATGCACAAGTGGTTTCCTGTTAAATGAATTAACGAAAGCGGTGGGAGTGAACAAGTTTCTGTATATTCTGAAAAATATTAACATGAATGGAATATTTTTATAAAAAAAGTAATTTGTATACTGTACGTGCGCATGAATTATGAATCATTTATTATAAAATGAAATTGAACATCAAAGTATAGCTGTCAATATATATCTTTCCATTTCACTGCCACAACTCTCAACCTCTTTCCTTTACAAACCGACAAAAATGTATTCGACGCGCGAAAACCGCTTAACTATACGTACATCCACCAATTTCCACACCCACCCACTATTATCAATAACTCGACCGCAGCAGCAAAAGCCCTCCATCATCCTCAACATCTCGCACACTACCATTCCACCCACCTATATACGCTCTCCTCGTGCGCGCACACCCATATCGCCGCGCACGCGCGCGCGCGCAGCTGCAATCATCACGAGCGCGCGTTCTCCGCATGATGCATACATGTATAAGGCTCTCCCACGGACCTTACCCCTCTCCTAAAAATCATCACCGTCCATTTCATTTAAACGCTGATCTCCTCATGTACTTATACTCTCATAATCTATATATAATACCCTCGTTCCGCGTGGGCTTGCTGAGAGATAGATATATATCCGCTGAATAGAGAATTGCGCGCACCTTGCGCCGCTCTGCCGTCGTGACTGCAACAAGAGAGTGCAGTATGGCACTAGTACAGCAGCAGCAGCCGCTTTCTCGCGAGTATATAGCAGGCGCGCAAGAGGCGTGAACCTGACGTCATATCCGCGCTCGCGCGTTCTGCTCTCTTTTTCGCGCAACTGGAGCAGAGGAGATGAATCTCGTTTACTCGTCAGCGTTTATGCGTATATATACATACACATATATACGTATGTGAGTATGTACCACTATGATCGTCTCTGCTCCTTTCTATACCAATAAAAGATGGCGTATGTGTATATATATATATACGTATGTGTATAAGAGAGGAATAGACGAGGCAAGAGCACGTGGAGTGAGGCGAGTGAACGCTGTGCAATGCGTGCCTAGATCACGGCCTCGCGCGCATATAAGCATTGTGTGTGTGTGTATGTGTCTCTTGCGTGATTTCATTTGCGATGCGCGCAAGCGCATACAAGTAGTTGGGGGGATATTTAATGCCGCGCTCTCGCTCGCTTGTTCGTTCGCGCATTGCGAAAACGATGTGTCTGTTGTTTGCAGTTAACAAATGCATTAACGGTCGCCACTATACCGCCGTCGCATAGGCGCTTATGTAAGATATACATACCATATATATATATATGTATACCACGAGAGTTGGCGAGTAGCGTGGACTTGAAGGATATTTATTAGCCCCGAGAGTGAGCGCGGAAACTCTCAGATTATACACGTATACATACACGCTGAGACAGAGAGAAAGATATTTTTTCTTTTCTTTGTCAATTGAAGGTATGGTGTGTGTGTGTGTGTGTAACGTTTTAATTTGGTTGGATCGTGGACGCGATTATCATAAATAACTTTGTCGTGGACAACACGCCTGCTGGTGCATTCCGGTCGCGGACACGCGCGAACGAGGACCGATAGCGTCGAAATAAATAAGACGCTAGAGGCTTATTGCAGCGTGTATTATGGGAATTCTCGTTTGACGAGTTCGCGCGCGAGCACGGAAAACTGCGAACTCTTTTTACGCTCCGTGATTGTATCTGTTAAGCATATAGCAACGTTTGAGTTATACTTGGATTTGCACTTGTCGCGGTTACAAAAATCCACGAACGCGCTTGGGTATCAAGGATATCTTTCGCCTGAATTTCTATATACTTTTATTGCTCCCCCTTTGCGTTCATTATATTTATAAATTGTTTTGTGATAAAATAAAGTACGTGTCGGTTTGGCTTATTAGCACTTTGTTCGAACAGGAGAATTGTTTTATAAGCTTTTATTTAACTGCATCCTGGACAGTTATATATATACAGCGCTGATATTTTTGTACTTTACATCCGTCTGAGTACATATTTTTCAAGATCTTGCCTTTCGATGCAATTTTCTTGCAAATATTGAAGTGCTCACTTTGCATAAAATATATAATATATATATATACACGTGTAACCTGACTTCTTCTTCTTCTTCTTCTTCTTCAGCTTCAACACACCTGCTCCAGGGTATAAACTTCAACTACGTCTCGCGAGCGCAATAAAAACATAGATGCGACTTCATAAGCAATAACAGCATCCCTCGATCCGCCATAACTTCTCCCCTCGTTCTTACGAGTAAAAAAAACCTTTAATCCTACTATAAAAACATACGATATGTGAAGTGCTGTAGACGACCACCGGCAACATACGCGTGAACGCCGGTATAATAATCACTCATTCGCGCGTGCGCACACGCCATCATCTCTCTCTCTCGCCTCGCGCGTCCGCGCGCAACCTAATACGTCTTTAGCCGCGATCCATAAATCACATTAGTATGCGCAGGAGCGTCAGTACACCGCGCGCACTTTTCATCTCTCCTTCTCGCGCGCGTCCATCGGCACGGCTAACCTGCGTGCATGCGAAGATTATGAGGATCACGCAAATGGCGATGGGGCAGTGATGCTAAACGGTTTTGAATGAGGACTGATTCTTTTTTTGTTTGGGAGGTTTTTTTGTAAGGAAGAACGAATAGGGGGTAATGGTTATGGACTCGTTAAGTGATAGCGATTATACAGTTTTTTAGACGACTGGCTTGCAGTTGACAAGGATTTATTTAGATTCCTTGGGGGTCATGGATTTCCATCTGTGATGATGGTGATTTGGCTGCACGGTGGAGTGAGGAATGAATTTTTAGTGTTTATTAATGGTGGTTGAGGCTAATGTATGCGAATCGGATTAGAAGAAGATAAATAATAAATGATTCTTTCTCGTGTTATCAAGTTCAAGATATATACCTGCCAAGTATTTTATAGCTTCAAACATTATTTCCTCTACCATTCATTACATTAACGAGGGAAACTATAAAAGAAACCCGTATACTGCACGAGATGAAGAGAAGGAACATGCTTAACAATTTCTTCGTATATACACGTCTTATGGTAACTTCATAAACACGAACCCTGTGAAATCATGCAAACTTTTCACTCTAAAAGCGCCGCGTTAGCACAGAGTTCGCACACTGACAGTTATCACACACTTTTACGTATATATACAATCTATACATTTGCTCGTCGAGCATTCCCTTTCTTTACATTCACAGCTATATTTTCCCCCTTTTATCGCCTCGCGATTTATATAAATATTTTGAATACCCTCGTGCACCGGCACATATATACATATAGCATAGATCGACATCTTATTCATATATATACTTATTTCATCTCTCGACTGCGCAGAAAAACGACTGAAATCGGCATGTACAAAAGGGTACAGCGACGACATCGATTTCAATGCACACAGGCTATTACCGGCAATCTCGGCGTGTATTAGACAGCGCACGTTGCTCGTAAAGAATAATACGCTCCTTATAGACGGCACACGTATGTGTATGTCTGTATACACACACACAGACACATTCACACAGAAGGTTTGACTCTTATTAACCGCGGCGCGCAAGTGGATCGGACACACAAAAGTACCTCTCTTTCTCTCTCCTTCTCTCTGTCCAACTCACTCCTCTCTGCGATCGTTACGTACACTCTCCGCGCACCGCCACCGCTCGGAACGTATGAAATATTAATAGACGTAGATCGCGTTCCACTTTATTTCGTTCCCATGCCAGTTTTCCCTAACCGAGAGACGCATAGACGCACGCGGACACCGTCGAGAGTATAACATAGTGGTATTGTATATGTATCTCCGTATAGAGTAGCGGCTGTTTCTCGCTCTCTGTGTGTATATATATTCGTGAGAAAGAATGGAGATATCGATGTACGTACATTACTGGAGAAGTGGTAGTAATAGTATAACGGCCGATGTTATCCACCACGATTGGGGATTTTCGCGTGGTGCACACCGCGCGGTAAGCGAGCGAGATTAGATGGCGCGGCGCCAAGGGCGAACGGCTTTTTCTCCGCATACGTGTGTGTATGTGTGTGTCTCTGTATCCACGCGCGTGTAAACATGCTGGACACTGGCTTTTCATGATTAATTCATGGCCGTGAGCACCGAATACCTGGGTGCGCGCGGGCGCGCTCCATGAAAGCATGAGAGGAAGATTGACCGCGTGCTATCCGTAATGTTTTTGAAGTAAGGCGTGTGTGTCGCATGGGATTTTCGGAACGGAAGCATTTATATTATACTTCTCGTGGCTGTTCGTAAGATTCGTTTATATACGCGATACCAGAGCTTTGATTGCAACTGCGTCGTGTTTGGGAAGTTTTTAGCTGTCTATATATATATACAATCGGCAGTGCTAGGTTATTTTGCGCCTTGAGAATACATTTGCGAATTTCCAGTCGACTCGTAAAACGCGCGTATAATGGGAGGATAAAACATATATTGTTACGAGAGTCTGCTCAATTGATCCTTCACAGAAACACATCGATTTCCAAGTTCCAAGAGGAAGCGAGACAAGCGTAGATATAGATATAGATATACGCGCTGTTGCGCTCTCGTAAATATTCTTTATTACTGCGATGTTTAAATTACTATTGCAAGTACTCTCCGTTCGCAAAACAAATTAGCGTGTGTGCAAATTCTCTGCAGCGAGGAAATGTAACTATAATTACAAGACCATATAGAATTCCTCGGCAACGCTCGGATTGAAATATTACGACGCGTATATAAATAAGTGTTAATATATCTCTAGTGTAGGTGTGAAAGCAGAATATTAACTCTACCTTGCTGTGTTCCTCCTGATCATATACATATAAACACACTATTTGTGTGGAAAAACACTTTCTCCTTATAATCGAATTAATGCATTGTCCGAAAATGCCTGCCGCGGGCCGAGAGCGCCATGCCAGAAAAGAGAAAGGCTTCCGGCGTCGGCGGCATGAACGTGTCGCGACCGTTTCCATGCGAAGTTTACGAGTGCGAAAACCAATTTCGCTTTCACTCGTACGTGCCTATTTAAACCCTTTTTAGGTTAGCTAATTTACTCAGGGAGGAAAAAAAAGATTCTCGCTCTCTCTCTCTCTCTCTCGTTTTGTTCGAATATAATTATTGTGCAACGTGAAATTCACCGATTGTTATCGCTTGCACCAGTGCAAAACATTCATTCGACTGGATGCTAGATTAAGAAAACTATAATGTGTTATTAGTATTCCAAGCGGAGTCTGAAGAACGATCAATCTCTCAGCGCGCACTCTGATTTTCCTTTATGCTTAACGTGATTTATTTGGCACTACTTATATACCCATGCTTTGAACTAATTTAAAAAAAAAACTTAACGAATTAACTTGCGCGCAATGTATAAAGTAGATAACTGGTATAATGAGGTTCTAAATTAGACCGCGGAGACTTGAAAATACCGCGAGGCATTAAATTTAGAAATTAACGAACCCAAGAGCGCCGTGAATGCGAAAATTACCTCATTGTAATGCAAAAAAAATTCTTTCCCATACTTTTCTAAGCCGAAATTTGAATAAAAACATTCTTACCTAACCCACACTGAAAGCCTACGTTGTACCCAGTAAAGTAGAAATTAACGTTATTCTAAAATTATATATGAAAATCGGATTCTGTATTTATATACTGAAAAAACAAACTAGTAGGCCCGATAGTTACGTTAAAATAACTTACTATAATAATGGAATGTTTACATTTCAAGTATATATAATCTTAAAAGCCCGTTACCATAACAAATTAACAATTATATAGACTCACCAATTTTGCCATTGGGACTGTACGGATCGTAGCTGCCGGAGCTCATGGGGCTCGCGTAACCATTGTTACTGGGTGGCTGCGAGCCAATGACGCTTTGCTGTTGCTGCTGCTGCTGCTGCTGCTGCGTAACGGGCGTCGAATGCGCCATCGGCGGCTGCTGCTGCTGCTGTTGCTGATGCTGTTGCTGCACCGATTGCTGCGGCGATAGGTAAATGTGCTGCTGTGGCAGCGGTCCCTGAGGCGACTCCGGTGCCAGCCAGTCGTCGGTCCTCGGCCGCTTGTTGCTGCTGGGCGCGATACCAGCGAATAAGCCGCTACCGTTACCCGGTGGCCGCGTGACCACCGTAGTCGTGGTGCCACCCGCGGCAACAGCTGATACTGTCACCTGAGTTTGCACCGCCGCCGCTGCCGGGCTCGGACTCGGCGTATCCGGCGCCTCAGACTTTACCAGGCCTAGCGCCGGCGGCTGTAGCTGCTCCGCTTGCGACGTCTCCATGGCGTGATGAAGATTGTGCTGCTGCTGCTGCTGTTGTAATTGGTATTGATTGCTGTGATGGTGATTATTGTTGTTGTTGTTATTGTTGTTGTGATGATGGTGGTGGTCCGCTAGCGCGGGGTTGCTGCCGGCGGCTGTACCCGCGACTAGCCGGGATGCGGGGGCCAGCACGAGCGCTCCCGCCCCCACGACGGCCGACGCCTCATCGTAGCGCACCGCGACGTTGCCGCTCACTAAGCTGGCCACCGTGACTGCGCGAGCGTTCACTCGTCCGTGAGCTGGCCTGAGCTTGCGGGATGCTCGCGGGCTGCGAGCTACGCGCGCGGTTACCGATCCAACCGTAAGCTTTCGTCGATGGATCGAACGACGCGAACTTACTTTCAAGAGCACTCACTTTCAAAAGCACTGACTTTTTTTTCCCCTCGCGGTGAGGTGAGTCACGCACTAGTGGGGGGGTTAAACTGGCTGCTGCTGAGTATCTTCTGAGATGAAGCTGACTGCTGGATAGCGGTTGACTGGAATTATCTGGAATAGAAAAATCGTCGAGACGTTAGAAAGGTTTAGATTAGACTTTTTGCTTTGTATATAGTTGATAATGTTGGGATTGATAAGGTGATTGTTGCGTTGAAGGGGAGATTATAATAATTTAGTATTAATTTAAGGAAATAAATGAATTGTTTTTTGGTCTATTTTTAATTGCGAGGTTATCACTCGCATAAAAAATCATTATTTGTTTAGAAATGAATACCTGCTGTATTGTCTAGAGGTCAAAGATGGGTAAGTTCATCAGAACAATGATCAAGATAGGAAGAAAATTAAGTGGCACACAGAGAGTTGGCGTAAGAATATTCGCAGACATGTATATAGTTGAATTACCGGAACTCGACGTCACGTATACACAAAAAAGCATAGCATAGAGGTCAATGTATATACATTTTCTCAGAGCGTATGAATATTTATTACGACTTAATTGTCATGAGTAATACCCGCATTAAATGTGGAAAGATATTTCAAATCTACTTTTAATGACCGCTACGCTAAACTATACTTATACGTCTCGCGAAAATACTACTCATATGCGGCTACTACTCACGTGTAATAAAAAAAAAAAAAAAAAAAATACAAGCCACAATATTGTCATGAGGTCTCTCGTTCGTAAACCTTATCTCTCTCTACGTGAGTAAAGAACTTACAGCTGACAGGCCACTCAGCGAAGCGACTGAAAAAATATCCTACGGCCTCGCGACGACACCTCGGAAATAACTCATCTCGCCACTGCAGACCCTCGCCCGTACCAAAATAGGTAAAAAACCATATATACACAGAAAAAAAAACTGTCTCCAACAAAACGCAGTAGACACGTATACTTAATATCCTGTGCGCGCTACAAACGAAGACGACGACGACGACGACGACGACTATACAAAACAAACAAACAAACGGGCAAACAAGCGCAGTTCCGCCGACACTCCCACGGGTGCTAACGAAGCACGTGACACCTCTCTCCTGAATGAAACACCTCAGTGTGACGAGAAGGCGGGGGCATATAATATACACACAATTACTATATATATATGTATATTGGTATCCTTCTTGTCTATAGGTATAAGTTCGAAAAAGCTCTTGAATTGCACATATATACTATCCGTATATCATAACATTATATACAACATAAAGGCAGTTCACACACACATATACACACAACACACGATCGCGACCAGTCGGCACGAGGCGATTGCCGAAACTGGAGGCCACCGGCGTCATGTGGGTCTCCTCTACCTACCAGGTGAGTACATTCGAATGTATATGCGAGACGCGGTAAAATCGAGAGTCGCGGGACTACCTATACTGCTACGACGTGCGGCCCCGAAAAAAAGCAGCGAGCGGGCTTGTTTACGCCTCGCGGTCTCTGACTCCTCTCGTGGCCCCCGTTTTCTATATACTATATATATATATATATAAGCGCGTGATTCGGTGCTTGGACTCCTTTCACGAGTAAGCGTGTGCGTGTGTCTGTTTGTGTAAGCGCGCGGAGAGTGAGGTGTCTCTTTTTTGGAGGTGTATAGTTTCAGGTTGCGCGCATATATATATATAGGTGTAAAAGGGATTTGTGAGAATTGATTTAGAAATGAATTTGATTAATCGAATGAATAGCGGTTAAGTGTCGCCGTTTGTGCACTTTGCAGATATTTTAATTGTTTATTAATTTGTTTATGAGAAATCATCGTGACGCCATGATGCGTATACGAAATTTTGAGTATAATATAGTCATAGGAAAACTGTATAGTTATCGGTTCAATTCGCTTTAGTTTCCTTACGACGTATAGGGAATTAAAATTTTTCTCCACTTATTCTTTATTCTTTAAAAATACCAGGCTAAAGACAATTTACGATGCTTGAAATTCGTCACGCGCTTGCGTATATAATACACGTGGGCAGTCGAGCGCGCACGCGGCCGCGCGTACACAGCACGTGGTGTAATTTTTTTTTTTCTTATACGTTCTGTTTCAAATGCAGGAAACGAGAGAAGTCAAAAACTCGCCGCGCGCACGCGGAGGTCGACTTTTTGATCGTTAGATCACAATCTCAATCGCCATCGGGGAAGGCCTCCAAATCGTTACGTCAATTTTCGCTACAAGCTATATAGTAGAGCGCCGATCGCGTATAGCGTCGATTGAGTCATACTGTTTTGAACTTTCCAGTTAGAAAAGTAATATACGCGTGATACAATGGAGCCGTCTATGGAAGTTTTTGTGTTTGAGTTCACGCGCACCTTTTTTTTTTTTGACTGATGGTTCTATATCTATTATTCGTTGATTTAATAGACTCCCGTGGAATTATTTGGGTTTTTAGTTAAAGAGTATTAGAAAAGGTAAAGCCCGCGTGGAGTTAATGCCATTAAGTGTTTTTATAACGAGCACGTTGTTGGAGATTGTTGCGGAGATCGGAACTTCTTACTACTTCTGTAAGCATAAAATGATCTTTGCGTGTTATGTAAATGAAGAGAAACTGTGAATTTCAAATCAGAAGTTATGGGTATAATTTTAAGCTTGAAGATTTCCAGAAGTTGAGTGACCGTCAAAAAAAAATGAAGAACAGATTAGCAAATGACATATTTGTGCAAATTCCATAAGACGAGGTAAAAGATTCTTTTTTTAAATCATAAAAATCGTAAATTTTGTAATACACTACTATATATACCGTAAAACACGACATGTATATATAAATTAACACATTTTATAAGCAAAACTGAAGTTTGAAATCTGACGTAACAATTCGTAATTAAAATACTATCCTAAAGTGAGTCATTACACGGCAAAAACTCGGCCGTCCACTTCCAATCTTGCCAATCATATTAATACGCGTGCCCATATATACAACGCTATACCGATAATGACAGCCATAGCATATATCGTCCATATAACATACACACCGCAAATTTTCTCTGCAATTACCGAAAAATTTCTAAATCACAGAGCCACACACACACACACACACACACTATATACGGTTCGCCCTTCCCGCATCGATTCGCCGAACCGACAGCTCCCCTATACGCTAAACCACCGCCGCGTGCACGCGTGCGTCCAATCAAGCGTCTAATATTCGCATACTGCACGCATAGCTGCATAGCGGCAGTAGCTACTAGTAGGAAGCCAAGTAACTGCTCCCGGTCTCCGCATCACGCACGTGGTCATACACACACACATGCGCGCACGCCCCGTGTATATAGATACGAATTCCGATCACGAGTTTAACGCTCGTGTCCGGTTCCTCTCTCACCGCTCGCGGTGACAGGCGTGCGCGCGTTGCGCCATGATAAGAAGAGGGGGCGAGAGGAAAATAATGACTCGTGTGTGCGTGTGTGTGTGTGTATATAGATGGTGGTGAGTGAGTGACCCCGCCGCAGGCGCTAATTCCTTTTCGCTTTCGCGCGCGCGGGTTTATCCGTGTATTATGAGAGAGTGCGTGCGCCGATATGACACACGGATGATTGCAGGATAGGCGAACGTGCGTGCGTGAGTGGCGGTTCTTGTGTGTTTTGGTTGGAAGAGAGAGTGAGTGAGTGGGTTGCGCAACGTGCGGCTGATAGTCGAGTGTGTGTACATGCGTGAGTGTGTGATGGTTATATTGTTTTGAAAACAGCGAGAGGTCGCGATATGGTAATTGCTTTTTTGATGGTAATATATGTTGGTTGGTTGCGGTATACACGTGCTGCGTTGTGTTGCAAATTTTGATTGAATGGTAGAGAGTTGTGTAGAGATTTTGGCGATATTTTTAGTTTAGCACAGGATGTATGTTTTATTATTTACCATACGAATCGCATAAATAATGGTACTAACTCGCTATCAAATTATGGAACAAGTGCGGTTTAATGGAAAAAGCAAAAAAAAAAATAATTTACTTTAATAGAACGTAGAAAAGTTATTATAGAAGTTATCAATATAAGAGTAATGATAATTAAAACATTGTCGTAAACTCCGTTATCTAAAAATAATGAAATTAAATAGCAAAAATTATCATATAAATTGGTGTTTTTCTGATTTTCTATTTAAACTTGTGATGCAAGATGGATAAAATTTCCACTTCTTTTCCTGCATTCTAAATAAAACCTATTTCACTACCTAATATCTCCACAAAAAAGCTCTCAAAACACGTAAACATTGTAAAACACTTCCCCGCCGTTATTACAAAATTCTATTTTTCAGATCGCGCAAGGCAATTTCAATCAGCCGAAAAACTTTTTATCTAACCCAATCCAATGCCGAAATCACCGGAAAATTCAGCCAATTTCCCGCGCGACCTATCGAATTACACCACCCGATCCTCGAAAAAGACTAATCAGCTTAAAACCGAAGCAGCAGCGCAGTCGCGACACCGACGACGACGACGACACCTCATCGGGTTTCGTCGTCGTCGTCGTCGTCTGCATCGTATAGCCGCGTCGCCGGCTCTACTCCTCCGCGCGCGAGACAACAAAGTCGTTGAAACCGGAGTCCCGCTGCCGCGCCGCCGGCAAGCAATATATTTAAACGCTCGGCTCGCCGAGAGTTCGTGACTCGATAGAGTCGCCCCCTTCGCCCTCCCTCTCCACCTGCTGTTCGCACACACAATTGCGTGGCTCAATTTCGCGCGGGCCGAGACATACACACACACACACATATACTGCGACACGAGGGCCTGGTGAAATTGCGCCAGGCCATTGCGACAATCGATTTCACCGCGAGCGCAAGCAAGAGAGGTAAGGTAGCGCGCGCTCATGGTGACGAAACGTATATAGCGGCCCAACAGCGGAGGTACCGCCACGTTCGCGCATAATTTTCGTGTCACGAATGACAGGTGCACCTACACGCGTGCGTACGTATGTATGTATATGTGTCGGTAGGTATACGTATATATACACCACCGGCGGGCAGAGTGAATTCGCGCCAAGTAAACACGACGACGACGACCCCGTAACAATGTTGTAAGCGATTCGCGAGCGTGCGTGAATCGCTGGCATCAGCGGCAATGTATATGTGTGTATTGGAGTGCGCGCGCGTGCGAGGAGAGAAACGAATGATGATGATTCACGCATGCGAGCGCGAGGAGAGCTTTAATGAAAGGCTGTTGCACGGTCGCGTGTTTTCACTTATCGATCATTGTTGTGGCCCCCTTGCGTTTTTCTTTTTCTTTCCGTTTTTTTTTCTTTTCGTGTAGGTGATGATGATCATGTGCCACAATAACAGCCACGACGACCAAGTCGTATATGGTTAGCCTCGATTTTCGCTTTATTTGTTTTTCACTGCGCGCGGTCGGGGTATTCTCGAGAGATTCGAAAGTTTTACGTGCGTTTGCGTTGTTTGTGGTTATTGAATGATCGTCGTCATCGTGCAGTTAGTTAGTTAATCGTTGTTTTTACAAATTTTTACAGTTTTCAATTCTTTTTTATTCGGTTATATTTATTATATTATGTAAAAAAAAAAATTTCCGAGTTCATTGCACCACGTCGCAGGAAAAAATAATTTGCCAGCGCCAAATATACTTCAGTACAATTTCGCAAACGACGCGACCCGGAAAAATGGCCTAATAACAGGTCTCCTTCTCTCTTCTGTACCGTCGTTCCTGTACCTATATATATCGACGTGTAATTCACTGTCGGCCGACACGCCGAGTCACGCTAATGGCGATCATCAGAGTGCCATCAGACCTACACATACTGCTCTTGCCTGTCTCGACCGACTGAGAGAGAGTCGTATACACATTGCTCTGTCCCCCTTTGTACCACCGCGAAAAAGACGACGACAGTGACGAAGAAGTAGAAGAAGAAGAAGAAGAAGAAGAAGAAGAAAAAGAAGAAAAGTACGACAACGCGTGTATACACATGTGTGCGGGAGAAAAAGCGAGGAAAAGAAAAACTGCGCGCAACGGCAGCAGCAGCAGCAGCTAACCTCGGAGAGTAACCCTGACCCACCCCACGGCCTCGTGCAGACGACGCGTCGCACTCTTCGCGAGTTTTACTCGCTCCTCGTCTACTTATATATCTCTTCTTTCTGCGTCGCGAGCACTGTTTTGCACGTGTTTTTTTCGCGCGAGGGAAAGAGGATGGCAACAAGCGTCGTCTTGTGAGGGCGAGGATGTTGTGTCGTAGTACTTGTAATTACGGATTTTTTTTTTAGGATGGCGGAGTGCTGTTTTGGCTGGATATAATTAAGATCATGTATACGGAAACAAGAGGTATATTTAGAACTCGTGGTTGTAGTGGAAGATGCGGATTTTTTTTAAATAACCTTATGCTATTTAATATATTACGGAGTCGATAATGACTTAGACGTCTGATACGTTTATCCAGATTGACAAGCAGTGATAATTTATCAGTCGATGAGAAAAAAAAAGTGAGCGATATTTACTTGTTAAACTTTTAATTAGACTATATGTAAAGCCTTTTTCCATTACGAAAATTAAGACGACAATTAAATGCTTCGAACTTTTTTCATTTGCTTAACTTTGTGACGTGAGTAATAAATATTCAGCTTATACGAAGGTATAGAATGACTTTGCTGAAGTTAATAAAAAGGTTAACTTTATCTTACGGTATATCAGCCCTTCGCCATTGTGAATGCGAGCTCATATCTCTATCAAATTGTGTTTATTCGATCCTCTCAGCTTTATAAAAGTATTTGTTAAAGTAATAGTAACTTTTTTCATAAATTGCTAAAGTACTACAAGAACCATTAATTCAGGACAAAAAATGAAAATTCATCACAATCTAACTCGTAAAATTTATCTAATTTCCTCAAACATTTCAATCACATGTCTATCTTCCACTAAACCAAGCACAATCCTAATTCTCGTATTTCCAATCTACGTTTCTCCAAAAGTTTTCCTTATTTACAAAGTTCACACTCTCTCCCTCCCTCTGTCTCTCCACGCATACACCCACGCACAGTCAAAACCACACCGCAACCGTTTACACGTGGCGCATTGCGTTCTATATACATCGTAGCTCGCATATATACACGCACAGTAGCGGTCGATTGATCGAATCGAATATAGACGCGTCCGCGTCGCCGGTATATATAAAACGAAAATCTATAATTAAATTTCCAATAGCGCTGCGTTGCACCCCGCCAACTGACTGTTTATCTCCGGCTCGGCGCGAATGCTCCGCGAGACTTGTCGATATCGTATAGAATCTATATAGTAATATACATAAGCGTATGCTCGCGGTTGCATCCATAAATAAACAAAACGAGAGAGAAAGAGAGAGAAAGAGGAATGCGCTCGGCGAGAAAAGGAGAGGCAGATACACGTCGATTGAACGAGTCGCTATATGCTGTGATACGGATGTTCAACTCGCGATTCCTGAAATAGGACGGTTCGGAGAGAAATGGTGTGAATCGCTGGAGGTTAGTACAGCAGCCACGTCCAGATGAGATTTTTATTCAGGGTGTCTATTTTCTGTGATCCGGAATGCTCGTATGCACGGATTTCGAATCGATGGCAGAGAATAGTGCATGATTAACGAGTGATAATAATAATAATTTATTGAATTTATAGTATATTGGAAAGATTATGTTTGCGTAAATAATTCGCACTATTTTTTTAAAACTTCAAAGATGGTTAAAATTATATCAAATAAAAAAGAATAAATTATTTTACCAAATTACTGAAAAAAGACCGATCCAATCATGGGTAAAATCATTCGCAAAAACGAAACGCAATCACAATGCTCGAAACGCACAATAACCCCTACGTAGATCTCCATTTCCCATTCAATCCATCAGTATCTAGGTCGTGTACCTTTATCTCGCAAAAAGAGAACTTACGCCAAGGAACAAAAAAAAAGAGAGAGAGAGAAAAAAAAACAATCGCTGCGCTATCAAAGCCCCGCCGGTGTATAATCCACATATCGCATGATGCCCGGGGCACATGCGCGAATAGATGCAAGCTATCGCGAGGTAGCATTCATCCACTTACACATATCCAGCAAAACCATGCAACCCAGCAGCAGAGCCGATCGAGCAATAAAACCGCCCCGTAAAAACAAAGAAACGACGAAAAAAAGGGAAATTCCGGCCACCTCAGGGTGGGAGCATCGATCAAAGGGTCGCGTGTCGTGCGCACAAGTCGCGCCTGCATCAGTCATCCTTATCAAAGCTACCACGTAGTACGAGAGATTGTAGAGGATACGACGCATGCAGGCGCGCCGTATGGACTTGCGCAGCAGCAAAACGAAGAGCCAACTACCTCCAGTCAAGTCTGCACGTTGGCAACAATGGCGAGTGAGAGAGCTTGCAAGCTCGCGAGTGGCGGCACTGCAGAATCGATCTCATGGCCTAGTTACCAGCAGACCGACCGAACGAGCGCGAAAGGGGCGTACAACAACGACGACGACGACGACTACGGCGGCAGGCGAACTCTCCCGCACGAGCAACGAAGCGGGTACCCGTATATACATCTATCTATCTATCTGTCTGTCTATATAGTTCCAGTCGATTTGCACCATCCGCCCGCACAGTTGGCAGCACTGCGCGAGAGTCGGCGACGCATCCTGGCCGGCCGGGAGGACGACGAGCTCTATGTATGTGTGTAGCTTTCGGGGCCGTGTGCGAAAAGAGAGAGAGAGAGTATAGAGGTTCGTTGCCGGGATAACCGCCGCCGCCGTCGCGTCGCGTCGTCGCGCGAACCCCGGAGCGGGGGCAGGCATTGACCTAGATGTATAGCGCCGCCGCCACCGCCACCACCGCGGTTCTCGCTGCTGCTACTGCTGCTATACGACTATGCTCGTTCGTTCCTCTCTCGCTCTCTCTCGCTCTCTCTCTCTCTCTTCATCTCGCTTTCGCTCTATACGGCTGTATACTGCAGCACTTCGTGTTCGCGTTTTCGCTCTCTACTTATCCGTTCGCCCTCTCTCCCCCTTTTGGTACTAACCGAGCGCGCGTCCCCGGGCTTGTGCACGTGGCTTTGCCGGGATTATGCAAGGTTGCGTTATGTCGTGCGCGCTTGACGAAGTAATGGTTTGCACAATGTGCAACTATGATGACGGCGAAGTTCTTTTGAGATATAATTGGGATGAAGTTTTGCAAAATTTTGAAACGTCGTTTCTAATGGAATTTTGTCATTTTTAGAAGGAAAGAATGTTCCGGCAATTTCTTCAGCTCAATGCGGATGAGTGTTATTGCACTTTGCGAAGACTTGTTTACACCGATTTTCTGTATAGAATCGGCTTTTAGCTAGGAACGCCAGACCAAATCAATACGACTTCCGCACTTTTGTGCGAACAAACTTGCAATTTTCCATTTTCTCTACGAACAACCTTTCTTTTCGGCGTTACTTTTTTTTTTACTTCGAGCATCGGCATTGTCGTTCCCATCGCAATTACCTCGTCCTGCCCCCCAACCACCAGAAATTCTCTCTTTCATTTCTCTCTCTCTCTCTCTCTTTCTCTTTCTCTTTCTCCATCTCTCGACAACTAGCGTAGCCATCATCTCATACACACATACACACAACGGCCACTAGTCCACGCACAAAAGCAGCCGCCGCCTCTACTCGGCGAGCTAAGCAAAAAAAACCCTTCTCTCTACTCTTGCAATTTTTTCCTCCTCTCATTCTTTCTCTCTCACTCGCCCGCAACCAGTTTTCGGCTGAAAGCCAGAAAGAGGGAACAGCCTCGCCTCGCGCCTCCCGCGACGAGATTCATCCCGCGGGATAGCTCTCTCTTTCTCTCTCTCTCACTCACTCTCTCTCTCTCTTTCCCTTTTCCTCCACGTGTCGCGTCCCGCCCTTACTGCTATGCTGCGGCGGTGGTGGCAGCTTCCCTTTCGAGGGTAGAGACCGGCGGCGGCGGCGGCGGTAGCAGCAGTAGCAGTAGCAGCAGCCGCGCGTATTGATCGACCCTGGATCCAGTTTCTTGTCTCTCTCACTCTCCTTGCGCGCAACGAGAGAGTTCTACTCGTGGCCGAGACTTTGTCGCCGTGATTTGCAAATTGTCGGTGAGGAGAGAGAGAGAGCCAGAGAGAGATGAGACGAAAGATGCAAAGAGAGTTCGTACCGGCGCACTGTTGCCGAGCAATTTTGAAAACTCGTTTCTTTGCGGCATGTGAAATATATAGTACAAATACAGTTGAAAGATGACGCGAAACATTTTGTGCATGGTAAAGATATGCATGTACCCAGGATTGAAGTGCAAATGGTTAAAAGGCGAAGGGGAGGAAATTTTTATCGACCCTTTTATTCTGAGCTCTTTGATGTTTTGTTGAAACTCGTTCGTTAGTTCCCGATTCATTGAATAAGAGTTTTATCTCCTCAGTGATTTAATACTTTTATGTTTTATATCCTCGAAATCTGTCGTTGCACGTATAAAAACTTTTGCTGTGCTTAATTTAACAAGTAAAGTTTTATTTCACTTTATTATTATGATATATGCGTCATAATTTCAAGTTGATTTAAAGTTACGGTCTGCCTTAAATTTTCGACGTGATTTGATTTGCATCGTAAATTAAATGTTACGTTCACGCAAATAAAACTCGACGGATTTTCTATTTTGCTAGTACTCTTGCGCTAATGGAATTGCAATTACATATCTGATTATTATTAAAAGTTTTGAAATTTCGTTTTGATGAATGTTCGCAACGATAGTTGTATTCCGTGCGTGCGCGTAATTACTTCTGTATATATACAGTATGACTTGCCTATAGCCATGTGTACTATGTATATAAGTTATTTCCAGACGAGTATACATGCACATACATTTAGCATTATCTCGTCGTGGAACTTTTTAAAAATACGCATAGAATTTCATAGAATTATTTTTAGGCTTGTATAATAGTATAGAGACACGCGAATCTGAATGAAATCTAATCGAATCCGTTTGATATCCTTGCATGTATATCCATACATACTTTTGAATTCCAGTCCGTATTCATGATCATAAATAACAAAAACTTCATCTGTAAAGCAATATAGCTTTCGAAAAAATCTCCCTCTATACTTTACACCGTAAACCATTGTATACCTCCCGAGGCGAATAAGTTTCATATGCTCCTAAAATCTAATCCCGATTCTTTAATATACATTCCAAAACAATAGGCACAGTTTGCGAAACCCTCCAATGCACCCGTTGTTTTTCGAGCCAAGCGCAGAAGTCTCTCTCTCTGTCTCTCCCCGAAAAATCAAAACCACAGTCCCTTAACATCCGTTGAACCGAGTATATATACATACACATACATGCGAGTGCGCGCGACCTTGCAAAAAAGCCTCGACCATTGTCGTCGGGACAACCCTGACAGACAGACGCTGCCGCCATTGATCGATATTTACGTCTGCATGGTAGCGCTGCAGCAGCAGCAGCAGCAACGGTGGCGGCACGAGCGTAAAAGGATCGAGTTTAAAAAGCGGCAAAAAAAGAGGGGCCGAGAGAAAGAAAGAAAGACTACATTTTCCCTCGTCGCGTTAACGACTGCACAAAGTTCCTTTTCGGCCGCTCGCTCGCTCACTCGCAGCTATATATAATGCGACGCCGTTGTCTACGTGCACGCCCGCGTGTGTGTGTGTGTGTGTGTGTGCAGTGCAGTAGGGAGAGTAGAGCGGCGAATCGATTGTTTCCCTACTCCCGCGCGCGGCTCTCTTTCTCTTTCTCTCTGTCTCTCTCGGCCGGTCTCTCATGCACATGCGCGGCCTGCAACTGGAGCACGCTAGGCTATGTATTATATATGTATATACACACATACACACCCCCACCCGGGTTGGACGACGGTGGCGTCGATGGACGCGCGCGCCGAGAGGAAAAGCTCCGGGTGGGGAAAAGGCTCTTCGAGACCACGACGACGACGCAGCCGCGGGGGTGTCTACTCTCTCTTGCTCACGCGCTCGCGAGCTCGCTCTGTGTCGCTGTGCGAGTGTGTCGATGGGAGGGAGAGGGGGAGAGGCGACGCCGGGGTTGCTAAACCTGGCGCGCATGCATTGACCCTGCCGACCTAGTTCATAGAGCAAGGCTAGCGCTCTCGCGGAAACTTGCCGTTTGACGAACCTGTTAACACACAGAGAAAGAGAGAAAGATAGCGCGCGTGTATGTATGTGTGTGTGTGTGTGAGAAAGTACAGTCGCGCACTCCTTCGCGCACGCGCAGAGTTTAATATGCTCTATGACCACACTGCAGGTCTTGACTTTCGTTTCCTTGTATACTGAACGCCCGCGGAAAGATTGTTATATTTTCGTACGTATGTGGTAGTTTTAACCAAAAGAGTTCATACCTCTCGTCGTAGATCTCCAGAATCACATATATCATATAGCCTGGCTTAACCTTCGGTCATTTCATTGATCCATACGCGCTGCGCTTACAACATATATATATATACATTCACTACGCGGTGTTAGCTTGCCGGCATTCTTATGCAAGGAGAGACAGAGAGAGGGAGAAAACGAGCGAGCGTTTATCGACGTAGCCAGAGCGCTTCGAGCGCCCGTTAATTATGCACCGCTTGATATGGAAATAACCTTTCGCGCGATTCGTCGTCGTCGTCGTTGTCGCTGTCGTTCTCTCTGGCTCGCTCCTCGCGGGCTTCGTCGTCGTCGTCGTCGTCTCGTGAATTAGTAACGTCCTCTCTCTCGCTCGTTCGTTCGTTCGCTCGTTGCGGTGTATGTATCGATTCTTACGTGTGCGGGTATATAATGACTCTCCGCGTGCGTTGGAGAGGATCGCGTGTACGCCGCGCGACGTGAATTCGTTGCGCGCACGGAAAAGAGGCAGAAACGCGATGGAAATTTATCGCGAGGGCTACTACTACTACTACTACTACTGACGCGCGGTGAAGTATATATAGTGTGTAGAGACCTGAGAGAGGGAAAAAAGAGAAGAGAGGCGACTTTTGAGGAGGTAATACACCAGGGGCATAGCTGATGTATATGCTCTGCGAAAGTTTTACGTTTCCATTGCGCACGTCTGCCGCGGGGATATTTGAAAATTTGTTGTGTGTTGTCTACATGTATATATACGTATATGAGTAGAGCTACTGTGGGAGAAGAGAGTAATATTTATGGATGACGGGGATGATTAGTACTTTGCTTCGGCTGTGGCTATAGGTCTCTGTATAATTTTCCGCTGTAACGGACTCGGGGGGTTATTTGATATTTTATAATTCTGAAAAGAGCAGAAAATACGGCATCGATCGTTAATGATGTTTTGAGGGATTGAAGGAAAATAATTGGACAGATGTATTTCGCATCGATCTGCACGAGTATATATATGTATGCGTAAGATATAATTCACAGAGCGTATCTATAAACTTATCAGATTCCAATAGCGTAAAATAGACAGAACTCGAACTATAATCGAGTATTTACATAAATGCTGCCGACGAGTGACATCGCTCCTTTCGGCTCATATGCGAATCATCACAACACAAGTTTAATCGCCATGATGTAGCTCGCGAACGAGCGATACATTTATATATACGCGCTGCGCCAAAATAGATGTGCACGAGCAACACGAGAAGCGCGAATTATAAACGCGCTCTTTATCGCGGGCGTATGTACGTTAGCAACAAACGCATATGCTCAACTTCAAACAGCGCGCGCGCTGTTTATGTATAGCGCATATATATATGTATATATGTCTACGCGCATTACACCATGTGATATTCGTGCGCAAATGCGCGGCCTATCGCGTCTTCTTTGTTTTAATAATAAAACGAACGTGTTTAAGAAAGATGAGGGGGACGTAGGGGAGGGCGAGGTAGTTGAGTATATATGCAAATGTGCGAAATTGTGTATGTGCGCGCGAGCAATATGTATAGAAGTGATAATTGCGCCAGAATTCGGTCTTTTGCTCGATTAATCTTCTTTGACGATGATTCGCAAACGTCGAGTGAAATGGCTGTGATAATGTAGAGAGAAAGAGAGCAGTCTGGATGGTTCGTTGAAAAAAAAAATATTAAACGAATGACGATGAAATTCGTATAATATTTGGTTTGAAAATATCTGCGAAATTTTGATATATTTATACTAACTCGTATTAAATGTTACTTTAGATATTATTTATTTTTTATAGAATTCGAACCTATCTTATAATTTTTTCATTCTTTATTTTACGTACAATAACGAACGAATTCGTCATTATTTGAAAGGTTAATTTTAACACAGTCTATACTTATTGGACGATTAATTATAATATGTATTTAATATTAAATACAAATTCCATAAATGAGAATGACTTTTTGACATTCATTTGCTATGTTCCAACCTGATTACACCGATCATCGCTGCAGGTTTACTGACATCTGAACTCGGGCGATAAGCGACGCGCGCAACGTTCGATAACCCTGCTCTTATAATGCATCTCTCTTATATACACAGCTCTCGATAATTTCTCTCACAGTTTAACTTTGACTCCGAAACAAAGAAACAATCGTCGAAAACCAAATCACCAGATCGACGTGCCTCCACTTCAACGGACATAATAGCAAAATCAAATCGTGATTTCCCAGCCTATCACTGTGACGACCACGTCTATGTATATATCTATAATTTCCGTGCCACGATAAAACGTGCGCTGACATCTGTATGCAGAAGATTTCTGGTAGAGTAGTAATAAGGGCCTACTGCAGCGATTACTTGAACGACGCTGTTATAATTGTGGGATCGACCACCGCGAGTTGGCCAAGATTCCGCCCTTGTTATACATATGTGTATATGATGTGTGTGCTGCAACCCTGGGCCAGTGCATACACGTGGGCTAAAAATATATATCTGAGTGAGAGAAAGAGCAGCCGACCGGTGCAAAAGTCGAGAGTGAGAGAGAGAGAGAGAGTACGTTGATGCCAAGAACCCGCGCGAACAAAGCGCGAGCTATCGAGAGGTGCCTGTATGCACCTCGTGATCGTTTTCTTCTTCGCGGACGAGGGTGACGTCGTGGCTGGGTCGATGAGCCGGTCGATTGTCGACGAAAGCTTACGCGAAACTCTGTTTCGTAATTCTTGAAGTGCCCCTTCGGAGGTTCCATTTTAGGAAGGGCTAAACTACGGGATTTTAATGTGAGGAAAAAGTTTAGTCTTTATATGTTCGTATGTTTATTTAAAAATTAATACAATAGAAAACATTATTTTTAAATGTTTGGAAGAGGTACAGGAATGAAAGAAATATTAAAATGTAGATAATTTACCGTCAATTGCGTCATTCTATTAACTGCTTTAAAATTGTAATTTGAACTTCATTTATAGCCGCGTTCATTTCGCAATATTCATCAAATGTTCCGCAAATCGTTTGCAAATGTTGTGGCTGTGTGGTAATTTAAATTCAAATATTTATCATGAGTTTTCTACAGATTATCAAATTTCAGTTTTAAATGCATATGCATAAATTGTTGGTATGATTACGTTATTGCCAAACTTTGTTATATACGAGAGAATTCACTTGGCAGAACTTGCCATTTTCAACAAGCTGAAACGATTAAAATGTCATTTGGAACATCCTTTTCAGATTTAAGTACATATGATAAAATTTGCTGTGGTTATTCAGAATGATTTCCTAAGATGGTGTTTGTTTCTAAAATTAAAAACCTCTTAAATCCGAACGATAATCATTCCATTACGTAAGATCATAAATGTTCTAAAAAACCAATACAACAAGCGACAAATTAAAACCTTAATTCCTTCGTTAGAAACCGAACGCTAAATACACGATGTTATGCAACTACTACTCCAGTGTCATGAACACGATCATCTATCTCCACACACATGCAACACTTATATATGAATATACGATGGAAAAAAATACTCATTACAACGTCTACCCCACGCTTTCTTATCTCCCCTTACGTTCTCTTATTCCTTCACATTTGACAGTCAAAGGCAACCGCATAACAATATACAGCCGATGACATACCGATACAGGCTTACGTACATTCACGCTTACGTTTAATTAAAACTTGCATAGCCGGCCACCAGAATGCTCTGCGTAAAAATATCGCGTATGCATGATAGACGTGTGCTTGAGCTCTCTTGTAAACTTCACTTCTATATATTCGTCGTGCGACTGTCTGCTCTGCGCGGGCGCTTCGCGATAACGGGGCGACGCATCGTCGACGTGCACATTGACAGCTGGTCGTCGCGGCCCGGCAACACATGATGCTGCTCTCTCGGTCGGAATATAAATATATAAAGTAAGAGAGAGAGAGATAAGGTTCACGGTTGTACACGTTATCAAACCGAATTTTGCGATAAGCATGGAAGAAAGGAGGCGCAAGGTCAAGTGTGTGCAGATTTCGGGTCTGCAAACAAAAATATACGCAATTAACGAGCGCGTCGCTAGTGGGAGTTTATGAACTCATGGAGTGTGTGTGTGTGTGAACTTGAAATTGTCGTGTGCGCGTGATTAATTGCGCAACTCGAGTGAGAGGAGAATCAAATTATTTTTATCGAGTGTCTCTCCTGTAAGAGAAAGAGAGACAGAAAGCAATTGCCTTGAAACAACGAAGACGCCGTCGTTATTTCCAAGCGAGCGAAAGGTTGTCGCTCGCTTCGTGACACTTAAATAAATCGCATGCGCGCATCACTGATTGCAATGAGATATAATTCTAGAGATTTTTTGATCTCGCGATTGCGAGCGAAGATGTCGGCGGCGGTTCGAAAGTTTTCCGAGAATTTGTATGCGTGTAAAGGAATTTTCCAACGCCGAAAAATTATATAGGCGTTGCTGTTATCAGACGGCAAAGAAGTTATAAGCGATGTCTAAGAAAAACAACTGACAAATAATTGCACACATTGTGGTTTAAGACGTTTATTATAGGATTAAGACGCCAGCTTTTAAGTACTTCTCGGAGAAATTTATCACGAAAGCTTGCAATAATATATCTAAAGCTCTATGATTAACGATCGCCATTCAAAACGTAAAAACTTTTCGAATCAGGCCAAAGGGCGGCCGCATATTCGTATATGTATAACGACTCTCAGAGAACTTTTAACGATTGCGCATTTCGTATGTACCGAAATTTCGGGTATTCATACATCCCAAAGTTGCGTACTAACTTTCGTTCTAAATTTTAAACGCACTAAACGCCCGCAGTCTTTCGACGTTGTCTCTCGGGAAAGAGAGAAAACCTCAACGCGCGGACGTTGTTATTTCTCGAGAGGCTATGTGCTACCTCATGAATGAGGAATATACACCGGCTGCCACTCCGCTAAAGTTTTTTTTTTCATTTCAGAGAAGATGCGCGCGCGTGCGGTCTCTCTCTCTCTCTCTCGCTCGTGCTAACTAATTCCGCTCTTTCTTCCGTCGACGCCGCGGCGCACGTTGAATGACTCCCCCTGCCTTACATAACGTCACGCTCGGTGTTTTTCACCCTCTCCAATGTATATGTATGTATATACATACATGTGCATGTGTGTGATGAAACACCTACTTTTTATTCCAGCATGTGTACCGCTGCTGCTGTATAAGCTATACCATTGCACACGGGAATGCTGTTTCTGTTTTTATTCGGCGGCGCGCACGAGTATGCGCATGCACGCGAGAGCTCGTGTCTAAGAGTTAAGGGAAAGCTTTTTCTCTCTCTTAAGGTTCAGCTATTTGAAGTCGCATGGTCAATACAGTTGTAATCTTTTAAGTGCTGATGTTATGTATTAGCCGGCGTGAAGAAGTAGTGCGTGCAGTTTATTGGCAAAGATTGAGTGAATGAATGTTTTTCCTCTCACGCATTTATATATTAATGCGCCTGTTATACATGTTAAGTTAAATTAGATCTGTGATGTGTATTATGAAATACGCATTTTTTAAGCGTAATAATTTAGATACATATACTTGAGTTTTTGTTTGGTAGCTTTAGTCAAATTATGTTTAAATCATATTGATAAATGAGTATATATCTTATCATTATATATAACCCTAATAAAGTGCATTCAAAATGATTTCACAATCAGCGATATCAAGAGAATTATATCATTTCAGCAGAGGATTAAAAAAAATTATCTATCATTTCTTTTGAAAAAATCGCCAATATAAATATACAATTACATAAATTAATCGATGATGGAAATATACATGAATTGTAACGTCAGAGCAAAAACACAGTACAATATCTTGCTCCATTTCAATTAGAAGCCGACTCTCCCGAGGAGAGTTCTAAAAATACCCGACGATTTATGGGGTCAATGTATGTAACTTTATTTGTTATCTGCATCGCATGTGTTATGCAGTGCGTGTTACACATAAACAGCAGATGCGAGTCGTTAGCTTGGCAATTGAGAGCCCATTAATGAATCGACTGTCGGTACACGCACGACAGGCTTCATTACAAAAGGTCTTATCACATGAGAACTCACATATCCACACACATACATGTATATATATATATACATACTCGTGAATGACGATATCGTTATACATTAATCTTGTTACAGAACATTTAAGCGAGTATGGTTTATCGTCAAAGTCTTCTAGAGAATTGGCTATATATCCCTGCAATGTGTGTGAGCGTTCGAAGTGTTTCGCGGTCTGCTATTGTTAATGGCGGCGATCGTGCTCGAATTCCTGGCATAATTCGACCTTTCTACGACAATTTATCGGGGCGAAGATTAGTTTGCATGTCTCTGCGAATTATCACGCTTATGAGGAAGTATGTAATGTGAGTAAGCGAGTATATGCGATGGGAAAAACAATTGTCAAGAAGAAATAGTACACTTGGTACTGCGGAATGCCGCGTGATTCCTTTCATGCTATATAAAATAATTGATACAATAATTATCAGTTATAATAATTATAGTATTAAATATGACGCAACTACAGACTCAACGTTAAATTTTGAAATGCTTAAATCAATGTATAACTGACATTAATTTGACAACCAAGAGGATAGAGAATACGAAATTAAAGTTTGAGAATAATTTATTCTTAAATTATACTAATCCGTCAAACTGCTGATATATTACATCTCTACGCCGTCGCGGCCTAATATCACTTTAATTCTCAGCACAAACTTCGTCATATACTTTGCAAAGTCCCGACATAAACTTCTAATAAAGTAGTAAAACTACCCCGCGCGCACTTGCGCTTGCGCGCAGCCGTTAATTATAAATTACGATAAAGTTCCGTGACCTTTTCGTCAACAACAAAAGCTTCGCTCTCTCGCTAACGATCGCAATCAGGTTACACTCATCGCCGTATACGCAAAACCATCACGTTCTGATGCGACCTTATATAGGTGTATATATATAAGCTCGCATCCCCTCGGCAATGATGCTCATCATGACTCGATGAACCTTTTACCAGCTAAAAGCATATTGTTTGTGGAAACCACAATATATACAGTTTTTTCCTTCCGAAGTTAGTAGCAACAGACACATACACACACATATACATATATACGTCTGAGAGAAATGATTCCTTGTCTCGGGGCGAGTGCGCGCGCGAGCGGCGTTGAAAAGCAAAAAGTGAGCTGGAAATATAGACTGCCTTGAATAATAGAGACTGCGGTCTATTTATGCCCTGAAATCAATACCCACCTCCTCCTCGCTCGGCCCGCCGCGCATCCAAGGGTTGCCAGTGTGTGTATGTGTGTGTGTGTGCGTGTACTGTGCTTTGCCAGCGCAACCGAGAGACGGCGGCTTTGAGAGCCTCGACGTCGTCGTATGTAAGTATACGTGTCTGTGTGTGAGTGAGTATATATACCACTAATGTGCTCGGCCGGAGGTTACTTACACGAGAGAGCGCGGCTACCACGCGGACCCTTCGCGCGCGGCAGTGGCATGAAGTAAAAAAAAAATTTATCTCGTGCTATAGCTGTGGCGCGACCCTAGACGACGATGACTATACTTTTTTTCTTTTCTTCCTCTGCGCTGTCTCTCGTATACACTGGCAAAGTTAGCGTCGTCGCCGTTCTGTCTTGTGCAGTCCGTACGAAAATTCTGCGTAGGGGGAGTCGATATGACTTATTGCACGGAAATCTCGCTCGTTTGATGATTGATGGAGCGCGGGCGCGGGAGAGCGCGCAGAGCGACCGGATAAGTTTTTATCGTTTGATGAATTTGTCGGAGGGGGATATTAGTGGGTTTATAATTTTAGATATGTGCGATTGGATAAATTATTGATTTTTGTACGTTCTCGACATGTTTTTTTTTTTAAAGTCTTTGAAAAATTTTTCTTTAAAATATTGATCATAAGAGATAGATAGAATGTGAAAACGTGAGTTGGAAGAGTAAAATTTGATAGAAATAAAGCTCTGTAATTTAATGAAATATATTATTCTATATGTAAAATTTTTTTCATGTAGGATACTTTTGTAAAATTAAGATGCACAGTTATGTTATTTTTGTTGCATTTGTAGAAGCTATACAGGGCCACATTGAGGTACATACGTGAGGGTTAGCTGTACATTGCGGTTAACATACTCGCCACAAGACGCTACTGCAGCCTTTGACGACGAAAGCTTATGTATATGTAACGAAGTTATTTAACTAACAGCTTGGCTAAAACATTTTTTTTACGTTTAATAGAAAACTAAAACAATTGCATCACAATAGAATCTAGTTATTTTAGAAGAAAAACATCAACTTTAGAAGTTAAACACCTACTGCGAATTAAAATTAGAGTACATGAATTTTTTTTTAGTATAATACATAATGAGATCTTCTTACATCTATACAATTAGACCTACTCTAATTTTAAAAAGTAAAAACGTTAAAACTCAATCCTATATACTAGCCTGTACCAACAAAAAAAATACAAAAAAGCTAGACGCCTTGCAGGTAGAATGTGCGACAAAGGGGAAGCACAGAGGCGAACGTAAAAACACAGAGGACCGTACTCACAAAACGCGTGCAAGAAACGCATTTTTTTCACCTTCCCTATACATAAACTCATCGCGTCATTAGAGTGCACTCGAGGCAAGAAAAAGCACTGCCACCGCCTCCACCAACGAGTGACGTTTCGTCGTCGTCGTCGTCGTCCTCCGCGGGCGCTTTATTAAAGCACAGAGGCGCGTGCGGAAAAACTCGCGAAATAAGGTGAAGTAATGGGTCTGGCGTAGTAGGCATGGTCGACAAAAGAACGTTGCTCTTTGCGCTAGCTTTGCGCTGATTCATATATATACCAGCGTGTGGCGTACAAACGAGTGTGAAACGTTGGGCGCGGAGAGGGAGATGAAGAAGGAAAGAAAGCAGAGTATATATATACGCGCGCGGAAAAGAAGCATAACACACGAGCAGCAGCGAAGAAGAAGAATAAGAAGAAGAAGAAGAGGAAGCGTCTCGCGGGCGCATTTGTTTCGCGTGTGCGCGTGGGGCAGGTCGGGCTCGCGTCGATAAATCACCGCCACCTCCTGTAATTACGCGCGCGGAAATAGACGCGAGTGTGTGTACGCGCGCGCGCACGCGCCTCGGGATAAATAAACTCTCTTTCTCGCTGGCCGCGCTCTTTTTCGCCTTCATTCTCGACCCTCGACAAAGACTACGACGACGACGACGACAAATAAGATTAAGAGAAAAAATAAGACTACGACGACGGCGAGGCATATATACGATGCTCCATATAGCTGTGCGCGAGCTCACGCTCATACCGTCATAAATTGCCGGCGTAAATGCTTTCTCCCTCTCTCTCTCTTTCCTTCCATCCGCGAGCGACGCGCCTTCGACACACTCATGGCGGTGCTCGCTCCGTTTTTCTCTCTCTCTTTCTCCACTGCACCCCCGCAATAAATGTCGGATTTTTCCGCGCCGCGAGTGAGCGAACGACTCGTAAAGCGCGGTCGAGAAGGAAGGACGATTCTTTGCGAGTAGCACGGAAATTTAAGATACACGTGTGTGTGTGTATATATGTATAGGAAAGAGGGCGAGAGTTTTGTAGCGAAGATGTCGGATGCCGGCAAGATCGGCAAGTAAGAGGTAATGTGAGAGGTAATGAAAGAATATAAATAACCGCGTCCCCGCAAGGAATGGGAGTTCGGTGGCGTGGCTATACCATCTTATATGTATGTACACGCGCCGCGAATTGTATTTCGCTTTTATGCCGTTTGGAGTATTGTTCCGTGGCTTCGAAGAACAAGCGTCGACAGCGTAAATGGAGAATTCAAGTTTGCTAAAAAGTGTATGTATGCGATGAATAAAGTATTCTTTTTTGGTCGAATGTGATATCGCAAGGGTTTTTTATTTTAATTCAGCCACGTTTCACGAAAAAAATCTTAGAATTTTCTTAAACATTACAAAATAGGCCGCGCGGGTGGGTATATATAAGAAAAAAAAAATATTGTTATCAACTGCAGCATCCATGATTCACCGCTCGAGCTCGTAAAGCAAGAAAAAACAAGGAACGACATCAATGGCCTACTTAAAAAAATTCAGGCACCCGCGTTGTGCCGTCAGAGAGCGCGCGGTCGTGTGTCAGAAATACTTTCCTCCTCGTTTAGTCTTCCGTTATTTGTTATTCGACATCGTGGCAGCAGTGTGAGGCGCACGAGCGCAAAAGTTAGAAAAATGCAAAAAAGCAGCAGCAGCAGCAGCAGCAGAGTAACGTCTTAGCGAGTATGCACGAAGAAGAAGAAGAAGAAAAAATAACTCGGAGAGCAGTGAGTATGCGCTGTACGCGCACGCGCGCAGGGTAACGTGAGAAGTCGCGACAGCAGCTCTCGCTCGTCGGGGCCTCACTATATACGACGTGTCACGTGCGGCCGTTTCAGCACGTATATCTTTTCGAAAATTCAAATCTCTCGAGGTTCCCGCGCGTGGATGAATAACTTTGCGCTCAGCTATACTCGGTATTATACACACAAACACTTATATTTTGGCGCGCAGGCGAGCTCTTTTTTTGCTGTTACGGTTGCGGAGACTTCGCGGAACGTTGCTACATTGGTGGTCTAATATTAAATCTCCCTGCCGGAGCACTAATTTATCGGTTTTATTTTGCATTCGTGTGTTGTGTACACGCATGATTCTCTCTCTTGAGAGAAAGAGAGAGAGAGAGATAAAAAGAATGCGAGAAACTTTTATACGCGAAAAATGGTCTTGCAGAACCGGTTTTTCTCGATTGTACTGTGCAAAATTAATAGTATTTCAATGTGACGTAGAGCGAAATATAAATGGAGAATTTAATTTTCATTATAACGTTTTTAGCCGTTCGTGTAGAGTTCTGATTGTATTATTCGGGACGCGATGTTTACGAAACTTTTATTTATCAAAGTTTGATGTAACTTGAGAATGTTGTTGCGCCGTTCTCGAGTTTGAGTTTGTAAATTCAAGCTGCAAATTGAAATTTAACGACCTGCAACAAGCTGAAATATACATTTTCGCGATAAATGCATTAAACAGAGTACTACGGATACAGAAGTTATTGGAAAATGAAAAGCAATGAAAAATTGAAGTCTGAATATTGTAATTTTTGAATAATTCGTATACTTTCATTTTAAGGGACTAAAAAATAAACAAGGTATTTATATATTCACAAAATAAAACATTATCAATATTTTCACAAAGTATATCTCTTGCCAACGCCCAAATCATATTAATCCACGAACTATTCAAAGTACTACGCATATACCCTACTAACCGGCAATACATAAGTTTTTTTATTACCCGGCCCGCTCACAAAACCGAAATTCCGCAAAACCATTTTCCATCGCATCTCTCTCTCTCTCTCTCCCTCTCTCTATCCCACTTCGCCATTGGCATTTGCAATTCACGGCATATTCCAGCAACCGCGGCGGCGTGTAGCAGAAGGCCTACATTATTGCGATGCAGAAAATGTTGTTCAATTCATCGACCTACAATGCGCGCGCGCGGCATCAGCAGTAGCGCAACAACTGTAGTCGCTGCTATCCACAACCGAGACAGAGATGTGCGCGCGATGTACCTGAACAAATGATACGTATCGCGCCGGATACGAACTAGACTACAGTCAGACAATCGCGAATGGAAATCAATATGCGGTTCACTCGCTGCTGCTGCTGCTGCTGCTCTTTCCTCCTTCGCGTCGCGTCGTCGACATCATCGCGGTTCCCGTAGAAATCGTAGTCCCCCCTCTCTCTCTCTCTCTCTCTCTCTAGCTCTTTTCAACGGAGAAGATCTCCTTGAACTATCGCGCCCGCGTAATTGGCAATTCCGATATAGTCCGCGTAGCATAGAGAGAGAGAGAGAGATTCGTTTTCGCGGCGGTAGCACAACCGCACGCAATAATCGTGATCGAGTGGTAGAGAGCATTGGCATAGCAGGGGGAAGAGTACAGTAGGAGGCTATAGAGGAGAATACATAATAAGCGGCAGTGGCTCACCTCCAACTCGGCCGCAACAACAGCTTCGGGCACAGCAGCACAGCAGTGGTGGTCGTAACAGCAGCAGTCGTTCGTCGTAGTCGTCGTAGTCGCCGATTAGCAGCGGTAACTGACATTCGGCGCGATGCAAAAGTGTAGTGCTGCTGCTCTTTCTCTTTCCTTCCTCGTTCTTTCGTTCTCTCGCTTTCACTCGTATTTCCACTCTCCGTATACTACACACTCTCCGCAAAACCGGTATAAACAAACTAGGCTATTATGGCTTTCCACGCTGTTCTCTCTCTCTCTTACCTCGTTCTCCACTCTTCGTCGTCTTTCTTAAATATCATAAATATATTCTGTGCTCTTCGCTTCGACTTCTCGCTTGCAGGTACGGGATCTCTCCTGGTTTCGTGTCTCGCGCGCGCGCTGTCTTACTCTTCTCGTGCCGAGATTGTTAGGTTTGCTTTGAACTGTGGGTTTGCTTTGTTTTGTCGTGGCTTTAACAAGATCTCTAGCTTCCTTATACACTTTTGCGTAGCTCGTCACTTATCTCCTCTTCGTGGATTTATTATTTAACAATACAGTGTACGGGAGGGGCGTAGGCACTATTGCGCTGCGATAGAAGGTATGAGTTTGAAGGTACTTGTAGGTTCGAGGTATTTTGTCCAAGGTAGAAGTACACGCCCTATTACTATTATTATTATTATTATTTTATTATTCTTCCTCCTCTTTATCTTTTTACTTATTATACAAGCAGGGCCGAGGGTTCTGTCACGCTTTTATACATATATATTATAATATAATATATAATATCCCTTAGATAGCGTTACACTTCCGGGTACTTTCTTCTCGTCGTCTTCGTCGCTCACCACTCTCACGCCCGGCGTCGTCTTCTTCGTCGGAGGCCCTCTGCATCAAGGCTCCTTCGCGCGAATGGTCAGAAGTCACGGGGCTTATTATCACCTGATCGCGTCTCCCCGCTTAGCCACATCGCACCGAGGTAGAACAGCCTCGTCTTTGCTGTTGTGCTTTACACAACACTCGACGCGCCGCACCATCTGCAATGCATATGGAAAAAAAAGTGTGCATGAGTTTCTCTACTTTTCTCTGTCTTTCTCATCGGGGAAAATGAGCGCTAGCTTATACAAATTGTTGTCGGTGGGGGTATATAGTATAGGTTGAGGGCTGATGCGTGTGGAATATAAATAGGCACGCGGGCGTGCGTTTTGAATAAAACACGCGGCATGAAATGTGGGTAGTTTTCATCGACGTCGTCGCAACTATGGCAAGGTTCTCTGGTTACCGCATTGTCTTTCTCTCTCTCGACGCGTGGGAGTTTATTTACAGGATGCGCTGAATTATTGAGATGGAATCGATTCGACATATTATTATGGTATAAAACATAGGAGGGGACTTTGCTATAGACCAGTAATACGTTATTGTATATTACCATTAATTTTGTTCAACATAGGATTTATTATACATACACCAATGGGCTTGATAGGCTAGAATAATTTAAATAAAATATGATTGTAGGACAGTATACATCGATTTTCCTTTGTAGTACAGTTTTGAAAAATTATAATCAATATTGTAATTGTACAATATAATAACTATTATCATTATATAATTAATAACTATTATGGATTTTCTTTCGCGAAAATATGTCCCAGAAAATGTATAAATCAATTTTATAAATATATTTCTCGCCACAGAGTATACCTTTCTCAATGAAAAAAAAATCCCAACAACTTCTAATAACGACCATTACAATTCCCTAGAAACAACTTCCCCGGCAACTGACTATTACGTCTTAAAAGTCATTATCACGAGAAACAGCTATAAGAATAAAATGACTTATTAAGCGACGCACATATACGTACGTTTATTAAAATTAGAGAAAGTTAGCGAGGGACGACGGCAACGTCGTGTGTTCGTTTCAGCTCTATTCTTTCGAAGTTGGACTGCCAACAATAATAATGCATTCGCGATGATTACCATCTTCGTGCGGCGTATCGTCGTAATTGTCGCGGACTTGTACCGTGTACCAACGTGCACTGCAAAACCACAACGAGACGGACACACACGACGTTTAGCGCGCGCGATATATAGCTATATACCTATTACCGGGGGACTTTTAATACGAGAGAGTATAGTGCGCGGGGGCCGGGAAACCGCGAAAATCCAGCAGGCGTGGAAATTAATTTCCCTACCCACGCGCGTGTGGCCGCACACACACACACACACGTACACACACACACACATAGAGTATAGGAACGGGTAAATAGAAGAATCACATATGCACGGGGGCGGTCTGGTTGGAGCTGGAAAACCGGAACGCGGTGGAATTTGCAAAAGCCGCGTGGGTTGCGCGTGCGTTCGCCTGTTAATTCGCGGATTTATGTCTCTCTCTCTCTTTCTCTCTCTGCCGCTTTCAAATCAAGGATAAAGCTATATACGCCTTCGCTCGCCGTGTTATATGTACAACGTGCGCGCTTGGAGTAATAAATTAGCTGCGTTCGATTGCTAAGTGCCTCTCTGTGATAAGCGACTCTTTTGATGCAGCGAGTGTCGTTGCGTATGTTTCTTTTTTCTTTTTGCTGTTCGATTTATACGTTGCGTGTGTTTTTGTTTTCAACGCGGTGTGCTAGTAACGCTGGTTGTTTATTATCGCCAGCGTTATTAAATTTTTATTCATCTCAACGGCCGCTCGCCGCGCCGCAGGTAGGTCATGAACAGTTTCACGCTGAGCGTTCAGGTTTTCCATGTTTTTCGTGTGCGTGGAAACGACATGGAAATAAAACGTACTTTGTCGCTTTAAGATAACGTATATCTACAGACAGATAAAGAAAGAGAAGACCTTAATGTCGACTTTTTCTTACATCAGCGAAGAGAGCGAGAGAGTTGAATTTTTTTAACGAAGTTGAAATGCCTGCGCTATAAAGATACACTTTGTTTATACGAATATTATTTATTGCGATGCAATTTATTTTAATGATTATAGTACAGAGAGCAAAATATTTTATTTGCATTTTACGCCAGGTGTAAACAGATAGGGTTTTGTTGAAACGAAAAGAAATAGATCGCGTAAAATTTTTCCTTCAATTTAATATGAAATCTTTAATGGAAACGTGTATTCTGTTTCACTTTGCATTTAATAATAGGTTGTAATTTTAATTTATTGAGTGAATAAATACTTGTATACTATTTTCCAATGAAAAGCAGATTAAGCGTTTCAACGCGGCGATGATTGACGTTTCTTATTATCGGTTTACTTGTTTATTGAATTATATCAAATTTTCCAAAAGTAGTAAATTTGCCAGAAAAGATTGCAAATAATAAAGTGTTAATATTGTTGCCATGAATAAACACGTTATTTTTATTTCAGAAATGATTTATTACCATTGTTCTACAATAAAGTGCACTACACATGGGAATATTCTGAGAATTTTTATGCTTGGCATCCTCCAACAAACTTGTCATTTATTGTTATTACTTAGACTCGTCATTGTTTCGCATGTGTTGAAAGCTTTTCAAATATTTGAAAATGTCCATTAAACATTATTTTTAACCGAAAAGAAACTCAAAGGTCAAGTCCAGCTAAAAACAACTTGAAAAATACACTTTTCTCGTTATATTTTATCCGTTACAAACTGTCCTCATTTTTCATTTGTATAAATATTTCAACTAATTCCCTAAATACCAACTTTCAGAATTATTTTAAAATACCCTCGCAACAGTATTATACCTGTACTTATCTATTCGGTATTTATTGTAAAAAAAAAATCCAAAGGCCTAAAAAAACACGAAAATTCCCTATTTACCCCTGACAAAAGCATCTTCTTCTAACATTTAGACGCGCGTGCGCGCCCGTCAAAGAGGGTATTTTTAATTCCACCTTGCGCGTCGCACTCTCTCCTTCTCACTCTCGGCCCTCTTTTCTCTCACTCTCTCGCACGTCGTCTCCCGGGTCTCCCCTCTGTCTGTCTGCTTCCTTCCTCTCTCCCTCTCTCTCTCTCTCTTACTCTCCCCTATAGCTTCCTCCAGGTACACACATGCCTGACTTCCCACGGCTAATGCGTGTCACGAAGGGCAGAGAGGCGCGCACACACCGCCACTGCCACCGACGACGACGAGTCACCCCCTCGCGCATGTACACCTCACTCTCTCCCTCCGTCATGAAATAACTATGCCGGGGCGGTGTGCATTCTCGCGTGCATAGCGCGCTGTGTGCGTGTGTGCACACGACGACGACGACGAGGGGGACGAGCGAGTAAGCGAACGAACGATCCAGACCTACGCTAACACCGAGTCGCCGACGCTCGTGCTCTCTCTCTCTCTCTCTCTCTCCTGCTTCGTGTCTGTGTCTACTCTTTCGCTCGATGCGCACGCCCGCGAATATGGAGCACGTCTCGGCTGCGCGACGTCGCCGATGCGTGGCCAAACCAGAGAGACAGACGAGCGCGCGCTGATGACACGAGGATGTTGATGTGCGGCGAGTGAGGAGGAACTGTCAAAGCTCGCCCAAACGCGCATGAAAAAGATTCGTGCTTGGCTAATTATTAATAAGACGCGGTTGCTATTAATATGCCATTGTAGGTATGGCTTAGCGTGTATATAATACGCTTGGTTTGTTTGTTCGGTGATTGGGTATGTTATAAGCTATACAAGTATACCGGCTTCGTTAGTGAGAGGTCGTACAAGTTTATGTGTGTTATGCGCCTGAGCGGGTTTGCTCGGCTGATTTTTTCTTGTAACAAAATTTTTCCTTAAAAATTGAAAAGTTATAAATAAAGTTTAACGTAATTTAGGAAATTGAAAAAAAAATCCGTTTACCTCTTGCGTGCATAATTATGGAAGCCATATTTGCAAACAGAATATAACATAAAGAATGGCATGTTAATACTTGTATGCTAAAATATATGGTTTCATTGATTAAATTAATATATTTTCAAATTTTATTCAATTACACATACGTAATCAGTTAATAATGAAGATACCATATATTTAACGAATAACAATTACGCAGCTAAAAATTATTAAAATAACTTTCCGATTGTACAACAAGCCTGTTAATAAAAAAAAAGAAAAAAAAAAGAAAACTCACCGCAAACAAACAGAGAAATAGTCCAATGCAATGATTAACCTGTCTAATAACCCCGTAATATTAAAAGGTAACCCACTTGATACGTAATCACAATCATGAGGAGTGCTCATAACCTTGCAATGCCCGCGAGTGTTTATGACATTTCAGTGCCCGCATTATGTCAATGTCCGCGCGTAAGCGAGGCTCGGCCGATACCCGAGAATACACACCAGGCGCATGCGCACGATCGAATATATGTAACCCATTATCAACAGTCGTTGCCCGAGCACAATTCACGCGAGCGTTGAAATTTCATTATATAGTAGAACGGACGCGTCTAAAATCAAATATTGCGATGCTATATACTAACTCGTATGAAATGCTCACAGATCTGTTATATTAATGTATATGTATATGCATGTTCCATGAATAAATCTCATATCGACAAGTGCAACATAGATGTATACAGGAAATTTCCATCGGAAAATATTCATTATTCATAAAAAATTTCGGAGAAATTTTAAAGTTTCCTATATACATTTGTATTACATATGTTCTCCATGTATAACAAAAAATATACATAACTGCAATACATATCCTCGAAAACTTCAACGTATGCATCACACACAAGCAGTTTCCATTCACGCAAGTACATAGTAGCACCACTTCGACGTTCTGGTTAGCTACGCCACAATTAATCACATTCAGCGTATATATAAGAAAGAAGAGGAAGAGGTTCGCCCGCGAGCCTCGGATGTACGCCGCCACAAACGCATGCGTATGTGTGTCTATATATGTATATATATCGACTTGCTAGTACATTGTGCCCACGTGAGTGCAAGGATCAAGCTATATAGTTCACCGCGGGCGAACAGGTGAGTCCGCGTATACCCTCGTGGTTTTTCGGCACCGCAACTCGTTACATATACCCGGACCTCTTCCTTCCACTTCCTCAAAAAGTCTCTTATACATATAGAAGGTTGTGCCCGCATCGTGTGCATATATTATAACGCGCGCTTCTCTCTAATTACGGCTTGGCCAAATTACAACATGCGCGTAGCCGGCATCTTTCATTTACCGACAGCTCGACGCATCAATGTTAGTCCGTGTGTATATAAGTATATGTGTGTGTGTGTGTGTGTGTGTGTGTGTGTGTGTACATACCCATAACGCGCTGAAGAAAAATACAACGAGAGCGTACTTGGCCAAGAGGCGGTGTGCATTGTGCATGGTAAATGGCTTCTCGACTGCGAGTGAAGGAACGAAAGAAAGAGAGAGAGAGGAATAGAGAGGGAGATATAGCGGCTAAACTGGCGAGGCTGTATACTGCGCTGCGCGCTGTCACTTCCGGACAGATGTTCCGGAATCAACGTCGAAGACGTTGCAGCTTGTCGGCAGCTTGTTACGCGGAATATGAAGGAAAAAACATGTAGGCTCTGAAATTTTGGAATTTAAACGATCCTGGTCGTTGAGTATTAGTATATTTGTAAATGGACTGTGTCGTATACTATATGTAGTATGCGTGTCATTGGTAAATTATCTAATTAAATTTTTTTAAACGGCAAAACTCGTAAAGTTTCCATTAGATAAGGTGGAAATGTAATACCTTAAAAGAAATTGAATTATGAGTTAGTAATCTTTATAAAAAGTCATTTTTATATAATTATCATCGTCCGGTATGAAATTTTCTTTATTTACTTATTATTTTTTTCTTAGATAAGGCGACCAATGACACGAGATAACAATTCTATTAATAATTAAGTTTAAATTAGACGTCAATTCTTTAATTTTTCAAGTATTTCGTCGACAGTTATATAATATGAAAAGTATTTTAAAAAATATTTACGCAAAGACTAAATAAAATAAGGTTACATTCATTATACGAATGATCTGCTGTACGTAACGTTTCAGTCATCCTTTTAAAATGTACACTAAATACACTGGCTTTTAAACGCATATTTCAACCCAATAAAGATTACCACTAATTCTAATAACCTATATATTAACTTGCTCCGTTTGTGATAAGGCCACGGTGCACGTAACCTTGTCCAAGTTTTTTTTGCGCGCGAATGCATTCGCTCGAAAAAAAATAAGCAGCCATTGCTATCATTTTGCGTTGAACGAGCGAGATAAGTTTTATATGTACGGCTTATATATCGGACCGAAGCACGGATATTTATATCAGAAATTAGAATTGCAAGCCAAGCTTTTTACATAGATACATAAATAAAAGATTTTTATTCAGAAGTATATGTATATAAATCGCTTCGCGCTTGAGCGCCAAGGTTCTATCTATGACTTGCGCGTAAATATTAAACAGTGCCGCCGCGATGCTTTTGCATGGAACTCGCGTCGGATATGAGTCTAAGATGAGCTAAACCGTGTCTGTCGACAACCATTATAGACCGTAAAATACGATGTATACCAAATTATAATCTATACGCACATTAGATTACACAATTTTATTGATCATCGTACATATCAATAGCAATACAACAAATTAATTGTATTTTTAAACCTAAACTATTTATTTTAATTTAACGTTATGTATAAAATCAACTGATCCTTTGTCAAGGGAACACCCTAATTGTAAACCTACTCTAATCACAAGTTACCAAACCCTATACCCAAACGTGCTCCTCTAATGACACTCAAACTTCACGGAAAAAAATCGCACCCCAGCCACGACGCAGAAAGCAAACGGCCTCTGCATACACCTGAACCCGAGACCGTAAGCAAAGAAGGCATATATATATACTCTCTTTTGTTTTTATTTTTACAGGGTAATGACAGTACCGAGACACCCAGCGCATAGCCAGACGCGCGGGAGGGATCTCCGCGTATCGTAATTCAATATCATTGACTGAACTTGAGCTACTTACGAGTGACCTTGCCCGTCCAGCTTACGCACGTGTTTGTATATGTATATGTGTATGTAGTCCTGCGGTAGGTACAAATACATTCCACACGTCGCGAAATTGTTATGCGTCTGTGCGAATATATATGTGCGATAAGCTCCCGATATAACAAGATAGGATATACTTAGGTGTGAAGAGGCAGAGGAAAAGTGTATTACACACGTCGGTGTATATAATAGAGTGTGAGGATGTGCGGCGCGGCGCCTTCTCGGATTTCCGGCGTGTGCGGGACACAAACCCTATTCTCGCGCCTTCGCCCCGCCGCTTCCGGTTGATGGTGGCGCGGCTACTATACCGCCGACGCGACGACGACGACGAGGATTCTTATAGTTTAGTGTTACTCGTCGCGTCTTCTGCGGTCTTTTGTTTTTTTTTGTTTTTTGCGTTAACGCTCAGTTGTTACTTTATGATAAAAACAGAAAAGAAACAATGGAAACGATAAGGTTTTGTGGTTTAAGGTCAGCGGATAGTTTAATAATTTCGTTCGATATGAATGTATAAAGTACTTGAGAATTGCTATAGTAGACCAAGTATATTTAATTGGTTGTATTGGTACTTTGTATGATATCGCGCGAGATCAGTTCTGGTTATACGAAAAGTTACAGTACGTTATAAAGTGATCATAAAATATCTAACATTTAACGGGGCAATTAACAACATTCTTTTCAATTAAGAGTAACTTGTTCTAATAACAGCAGTTAAATTGAACGAAGTTATTAATGATTATAAAAAAAACGTTAAACTTTGCATTATTTCAGCAATGTAAATAAAATTATTTGCCTTATTAATTATCCTTTTAATAATTACTATTTCTAAAAAAAACACTAACAATTTTATCTATACTTCCACTACATTCAACCAGTTTTTCCTCATAGCAGCGGCCATTATACATACAACGAACAATTATTCAAAAAACAAGCGCAAAGATTTTAATTAATATAGGTAAATGTGAAAGCTTTTCAGCGCGTGCGCACAAACAATAATGGCAAAACACACGTGAAGCGAAGAATCGTGATCAGTTACAGGCGTTGCAATCAATGTAATGGGAGGCACTTAAAAAAAAAAGTAAACTGACCTACACCAATGGGAGCGAGTGACGATGCGCAGTGTGGTACTTCCGTCGAATGACCCCAGTCCCGATGAATATTTACGCGATTACTGACCCAACGCATCGCACGAATCGTGCGTGCGTCGTCCGCGTGTATATATACGCGCGCCATCAATTCGACGATGACTGACAATGTTTGCATCAGTCGTACCACACACGGCTTTTCAATAGCTTTCAAACCAGCGAATCGTCCAACTGTACATTATTTATTAATCCGGTGCGCAAATACAATGTTTTTTTTTCTTTTTTCCCATACGTCCTATATGGTTGAGCGAATTGTAATATGAATGTTTAACAGGGCGCTGATGTTGATTCTAGCTCATCTTTTAAATATACCATTAAATTACATTGATTTTAGAAAATTGTATACTAATGGTACAAAATTATATTAAATTTGAATTATTTTTGGAAGTTTTACGAAAATTATTCTGTACATATTCGTGTTAAATTGAATAGTTCGACTACGTGTATGCAACAAAATGCATTTTTTTCTTTTTTTTTTTTTTTTATTAAAAATTAAGTTCCCAGTGGAGCTTTATGAAGTCGAACTATGCCAGCTTAACGGTAAAATCCCCGTACTTCTCCACATCTTCTAGGGCTTCAGATTACGTAACGCTGTCTTTCTCTCCCTCTCTTCCTACTACCCCGCTCTCTCTCTCTCTCTCTCTCTCTCTCTCTCTCTCTTTCTTTTTCTTCGTAATTTTTCCCATTTACAAAACTCACTGGCTCTCAATGACTTTTCCCCTAAACCTTTTCCCCCCCACCTGATACAAAAAACGAATCCTCGAAATTCTCATATCCACTTTGAAAAAGCCTATCAGCACGCGCGACGAAAGGGTATATAGACACATGAGAGAAGCAGAAAAGTGGCTACGTAGCGTCTTTGAGCATACGATGTCTCGGCAACGTAGACGACGACGGCTGCGGCGGTGTGGCGGCAATTTTCGAGAAATCGCAAAAGTCGTCTCGACTCTCCCGAGAGACCGGGACGACGATCATCATCCACGTCTATATATATACTGGGTGAGTATATACGTGCTCATGTATACGTGTATGTGTACAGCAGCCGGTCTGCGCGCGGCTCGGTGTCAGTGGGTTGGAATCTCTCGAGACCCCCGCGCGCACGTGACGGCGGCGGCGACCATGGCTTATCTCTTTCTCTCTTTCTCTCTCTCTCTCTCTCTCTTTAGCTAGCAAGCGAGCGAAGAAGTCTCGCGCCTGTGCAGAGCAACGCGCGGATATGTATACGTATATATACAAAGTTCCCCTCTGTGTTTCATATATACATACATATAGAGCGCGCATTATGTATGTATCCGCTCGATAGATGTAAGTGACCTGCCGGCTCGATCTCCACCTCTTCCTCCTCCTCCTCCTCCTCCTCCTCCTCCTCCTCCTCCTCCTACTCCTACTCAGTACGGAACAGTTTCTTTTTTCTTATGCAGCGTATGATTGAAACGACGTATATATGTGTTGTGAAATATTACACTGCGGAGCAATAGCAACTATGTCGTGTCGGTAGGCAGGTAGGTATATAGAATTGTTAAACTATGCAAATCATTGTGCACTGGAAAAGAACGGACCGCAATACCCGAGAGTGTACTCTGTGCACTTTGCCAATATGTATTATTTAATCATTTGCTAATCCTCATGATGTAGCTTTGATGTATACTTTATCATTCTTCGAGACACATTTCATCCGTTAAGCTACATTCTGTTCTTTTTATAAAAGAAAAGTAACGTTCACATACATTACACGATGGAGAAACTTTTATATGTTCACGGTAAAGAACAATTATTGTTTTCATTAATTATATTTTTTGGACCGTTTTCAACCATATACCGTATACCACACACTCACTCCCGTATACATGTATATATATATATATATATATGCACTCCACGCGCGTTTTTTGCACTATGAATCTTTCTCCCGAGTATACATACACGCGAGAGGAGCGCCACCCGATAGCATGGCTTTTAAAATTTAATTTCGCGAAATCTCATTACGATGCACCGTTAAGGCAATTTTGACTGGCTCGAATTCAGCAGCAGCAGCAGAAACAACAGCAGCGCGAGTCTTAATTCTCAGCTGCAGTTGAGAAGGGTGTAATTCCAGCTTTATCACCGTCAACTTTCCCACGCATCACATGCTCTCGTGGCAGCAGTCAATTAAACGGTAATTAATAAAATTTTCTTTCATCCCATCCTTTGTATGTATATTTCCGAAAATGGACAGTTACGAATAAGAATCCGAATCGATTCTCATCTGGGGTGTTGATACGCGCCTAGCGCGTTAACGACAACGACAAAGTGGCTCCGGTATAGCAACGAGTGGAGAGAAGAAAGAAGACGACAGGCGACAAACCACTCCCCGATTGCATTAGCGATTCCCGCGGCATCGTAGAATAAAAATGCATCCTTGTGGCTATTGTGCTCTCTCTCTCTCTCTGTCTCGCCCCGTGCGCTTCTTCGCTCATGCCAAGCACGAGACACGCGTGCGCGCATTCTCGTCACCCGTTTCTATCTATCCATCCCCCCCTCTTTCTCTTTTTCTCTTGTTCTCGCTCTTCCGACGTTGCAACTGTTCATTTCTCTCTCTCTCTCTCTTTCCCTCGCTTTATACGCGCGCGGCGCTCATTTTCTCCCTTGTAAGCCCTGCGCCTTTTCCTTCCATCTATTATCCACAAAGCTCGCCCTCTCTCTCCCTCTGAATGTTCCTTTCTTTCTTCCGTACGCGTGCTGTCCCGGGGCCGATGCTCATTTTCCCCATGCCAACGAATGCACCGTATAGCTTTCTTCGCCGCACTGGTGCAGCCGTAACGTCGTCTAGACACAGGGATTAACCGAAAAACGCGTTAACTGGATTACATTGAACGATGACGCATTATATATACAGACACACACACATACACACACGCATCCGGCGAAAGGGAAATGCAACACAGGCGTGAGTTTGATCTTCTCTTCGTTGCACGTACGGGCAAAGCGAGACATCACACAGTGTTGGAAATCGAGATCAAGGATTTTCACTGTACGTCGGCACAGCAACAGTCGCTCCGAATGTGTATCTATCTCTCCTTCTCGCGCTCGCTTACTCTCGGATGGGGATCGAAAGTTTTTTAATTGCCGTTTCTGGCATACCCACACACATACACACATGCCGCGCTGCTATTATACGATCCAAGAGTATATAGCCTCCTTTCGCATACTTCTATATGCAGTGCCGTCCTACTGACAGACACCGGGGGCAATTAGAGAAATGTTACATGAAAACTGCCACTAATGCTTATCCACTCCTTCGGCATGGTCAGGAAGGAGAGATATATATGTATAAACCTATATATACACAGAACCGCGTATATGTGCTTTGCTGCTGTTGCGGCGGCCGTGGAAATTCGAAAACTTATCTGATCGAGTGGCGGCCGCTCCATCGGTGGCGGTATAGTGGCTGCCACGGCGGTAAGTCAATTGAAGTCAATTGAAGTTATCAATTAAGCTAATGAAAGCGACTTTTTATCGGGCAATGCGCGCGAGTGCGCGCGAGAAGCCATTGTGTATATATCTTCCCAACGAAATTGTTTCGTTGAGTCTCTCGGACGCTAGTATATATATATATATAAGCGAAAGAAAGACCGGAGCCGTAGCAGGCAGCGAGCCAAACAATGCTACTCGCTTGCGATCCACACATATACAGCCCCACGTATATCTCATCCTCCCGTTTTCCCATTTCCATTATTAACCTCATTGACATAAAAATCGCGCGCTCGCGCTACCACGTATATATGTATATACACACAGCAGCTGACCTCCATTCTTGCAGTCACATCATCATCAACCCGTACTCCCAAAATAAAACACACACACACACACACACACTCACGTGGGCATTTAAAAGTCCACGTCTTGCATTTTTCACGATCTCCCTCTCTTCGAAGCGGTATTATCGTCGCGACGAAAACAACAACGGAACGCTGCTCCGAATTCAATCTCTCGAAGCAATCGCTCAAAGCCAGCCCTACTGCTACTGTTCCCTCCCAACAACAACGTCGACGAGCCCATCCTGCATCTACTATATATACATACACACATACAAAATATGCACGCGTATATAACTTTCCTCCTCCGACCTATACTCATTCCCCCGCTTGCAGTGCTGCTGCTGCTACGCCGGTTTTTCGATTTTCGACGTCCTGCATAGTCGAGTCCGCGCTCTCCGCATCACGACGACGTCACCGCAGCGGGTCAACGTTTTCGGCACGGCCAGTAGTACACATGCGCTCGCCGGGGGAAAGCGCCGTGCGCGTTGCTGCAGCCGGCTAGAGGCAGTTATAGCTCTCCGAGTGAAAACGTCGACCCCCGTCGGCTCGACTACTACTACTACTACTACTACTACTTGACTGGCTTCCCCACCTCGCGAGTGCGCGCCTCTTTTCGACGGCCTGCAGCACCAGCAGCAGCAGCCAGCTCAGCTATATACACGTACACACGTACGCATACATATACGCGAGTAGAGAGCGCTCCTCTGCATATACGTGGTGAGAGAGAGAGAGAGAGAAAGAGAGCCTCTCGCTCGCACTCTCGCTATGTGCGAGCGCAGCGCGCCGGCTAAAAATGATACGCGCGGCGGCCCTGGTGACGTCATGCGCCGGCCGCTGCTGCTGCTGCAGTCAGTCGTTCGTTCGCTTATATATATATACTCTCTTCCTCTCGCTCTATGGCGAATGCAGAGTTTCTCGCACGCACGTATATATATATATATATATACACACACATGCACACACGCACTGCTAGCGAATGAGCTGCTGCTGTAGTTCGTCCTCCTCCTCCTCCTCTTCTTCCATCGTTTTCTTCTTCTTCTACTTTTTGTTTCTTTCGCCTCTACCTATACCACTACTTCTCTACTTCTATACACTCGGTCGCGCGAGAGTTGCCTGCCTGCCTCCCTGCCTGCCTGCCCTCTTGGCGAAGTATTTTATTATATACGTTATGCGCTGGGAGAGCGCTCGCCTCTCTTCGGGGAACGGCCATCCATAAAGTTATAATGTTTACGGGAGAGCCGAACGCGATGTTTTACGTGACCAAGTTTCATTACTTTTAATTGTCACTTTTCGTATGTCTTTTCTTTTTATTTTGCTCACGCGTATCGCATTACTTCGCCACCACGTATAGGACACAATACGCAGCCTTTTAATTCTGGCGCCATTTCGCTGTGTACGACGGATGGCGCACTCTTCTATACTTTTACTGCAATTTAGCGAGAGCTTCGTTTGGACTAATGCAATTTTCTAATTTATCCGCTGTCTAGTTGTGGTCGAGTATGATAAGTCAAGAAAAGGTCTTTTTTTTCTTCACGTTTGCCAGGCATTGGATTATATTTTAATGCTACTAACGAATTATGACTAACTATAATCAAAGAAAGAAATCGCGCGGCGTTAATTTTTTTTATTAGAATACTGTGTATAAGGTTGAAGCAAGAGATAAGAGCATTAATTTCACAGTCCGAAGGAATAAAATTAATAGGATTAAACGGACGTTTACGAGGAAAGAGATTCTCATAAATCCTGATCAAATGAATGGATTTGAAGCCATCATGCATGGCAACAGTCGACATTTAGTTTCTGCAGAGTTCGAGATTTGTCTTAAGTTGCTCGCTGTATATTCCAGATTTCCATGAAATATTCACGATGATAAGAATTCGCGACACCATTACAAATTCATTGCACCGGTTGCACAGAGTTATTGGAAGACTTTCCTCATTACACAGTTAAAAGGTGCATCTAAACCCAGCGATCGAGCATTATTTTTTATACGGTCACAAACTATTTCGGAGCTTTTTATAACTGTTAGAATAACCTCAACTAACAAAGAAAAAAAGATAAACCCATCATATACTGCATCTGGCCTTCAGAAAATTTCATAGCCCCACGCGCAAAAAATCGAGCTAGCTCACGCGGCTGCTGGTGCATTCGTCAATTACCTCCCATTCTGTCAATTCAGCGCTGCTCTCTTTCCAATTTCAATTGGACCCAATTTGTAAAACACAGCAGCTCGTATACCCCTGGCACGGTGAAACTCGATATCTTCTTTGGAGCAGAAAAAAAAATAAAAACCCGTGTCTAAAACAAAAGAGTCGATGCAGTAGCGCGCTTATTACGTGTGTATACTTGTATATACTTGTATCTGTCTCTCACTCTGTTCCCTGAGTTCTCGAACGCGCGCGTGTTCGCTCGCCAAAACCGGAGTCGACCCTATTTATTTCCGATGATTGATTACGGACGACAGAGCCTCTGTATGTATATATATACATGTATATCCGTGAACGCGCGCTTGCCAAGTGACGACGTGTATATCGTGACGGAATACTTTCTAACAGCGCGAGCGCGCGCTTTCTTTGGGCCATTTTCGATCAACGGCCAATTACCGGTTCACGGTCGATTAAGATTAATTGGGTGTATTAGAGAATTTCAGGCGCATGTAATCGCAACCCAGTTAAAAAGCACATCCCGACGCAACCAATGGCGCGCGCAATGTTGTTTATTAAAGCTGCCGTGTATTGCTACTGCTGCTGCTGCTGATTATTTTCATGAAAGTTTCATTCGACTCCTCTCCATTCTTTTTCTTGTAATTAATTGATTACTCGTATATAGATGCTTCGAGTGCACATCGCGTCGATTTTTGCTATAATTAATTTTCTTTTGTGTAGTTTCTAGTTTCTTTTTTAGTCAAAAAAAAACGATTGAGAACTACATCAGTTTATGAGAGCAAACAATGGTCAGTTACACACATAAAATATACCAAGTTTTCAATTACCCGCACGAAAGTATCGATCACAATGGATATTTAATTACGAAAGCAATCAATTACATCACTTTCTAGCAATAAAAATCTTTATACGCGTAGAGAACATTGATTCTCAGTGCCATATTACTGTAGGGTCGCAATGCCGGAAAGACATTAATAAATTTACTTTCAGCATAATCCTTTCAACCTGTCAATTCCCATCATGGTATCCGCCTACCATTTAAACGCACGTTCCAGCGAACACGAAAAAGGGTCGCGCATTTTTTCCCCGCCGCCAGCATATAGCAGCTTCTAGCAAGAATTAAAAAGTCTCATTAAAGCCTGACTGTGCGGACACTTATGCACATACACACACGTATATATAGGCTCCTCTCTCTCTCTCTCTCTTTCTCTCTCCAATAGACACGAAAAAAAAGCTCAAACCCGACATCACGAGTGATCGATGGTGGTTTAGCGGTATTCAATGCCGCGGTGCGCATACCCATTCAACGCTGTGCGAGATTTTTCGTCCCCCCTCCCCTCCCGCACGCACGAGCGCAAAAAAGAAACTCGCGCGCGCTCACACACACTCGACTATTATGTATATACTAGGCACTGACGCGCATCGCGATAAATGTATTCCGGTCACACTTTCTCCCTCGTTCTTTCTTTCTTTCTTTCTCTGTCTTTATTCCTCACTCTCCCATGTAGCGTTGAACCTTTCGATGGTTGTAATAAATTATCATCCTGTCTCCAAAACACGAGCTCGTGCCGCAACTACCCCCTCTGCGAATCATCCGAATTATATTCTCTCTCTCTCTCTCTCTCTCTCTCGTGTGCTTATATTCGCCCTTGGAATAATCAAATAGTTATATATGTTCACATGTGTCCGTATGCCGGTATATACGTTACGCTATTGCTGTCAATTCGGACCGATGCCGATTTCGGCCTTATCAGACGAGCGCATACACACGCACTCAAACGTACTCGCAGAATGGCTCTCTTGACCTTGGATATTTGCCCGGCCGAGCTGCATAATCTCGGTTTCGCGGGAGGGATAGAGTGAGAGAGAAAGCCTGTGTGCATGCAAGAGAAACAAAACACAGTTGACTCCGCGATATACAAGACACGTGCAAACGATCGCGTTCATATATATATAGATATACATATGCTTACGCTGCACGTGTTGTGTGTATGTGTGTGTTTGTGCTCAGAGTCACGAGGGCTTTGGAGAGTTTTTTTTTAACGCAACACCGATTACGCGAGGTCACTCTATTTTTGTGGAGTTTACAAGACAGCTTTCATTCCGTTTTCGTTCTCGATTCTTCTTGTTTATCATTGCGTGTACGTTAAAACTCTTGACAAAATTGTATGATGAAAATGAGAATGAACTGTTGAATGTGACACTCAAAATATTTAATTGGGGTACCATTGGATATGACTAAAATTTAAACGCAAAGTTAAGGATGTAGCTAATTGGTTTGACGATAATTGGGAAAAAAAACCAATTGGGTCAGCTGTACGTCCGAATTGGGACAAGTTGAAGAAAACTAGTTAGGCACCTGAGCAGGCCTATAAGTTCTCGACCATAAAACTGGTTAAATTCTAATAAGCCGTGAGGAAGTATTCTACCGGGAGGGATATATATGTACGAGCCGTTTTAATTGGCTGTCACAGCCTAAGATAACGTAACTATACGTTTAGATTCTCTTAATGAACAAGAGAGACATATCTTTTCAAGTAATAAAATACTTTGCAACTGCACACAATACCCACTCACACATATACAAGTATATATATATATATATAAGACAGCATTCTCTCAACAGAAATAAACAACGCGCAATGCGCGGTACACAGGACCGCGACCTGAAAATTGCAAAATTATTCGCAGAAAACGCCAGAAGAGCGTAACGAACCGAAACGCACACGCACACGCCAGCACATCGCGCAATTCACTACCGCACAAGCAAGTGCGAAAGAGAGAGAGAGAGAAAGAGAGGAAAGGATTCCGACCCGAATTTCGCCGTGTCATATCCTTAAAAGGTCATCGAGTTTCTCACAGCACGCGCTACTCGCAGCAAAGGTAGATATATCTACACGTACACTGTGCGCACGTTCACCTCGACGGCATACAGGCATGAGGACTCAGTTTTCGCAGGAGAGTAAGTGTATATAGATATACACACACACGCGGCGAGTACCAAGGACATCGGAATTTCCGAGGAGCGGCGCCCGCGCGAAAGAATAGACGGACTATCCGCGACGACAGTGGTGGCGGGGATCGTGCCAGAAATACTGGCCACTTACCGAGACATTACCAGTTGCGTAAGCGCGCGAGTGAGCGCGTATATAGTCGCCGCCGCTGCTGCTGCTGCTGCCGCCGCGACGGATAAATAGCTATTGACCTTTATTCTAAGCGAAAGAGAGACAGAGAGAGAGAGAGGCTCGAATGAATGAACGGCCGCAGTAGCAGCACCAGCAGTAACGCGTGCTAAAACGACTATGACGACAACGACGACGGTGCGCTTTCTGTTTTCCAACTGATTTTTCGCTATACGTATAATACACGTGTGCATGCGATATACATATAGAAGTAAGCGAGTGATGTTGTTGGCCGATGTCGAGCGTTCGCTTACCTCCACTTCTATTTTCTAGCGGGCAAATGATCTCGCGCCACGCGCTTACACAATCGTTTTTATTTACGATGAGCGAGCGCGCGGCACGAGTGGAATAGCAAACGCGCGTGCGCGTTTCTATATAGCTATATATTATCACATCTATATTCTCGCGATTATATATATATATATATATACACACGCTCATGTTGTTTATGTATTCGCTTGCAAATGAGCGAAAATTTAGGTAAAGGCGACGACCGTCGAGAAAGACGTATACGGCGCGAGCGTGCTTGGATTTCGAGAAATGTGAAAAATTAAGCGAGAGATTTCACAGAGTGGAAAACGAAAGTGCAGGCGCAGCAAACGCGCGCTCGAGTGTATACGTTTTTCAATGTCTTCGGAGATTTGTGGAGAGGAAAATACTCGGGATAATCGGAATGATTTTCAAACAATTTGAGATGGAAAATGGCTATGAGTTATTTTATCTATGAGAAAAAGTTTTATTTTATATATATGCGGCAATACGGTGAAACGAAGTAGGTATATAGTAGTATACTCGTTGGAAAGCTTTTTTGAGCGAGCAAAAAATTTTATGGTGACATGATTATTATTATTATTATTGTTATTATAGGTCGGCACCTTGACTAATAATTTTCTACGGCAATTATTCTATATTGTTTTTGCTGAAAGGTGTTCTTACGAATACAATAGAATGATTTCTCAATTATTTTGTCAGCGCTGTTAAACGCGAGGAGGTGATTCTTACATGTATAAAAAAAATGACTATCTTTTTCTATAACATTCTATATATATTCTTTCCGGAAACTCGTATTATAACCCGTAAGTTATTTCTAAAAGATTTGTAAATTACTCTGTTCAGCGTTAAAATCTCAGGCGCTTAATCGGCACCCGAGGGTCAACCACGCTCGCATTCCGCTCTTAAACTTGCCTCCACAGTGATTTATATAATTCAATCGACTCCCACTATATAAACCTAGCGCATGAAAAAAGTCGGATCAAACCGCTGGCCGCGACAAAAAGCCGATCAAGTCACTGGGAAAGTGAGGTGAAAAAGAAAAAAAAGGCACAAGCTCGCTTGCTCGTTCGCTCACTCCGAGATTTATCTAGCGCGGAGATTACCGGTGAACTTGACCGGGACTCTCGTGCCTAAGCCCCTTCAAGAGCAAGACAGACTGAGAGCTGCCGATTGCGCAACGTCCTGTATATATTCACCGGCAGTAAGGAAAAATCGACGTCCGATACGCTAATTAACGTAATTTTTATAGCGAGTAAATAACCAGTATACTGTATCGCTGCTGTCTTATCAGCTGCCCTCCCCTATACATATACAGTAACGTGACAAAAAAAACACTCGACGGCAGTCGTGCACCTTGCCCGACCATTGCGCCGAGAAGTGAAAGCGCGTGAGTACGCGCATAATAGAGTGGGATTGACGAAATTATTTCGCGCTCACATAGTGCCACCTTGATATAGTCAGTACGTTCACGAAATTAATTTAAATTAACTCGGTAAATTATTTGAATGTTCGCGTTATCGGCTTTGTTACGGCGACGTATGCAGCGACAGATCATTCTATAAAAACGATGAAACAAGAATGCTAACAAACAACAGGGCGTGCGTGAATATTATACCGGTCAATACCGGTAAAGCAAATTGCATTCGAAGAGATATTTTGTTAAATAATGCGATCAGCCGCGAGACGAGTTAAGGTCTTCAAGAGCCAGAGGCGGCGGCGACGGTCGCGTTGCGCAACTTATGCAAAAAGCGAAATAATTTATCATTGGATACATACGCATGCCGCTCCCGTTGGTGCAGCAACTTTAATTAGCGCGCGAGAGCTCGTCTCTTTTTCATTATACTTATGTGTGTATATATAGGATCCATCGCGCGCAGTTTTTGCGAGCCGCGTGCGTCTTATCACGTGTATTTTCGCAGTTCGACGTGCTCGCTCGTATCAACAGACTAAATGTAATCGTGCACCTTAGTTTAATGCGATACGCTGACGCCGTCGTCGCTGCAGCGTATGTGTGATAAGAAAAAATGGCGTGTCTGCAACAATATTTTGTCAAATAGATAAGTGGCTTTCGCGCTAAAACGCACCGTGCCGATCTGATAAGGCGCTCGTACTTGCTATAGTCGTAAAAAAGGTCAACAGCGTGTGAGTGTGCGTCGTGCTGTACCTCGAGCAATTATTATTTTTGGAACTGCAATAAAGTGCAGTGTGGATAATGAGTTTTGGGTTTCTGTTTTTTTTTTTTAACTATGTGCGATATTTCAACTAGCGAGTATATAGTGTATGAAATTGATGACATATATAGATATTTAGCCATTCTCTGAGGTGGAAATAAATAAACTAGTACAACAATTACAAAAGGATATTACACAAAATGGTCAATAAGCAATCATGACTAGTGGTAGTACACGTTTTTAGAGAGAAATCTCCCGAATTCCCATTAACCAAAGGAAATTACGTTTAGAAATGCCGAAATGACTTCGAGTGAAAGTGATACATTCCAATTAAGACGTAACTCGCGGCGCCTTGATTTAATGGTGAATAACTCTGCCTATGTACAGCGCGCGGTAAGCTCGCGCGCATGAAATCAAGTGTGTCGATTTAAATGATACTACACTAAAATCATTTGCGAAACATTTCAAGTATCTCATATATTTTTTACTGCCCTATTATCTTATACAAGAATTATTTTATTTCGTTTCAAAGTTACATTTATTAATTATAAAAGTCAGTGAATCAAGAGCTGCTTTAAATATAAATATGTCCAATTAGTAAACGGTCTTGAAAGCATAACGAGATTAGGTATGAATTATTTTCGTAATAAAACAAATAGCTGGACTAAATACATTTCTTCACTTTCCAAGAACCAGATTTCACTTTTGTTTGATGATTGAACTGAATTAAAACCCACTGACAAACAAACTGCACTGAATTACCCTTTGTAATTGTTTCTATTTATTTACACGAGTGAGGTTGTTTCAATTAAGAATAACGATTGCTTGTAAATGTATTCGCGAATGTTGATGATCAACTAGTTTTGTAAATGATCTTTGCAATAGCACGTAAACGGAAGATAAACAAGGTAAAAATAATCTCCGACGATATATAATATCATCGTTTATAGCTCTTCAACATCATAAAAATCTTCCAAACCTTTTAACTGTCAAGATTTAAGCCGGTATAGGGAATGTCAAAAAAATTCGCCAACCCACATTCTCCAAAACGAGATAAACTCCTCGCACGCGCACATCGTAACAAAGTCGCGAACGATAACAATTCGAGGGCGGACACAGAAACACGCCTCGAATTCACAAAAGAACACTTGGCGATTTAAAAGTGTAACAACGCGCAGACACGGGCGCACAGTCAAATCGGCGTGACTGGCGTAACATATATATGTATATATATGCAGCGCGAGCGGCTACAGTATATGTATACTAGCCGAGCCGAAAACATCGGATCGTCGCCACAGTGGAGCGACATTCGGGTGCATCGGGAACACGCGCGATTCGTTGCGTCATCGTTCCCACATCACCGCGGGACTCGAAAAATAGGCGCACGTGGCCCAAATTCACCGTACGAAGCAAGCAGCGGTAAGAAACGGGAGAGAGGTTAAGAGCTATACGACACTTTTTCCCCCCCATTTTTCCCTCAAGGAAATAGTTTACGGAACATTAGAGAGAAAGAAAACGCAGTGCGCTGAAATGTATATAAACGAATAGAAGAGAAGCTTGTAAGTATAAGGTTATCTGGAATTCGCTGAGTTGTGAAATGTCGGACACGCGAGATTTTTACCGCTGCGTGCCAAAGTGTCTTTCGGTGATAAAACAACGCGCGCCCGAGCGCACACTTTTTTTTTCTTATATATGTATATATGCCGTACTGTTTAACGATAAGATTTGCAATTTGCTCTAGCAGCGCAAAGATATCGCTCACAGCGGTTATAACGATTATTGCCTGTGTTTGCTTTTCAGATAAGTTCCCTTGCCACGCGTATATAACGGTTAATAATATCCGGGATGAAAAATTTGAAAACTTCAATGCGCACGTCGTGGTACTATATACGATTTATTCACTATGTGCAACAATGGTGTATACCTTTAGTTCACTTATCTATACTTCAAAAATATGCGTTCTCGAGGTGGACTTGTCCCTTGTCGTGCGCGCGCGCGTTCGGCATTTCTATTTTCCCGATGGCAAATGTCGATATACGAGAGAAAAGTTCCGAAGAGAATTATATATATATATATCTCCCAGCTTAAATCTTAAATGTTGCTGATTTTCGTTCGACTGCTTTCCCCCGGCATCGACGCGGCTGCACGCGATGCGAATATATAAAACACGATGCGGCGAAGAAGAGAATAAGAGAAGAGGAAAGAAAGACACGTATACGTATACAATTGTTCTCTCTCTTTCTTTCTTTCTCTGCGTGTGTATGCGAAACTTGAATCGGAGAGGTCAAAGGATCATCGGCCATCGCGTCGTTGTCTTTAGTTGAAGACCCCTGCACTCTCTCTCTCACTCTCTCTTCGAGACTTGATATATTATACGTAAAGCACTCGCGGATTATGCAAACGTAGTGTTGCATTTTAGTATAATAATGTGTGTGGCGCGCGTGTGAGAAAATCGAGCAAGTTGTTGACACGTTTTACTTTTAATTCAACAGCATAAGTATGTAGAAGCAATTGCAAACGCGCGACGTGGTATTTCAATTTGGTTAAAAACGCGGCTGAATGTAATGTTTTTTTCGTCTGACTCGTTGCCAATTGTTGATATTGCATTTTAAAGTGACTCAAGTGTTTTCAATTGTTGAAACTTTATCTGAAAGTCAATTTATCAAAAATATATATAGGTATCATTTTCCTCCACACATTGCGCTTTATTGAACGCTCGTTATATCAGCGCCTCGTTTTCCGTAAGATACTTATCGTAACGCCATTATCAATGAACTTTCGATAGAGATTAAAGCGTGTGCGCGCGCGCACAAACGTCTTTATCCACTTTTTCCGCGTCTTGGATTCCTCGAAAAACCGATGCAGCTTTTGCAGTTCAAAGACCGATATTGCAAAGTACATGCTGATGCTTACGCGGCTTCTCAATTCGCGAATTAACATTTTAATCTTGACAGATTTATAAATGCATTCGCGCGCCGGATGAGAGACAATATTTACCCGTTACAAAAAAAAAAACACGCTACAGTAATCACTTTCGAAAGCAATGCACAATTCTTAAAGCATAATTAAATAATCTAGCGTAAGTTTCTTTTCCTCAGCGATAAACAAAGTTTGCTCGTTACTCAACGTTCACAACTCGCATGTATTTAGCTTCATTGGGAAGGAAACAAGAAAAATTAGGTTATTACTTTTCAACGTCGCTGTTCGTGCGCGTACACAGATCTGCAATAATCAGCCGGGCGTTTATTTCCGTCGATGCCGGAGCGTCTTCTCGCGCGCTATCTTTCGCGTCACAATAAACGGGCGCGCGCGCGCGCGCGACTCCTCGCACGCGATCGAAATAGCTTTCTCTCTCTCTTTCTTTCTCGTTTACTCTTCGTGAAAATAGCGTGAAGGAAGCTGCTGCTCTACTCGACTGCAGCTTGAGTAAGGAGAAAAAAACTATGAAGGCCAAGAAAAATCTTTCGCTCTCTAGATATATAAATATCTATAGTATACATGTACATATATATATACACAGTTGCTCGGTGAACTAACGACATTGGAGACCGTACAAGTGCGCATCGATAATGCACATATATATATACACACGCACACCAACGTGTATACATACATGTATATAAGAAACACGTATATAGGTAGACTTCTTATCAACCAAGCGAGCGCGACTTTACAGTGAAAATCCTGTGCCGCGCTCGCGTTATCTGTCGAATTTTCAAGGAGAGACGCGAGTGCAACGTTATCGGAGCAAAAAATCGCATGACTCGCGCGAGTGCGGGTGAGAGTATAGTGTGGAGAAAAACGATGCCGCGAGTGTGGAAGAGAGAGAGAAAGAAAATAATATTCCGACGAATCCGGTGTCGATCTCTGTGCGCTTTTTCCGAGGAGAGAAATGTTTTTTTAAGGTTTAGAGGAGTTACCGTTAAGTTGCAGAACTCGCATGAGTTGAGATAGCGTGCCGAAAGAAAAATAACACGTTAAGTTACGAAGTGTTTTAACAATCTGGGTTTTAATCTTTTTTTTTCATTGATTTGGATAATTTTTTATTAACGTACGAATCCATCTTAACTTCAAAGATTTTTATAATGACCATTTAATGAAGAGATTTGAATAAGTATTTACTTGAATACTTCGCTGTTATAATGTTTGTATACGAGCTATCCTTAATGTTTTGTATCAGCTATAAGAATATTCTAGCTCGCCTAAAAAATTCACCATTAGAAAGTAGGGGAAACATTATTTGTTAATGCAAAGAAGTTTCATCTCGGTGTTGAACCAGCGATTGTTTATTATTCAGTGCTTCTTGCTATGGGTATTGTTAAGTACATTGTGGATACTGATTTATTGATGTTCGGTAGTTTCACCGGATGCAAAAATTTATGGGCTGCGTAGTGAATATAAAATGTACTATTGATTTTCGAAACACATATAATTTCTTCTCTAACACGTGCTTTTAGTGTAAATAATAAATGACAAAAGTACTATTTAATTATTGAGTGTATAGACAGTTTTGGTATTAGAACGTGGTAATTCTCAAGTGGACTAAACCGCGGATTTAAAAATAAGTATACTGAAAATGACGTATAAAATTACTTCTTTTACTTAAAACGAATAAAAAAAAGTTACATTTTTCATCATTAGAAATTTGCAAAATTAGGACAACGAAAATATCCCTTTTAAAACAGGAGGCGATCCCACCGCACAAGTATCTTCTCCACATTTATCAAGAATCACGGGACAGAATTACCTCGGTAGAGTATCCTAAAGAGTCGTAAAAGCCCTTAAAAGTCCCGAAGAGCCGTAACAATACCAGTCTCCTTAATTTCGTCAAAATTACGCGATATCTCCTCTCTTTCCCTCAACTTACACACACACAGAGCCGTACGCGTCTTATTCCCCCAGCCATTCTCGTTCACTCGACGGCGCTCGCACGCGCGATACGCATGCCAACTTTATACACTAGCAGCCGAAATCCGGCCGTTCCACATCCACACGACGCTGCAATAAACCTGCGATTGCGGTCTCGTCTCTCTCGCTCGGGTATATATATATGTGTATTCGCCCAAGTGCAGGGGGCGATAAAACGAAAGAGACGAGAGTGAGGGAAAGCCAAGGCCTGTTATTTCCGAGAAATTCGCGGACGAAATAAAGAAAGAGAGGAGAAGAGATGGAGGAAAAAAGAGAGGCGCAGTCAGGCAGCACACGTGTGTGTGTGTATACGTGCGTTCGACTCCGCGAGAGTCACACTCGCCCTCGGCGATCGCTGTCCCCGATTTTTCTCTCCTCTCTCTCCCTCTCTGTCTCTCATCGCCACCTCTCACCGGCTTTTAAACTCTCGCGAACGAGTTTTCTTTTTTAGCTGCGCGTGCGCGTGCGCTCGTTCGCTCAGCGAGGACGCCGGTAAAAGTGCAGCGCGATGTGTTTTCTGCGCTCCGTGTATGTGTGTGTAGAGGTGGCGTTTCGATTTCATCGGCGTGTCGTTCTCTCTCTCTCTCTCTCTCTTGCTCGCGAGCCGGCATGAGCAGCACGCGAGAGGAAAATATCTCAACGCCGCGAGTTTATTTCGCGTTTTATTTCGTGCGCTCTGCGCGTGCGTCGTCGTCGTCGTCCCTTGCATATTTGCATACATTAATGTCGTTAAACGTTCGTCTCACCTTACGCAAAGTGATATTTTGCACGATTATACTCGGGTTCCTGCAAACAAGTTGTAATTTCAACTCTCTTGGGTATGTGCATATACATACTTTCTATCTAGTTTTTGTTTCGCTCCCAAGGTAATTGTGTAATAAGATTTTACATAGTGAATAAAATGATTTTGTTGTGTATTGTGTAATTACGTGCGTGCGTGTGTGTGTATGGCGAGTGCAATGAATTTGATAAATTTAAAAATGTAGTGCGGAATATATTCGACTGTACTTTGGACAAGCATACAAGGAGATAATGTCTGGAAGGTAAATGTATTATTAATTGTAAAAAAAGTTACGAAACAAAAAACATGAGTTAATTATTTTGAGTAACAGCAGATGTAAAAAAGCAGCAGGTGGTTTACAAGGATTAACAAACAATTAATTGCTTATATAATAATATGAAAAGGTGCTTTATGTAATTTCCAAAAATTCCAGTGCGTATATTATGAAGTAAAACAAAATTGCATTGTAGAATCTGCATTTAAATTAATTTATTGTTGATCATTTTTAGAAAATTAAAGTTGGAAATTGTGTTTATAGTTTCATAGTTCGTGTTTTTATTTAATTTCCATTGATAGTTTTTACATCTATCTGATGATAAGACATTTAAGAGTAATTATTGTTATAACGTCTAATCTAATCGCGAATTTTGAGGACTACTCTATGTACACGTGCTTCATATCAAACGACACAGATTTTTTACATAGCTAATAAGTATAAGTCGAAAGAATAAATATTGAGCATTGATTTTTTAAATTCATTTTATAATTGTTTGGTCTCAATTTTAGACATTTTAATATTTTTAATCATTTATTCAGATGGATTTTAATAAAAATTAAATTGCATATACAATATTTAATCATAAAAATTATATTCGACTACTTATTTTTCTTTTTGTCATGTCTGACTGCACCTCTTAGCACTGCCTAAAATAAACGCATTCTTGTTATCTCTATTATCACTGTTCCTTATTTCGCATCGGTGGATATTGTACTATCTATATTTGTCTAAAGTCTTCTGCTACGTAAGTACGTTTATCTACTACCGATAGATAAAGATTTTCCCATATTCCTAGTTTTTTTTTGTTTTTCTTTTGTGTATTTTCCTGAATTTCCTGTATTTTGTTTTCGTTTTTTTGAATTTGATATCCATAAAACTTCATGTTTTATTTGTTTCGACTTGACAGTTTAATCTTTTACGACTTCTTTCGCATTAGAATTTTTTTTTCCAAGTTGACAAGCTTTAAATATAAAGTTTATTTTTGTAGTAGTCGGTGTATTAACAAAAAATATATTGTCTAATGAAATATGTTGACGTTTTTTTTCAAAGACACATGAATTTAATTGCAGTTTGCTCCATTCTGTTCAATTAAACACGAACATTCAATATTCAGTAACTTTTTTTGGCAAAAACGACATAATATCTCGTTAAAAAAATATCGGCACGGCATTCGTAATTTTGTTGCTCCTAAAATTGTCAGATGGAAATCACGACTTCCTCTCGAGCAAAATCAAGAGTGTAAACACTGACGCTCGAGGTTTTTGAGGTTAGTCTTAGATAACGTGACAGTACTAACGATGATTAGACAATCGATAAAGACGCTCTACTTTGCACGGTTATCGGAAAATTGGAGCACGTTTTTTCCTTTTCCCAACTCAGCATAAAACTCTTTCACTCTCGTATAAAATCCTTCTCAATATCATCCTTTTTCTTCCGAGTAAATAAACAGGGGCATCGCACACATAATCCCGCGACACGTTCCTTTACCCTTCACCAAGCTGAACGCGGTATTGTTTTTCGAGCAAGCCAATATCATCGTTCCTCGCGGACGACGACAGCGAAAGGTTACAAAACTCTTGATGATATTGATATATAACTTGGCAAAATAAAATGCTACCGACAGAGAACCTTCGATTTCTCCCCGAGGCTTTTGTGTGTAACGTCGTTCGTATTTCTCTGTGAAGGTGAAGAAGAAAAAAACCGGCAGAGAGAGAAAGAGAGAGAGAGAGTACCGTAATACAATCGAATATTCCGAGTTGGCTAACTCGCGTGCATAAAAAAGCGCTAGTGCCAATAGAAAAACCAAACAGAGTCGTCGGTCGTCTGCTTGTGCACGTCGTTATATCGTCTGTATATAGGTAGGTACTTTTTCGAGGATAAACTGCGATGGGGAGAGAAGAAAAAAAGCGGAGGGTTCCATTAAAAATGGAAAGAGATGCGCGCGCTCGTAGATTTGGAGGGGACAGTGTGTGCGATGTGTTTGTGTGTTTACACGAAAGTACATCGGGTTCATGGCTACGGGAGCACTGATATTATTTTGATTTGTTTTCGGGGTCGTAGAATTGTATGTTACCAGGGGATTGAAAAGAAATCTAGTAAATTATTATATATATTTCTGTACTATAAATAAGAAAATCAAATATTATGTATACTGCTTTTTTTCGACTCTGTAAAAGTGATTCTTTTCACTTCAAAAAAAAAAATGCGTTTTTAATGTCTGCCAGGTTTATCAATATGGCTGTTATCAACAACGTCAATCATTCACAAAGACCAACAATTCCTAAAAATTCTCAAAATAACCATTATTAACGACAACTTTATTACACTACTAAATAATTCATTCCCACCAGAATAACCAAACCCCACGACTTCCCTACCCATTAATTAAATCAATCAACGTCATCCTTTCCCACCAGTGAACCTTTCGCGCCCGCGCACAGAGAGTTCAAATGCTCCGAAATGTATCTATACCCATATATATAGGTACGTATAATATACTTACAAAAGTCTGGCCGCTGCTTCACATCCACCACGCCGGGGGGGTGTGCAACGGCAGCAGCAGCAGCGCGTCGACGTCGATAACAACAACAGTAGCAGCAGAACTCTCCTCTCTCTCCTCTCTTCCTCCGTCCTCAAGCCTATGTATATAGACAGCTCCGTTTAAACCGAGCTCACCGGAGTCCACACACACTGCACTTCTGCGCTGACTACCGCTGCTGCTGCTGCTGCTACAACACGTGCACGGCACACTCTTCCGTTGTCTACTCCTCTTCCTCCTCCGCCACTGCTGCTCGTCGATAACAGGGAGCGGCGGCGCGGGCGCATATAGAGCAAAAGAGAAGACGAACTCAGGACCTTTCCGTTGCTACTGCTGCACACAATATATATGTATATATATTTATATTCGCAATGCGATTTGTATTATATTCAACGCTTTCTCCCTCTCTCACTGTACGCGTGCTATATATATGACAATAGCTCGCGTTGTACAACACACTGCACGCACCACGATGGCGGCTGCTACTGCTGCTGCTGCTGCGCGCCGTTTGTTTACACGCGACTCGTCTCGATATTATCGCTGCTGCTGCTGGTGCTGCTGCTGCATCGCGGCGCCGCAGCCGCGAGTGTCACTGCCGCTCTGTCGAGGGGGTGGCCTCGCGCGGTCGATGACGACGACGACGACGACGGTGCGGACGACACACACTATAAGCTCTTGTCTCACGCGTGTGTTATACGTATATTTTTTTTTTCTGCTGTCGTCGGTCGTCGCGAGTGACGACGATCTGCTCACGTATATATTATTATTATACACGCACGAACACTGTGCACTGTCGGTTGTTCCACACTGCACACGGCTTTTTCTAGACGAACGAATGTATGCGCGCGGCGCGGTATATATACATGTATATAAAGAGTACGGCGAGGAATAACAATACACACCAGAGACACAGACACACGCACACACCGCGTCGTGGTGTGTGTGCGTATTATACACACACGCGTACTGCGCACACGCACACTCACATGACACACTCTCACTGTACGTATATGTATATCTTCTCGTTCTGTCTCGCCCTCCTCTATCTATCTCTTTCTCGTATACACGTCGCGTCGCAGTGCGCGTGCGCCTCGCGTGTGTTTGTATATAATGCGGGGGTGTGTGTATATATACACGGCGACGAGAGCGTTGCTACTGCTGCTGCTGCTGCTGCTGCGTCCGCTCTCGTTCGTCTCTCTCTCTCTCTCTCTCTCTCCGGCTTTTTCGACCGGCTTCTTTCTTCGGCCTTGCCTCGTTCTTTCTTTCTTTCTTTCGCGCTCTGCCTATCGCTATCTTTTTCTTTCTCTCTTTTCCCTGTCGTACCAGGCGACAGAGACACAGGGACAGACGGCAAACCTCCACTCACACACTATCCGCTTTGAGTGCAAACGCGCGACTGTGGTGCCGGAGAGCCGAGCTCTGCACCGGCGGCCGTTTCTGCGTATCACCGATTCGCGGCGCCAGCGTCGAGCGCTCGCGCTCTTGTATATCTCTTTCTCTCTTTCCCGCCGCCGCGCCGTATATACCGTGCGGATTAAATGTGTGCGCGTGTTAATGTGTGTGTGCGTGCATGCGTGTGGGTTATATAGCGGCGGATAGAAAGGGAAAGAGAGAGAGAAAGAGAAAGAGAGAACGATATGCTGCTGCTGCTATTGCACGAGAGGTAAAACGAGAGCGGCTCGCTGGAATTTTGCCGTCTCTCTCGTCCCCCCTTTTGCATCTTTTTCGTTTTCAGAGACTCTAGCGCGCATATACGTAGATATATATATATATATATATATATATATATATATATATATGCAGACTTGCACATAGTACACAGTTCTCCTACTCCCGTGTACTGCGCGTGTAAGTACAGCGTAATTTTCGCACGAGAGCAAATTTTAATTGCGTCCGAAAATTTAGCTCGTTGTTGACAATTACCGCCTCGTGGCGTGAACGAACGAGAGCGAAGGTTGCAATTGAGGGAGCATAATATATATGTACACGCAATGCGCGCAATTCTCGCGTTCACGGTCTCGCTGCTGAGCAGCTCGTTTTATTTATTTTCATTACGTTATTATTATTATTATTTGTCATCGTGCACCATATACGATGCGCTTACTGTATACATATACGATTGTGTATATATGTAGATGTCGAAACAATTCAACGAGCTATACCTCCGCGCAAACAGCGCGTAATATTTTCGCTTCGTTGATTGATCGCGGGGAGGGTTTTTATTGCGCCGCGAAGTGATTTATTCTGCGCGTATAGGCAACTGTGGGACACATTGGAAACGAATTGTTAACATTGCCTTTTGTTGAATGTTGCAAGGAATAACGATAAAGTGAAATTTGATTATAATTATTGTATGTGTGCGTATATATATATATTGCAGAAATGGATGTCGATTTTTTTTCAAATTGAAGAATAATGCGATCAAACTAAATTTAAATCATGTAATTTATCATGATAAATGATATAATGACCTGCATGTATTTTGATATTAAAATACTTGTGATGACTGCTTTTATTCATTACAGGTAAATTATATACCTTTAAAGTTGTGATTTATTATACTTTGTTAAATAAAAATTTTACCTCGTTTTGCCAATAAAAAAAGATCTGATACATTTAGCCGAAATATATTTTTCGGATAAAATTGAATATTTACAACTGACTAGCTACACAAGCCATCATAAAATATAGGCGCGTACACATCGTAAAATTGTCTACAAAGGCGCGAAAATTTTAAATCCTTAAAAATTTCAAAGCCCCTTCTCACCTTAACCAGAATGTTTATAGTTTCGCTCAGCTCACCACCTACATGTAACGTTCGCATCCACGAGTATAGGTCCATTATCTTTTCCAAAACCATTTCTCCGCGCGCAATTATCCCCATAACTTTTGGAAAGCGGGAAATCAGGGTTAGTAGATTGTCCAGAGGCCAACGCTCGCAGGATTATTGAATCTTGCGGCAGCTGTCCGCTCCAAATTGTACTCCGGTAAATTATAGATAATGCGCTCGAGACGCACGTTTTCCGACATTTACCCTCTCGTGGACCGTCGTTTATCTTCGGTCGACGATACATCTTGTTCGCGAGTGTTACACTTATGTACGGAGTAGTTAGGCTATCGGAAAAATGCCTCGCAAACCTCGCGAATGAAACGCGCAGACGTGCATGAGTATTAATTTACGTAACGTGCACTTTTTTGTGTGGACGAGTAAGGCGGATCTTACCATTCTTACGAAGGGAATTAGGGTTTAGTAGTTGGAATAGGTTGTATCAGTTGACCAAGTAGTCATAGTATAAATGGATAGCAGAAGCGAATGATTATCTATTTACCCTAAAGCTTTAGTGGTTTTATATATAGATATCAAAGTAAATAATCTCTTGTTGGGTTTGTTGGAACGTGATTTCTGATAATAAACTTGATTTAGTCAACAGTGATAATAAATTCATAGTTGAAAAAATCATGAGCATGAACATATATTACAAAAAGTTTTTGTGAAAGTTGCTGATACTGATTATCAAACTCGTCATATCTACTTTTTATCGTTCCAATAATGAGCATCATAAATATTACTAGTCCATAACGGTTACAAACTCTTTAATTGAATTTAAAAAAAAATTCGATCGCATCTCAATATCTCACTTTTACTACGTTTAATCTATGAATATTTTAATAATACTCGCGCCCCCGCCATTCCACATGTTCTCTGGTTCCTGTTTTCTTCGCACAAACTTTCAATCATTTTGATATTTTGAAAACTTCATTAATCCAACTATGCTGACCATCGTATGTATAAACCAGACAATTCAAGTTTTGTATCCCGAATAATAGCAGATGACAAAAAAAACAAAAATATCTCACATGTAATTATTCAACCCCGTATTGTTCCATCATTCGCTTCTCCCTGTATTACTCATAATCTTTTGCACAAGTATATATATATGGAACTGAAAAAACATCTGAACCCGTGCATGCATATAGCAGAACGACGATAAATCGCCGGGAACTTGCGCACGGGATGCGTGGCAAAAAATATTAAGCAAATAATCATGCATGGCTTGATGTGTGGCAGCTCGCGGGAGAAGGAGAAAAAATTGAGACGCGCTGTCTCGCATGACGAGGGCACGAAGTCGAGGATTGCGTTTTTAATTACGTTTTTTTATTCTGTTTCGAGTAGTCTTCGTTACGCATTGTATGAGAGTTGAATTTAATCGACTGACGAATTTTTGAAAGGTCACTTTGGTATGAGACTGCAATCTTATTTTTATTGTATACACTTTAATTTTTTGCTAAGTTTACGCATGCAATTGACGCTCGAAAAATATATTTTAAAATAATGATTTGTCTTTTAATACTTTTTTACACACGAAAAAGATTAGATACTGGATTATGCTTTTTAATTTGTAAAAAAAAGTAATTTACAGAGGATATAATAAGGTTAAATTCATGCTTCAAATATTTGATGAACATCAAAATTATTTCTGAAATATTCATGAATATCGCATAAAATGTAGAATGTTTTAGCAATAATCTGATACTTCGAAGAACTTAAGCGGAAGTTAAATACCTGTATTTTCGATCTCCTCTCCCTACCGCAGACATGCGTTTAATTAAAATTTTTAATCTACAAGCATTTTCCTAGAAAAATTGTCCGAATATTTCACCTTTCAATCAATATTTTTTATTATAAATAATATATAACATAATAGCTCATCGAACACGGATTCAATTTTCCTACGTAATAATACTTCAAATATCAGTAATAAACAATGAAAAAATTGTTTTAAAATTAACACACTCTCTAAAGTTGAATTAGTGAAAATTGCTCCACCATTTCAATTAGTGGAAAAAATTACTAATTTATTAGTGCATATTTACTATTTTATTCAGTAGTTCAGTAGTTTTTTAAAACTACACTGTGACAAGGATTTATTTATAGTTAATATATTTAGTAGCAGTTAATACTAAAATAGTTGATTTTGAGGTAATAAGGTAATTATAATGTGAAAACATTCACACTTGACTGAAAATCCAAAATATTACTATTAATGATGCGCATATTAATAATTTATATCCTTAGTTAATAAGAGTTCTTAAAGAGTAAATGTAAATACATTTTTTTGTATATTTTAAATATATATAGTTTAAAAAAAAAATACTAATCAAATAGTGAATATTTACTAATAAATTAGTAGTTTTTTTTACTAATTGAAATGGTGGAGCAAATTTTCACTAATTCAACTTAAGAGAGCACAGTAACTCATATGCGCATATAAATTCGATATTCCCAATACAACCTCATCCCAACCCCTCAACATTTAATCAATCCCCCAATCTACGCAACAACATTGACACGGGGACCGCAAATAATAATATTCAACGCCTGCAAAATCCTCGAGCACAGGACACGAGCCAATTACGCCGTACTGGCCTGAACGCTATCGCACCCGCGCGCGAGAGTGCGTCGTAAACCTTCAGCTCAGCTCCTCTCAACTCCCTCAAGCTGCGCCACAGCACCACCACCACTAGTATATATACAGCTCGACTTTCCTCCCAACTTGCGGGCTACACACAGAGCCACTCGCGTAAACGTTCCCGCAGTGCTGCGAAGCTCCTCCTATCTCTCTCTCTTTCTACACACCTTGGCGCTATAGCTGCGCCCAACGCGTGCACACGTATATATAACGATCAGTATATGTATGTATGTATACGTGTGCCACATATACATACATAGACATACATACATAGGGGGAGCACAGGCTGCTGCTAAGCTACGGCATTTGGCGCGTTGACAACTCCGGCGCGCTGCGCTGGCTGACTGACCCGTAGCGCGCACTCGCTTACTTCGCTCTGTGCATATATATGTGTGTATATGCACGTCTCCGTCTCTGTCGCGCTGGTCAATAGCCGACGAGGCCATTATCGTCAAAACAAGCCGCACTCGCGCGCATTCAGTTCGTATTCTGTGTATATGTATATGTAGAACGCGCGATCCTTCTCTCTCCCTCTTTCTCTCTCTCTCTTCAAGCGCGCTTGAATCAATAAAACCGGCCCTCTTCCCTCTCGCTCGCGCGCATCAGGGGGGATGCATAAGGCACATACATACACACATGTATATAATACATAGACGCGCGTGCGTGCGTGCGTGCTCCTTAATCGCTTATTTAAGGTCTCTGTGTCACGGTTCGCACTCACATACACACACGTATACATATCTTCGTATATATACACGTGTGTTTGCTCTGTAGGTTGTTGTTTCGGGATGTATACGGGCTCGCTTGTGTCCAGCTGCGAGAACCGCCTCGATAAATAATTTCCCCTGGGAGATGCTCCTTTTACCTTCGCTTGGCTGTTCTCCTCTACGGACGCATGATGCTACTGAGGTATGCGGAGGAGAAGAGAGAGAGATAGAGGGAGTGAACGTATTGGTGTGGATATAAAGGAGTTCGATGAAGAAGTCATTTGGTGATACGTATATGGCTGAGCTGAATATCTATTACTTTGGAGTTCGATTTATAAGTATGGTATCTACTAGCTTTTTAATGCCATCGTTGTCCCTGCGTGCATGTGTGCTTTTATTGCTGTGTATCCCGACCGAGAGAGTTTGTTGGTATGTGTATGAGTGTATGTGCGTATGTATATTCGAAGGGGGTGCGGTTAATATACTCGGCCCGGAAATCTAGCTGTGTGACGCGTACAGCGCAGTTAGGGTGGCAGTGTGTCTCTATTGTTTGCTTCGCGCTGCTCTCACTGAGCCGAACTATACGTAGGAGTCTCGAGCTTGACGTTTTGCATTTAAAATTCAGCAGAATCTAGCTGATTTTATATGAAAAATAATGTAAAAATATAAATAATAGCTTTTTTATTTTTAGAGTAAAAATTATTGTAATTAAGATTTAAGAAATTCAATATTTTAATATAGATATTTTTTTCTAATTTCCTTTTAATTTGAGTGGATAGTCAGCTTTGAGTAATGGGTTTCTTAATTAAAAAGAATTTTCTGATATACTTTTAACGCCCCTGATAAAGCTCCAAAGTGATTTTCCGTAGAAACTTTTCGTGACTGGTAGTAGTGAAGGAGGGTGGGTCAAGATAAGTATATGGATAGTGAATTGCGACTTCCACTATTTTTAGAAATAAACATTTTTCACGGCTGATATCTTTGTTAGAAATGATTATGTAGAATGTCAATAATTTATGAAAAGAAAATTAATTATATTATATACCGAATCATTCATTTTAATAATACCTGTATTTATTTAGGATTGTTATTTCTCTCGGGTTCTATACAGCTTAATAAATACCTGTTTATAATTAAACCCGACAAAACAATGCTGTATTAAATTAACAAAAGCGTATGGGAATTTCAAACATAAAATAAATTCAAAGTATATAGATATTCATACTGAAACTGAACGCAAACAAAGTTGAAGTATAGTCAGTGTTTGTTGGCCGTGACAAATGAAACAAAAAAAAAAACGGGAATATGTAAATATTCGAATAAACATTTTCATTTGTATACTTTATCAAGAAAAAAGAGGAAATTTCTTTTTCACTTTCTACTTTATTTCAAAGAAAAATTATATACAGCAATTAGTTCTGTCCTCAGCAAGCAAATCGAAGAAAATAAGTTTAAACGCACGATGATCATTAGCATGCAGCAGCCACCGAAGTAATAATGCAAATGCCTCTCGCGACATAATTCATTGCAGAGCGCAGTAAAATTCGAAATTATACGCATTACCTTCGAGTCTTTAATAATTTTCGAATGCAGCGAAGAGGTGCGCACGAGCGCAAATTTTCGAAAGGCGTTCTCGCGTCAAGGCCAACTAGTCCTCGCTCCTCTCTCTCTCTCTCTCTCTCTCTCTCTCTCTCTCTCTCTCTATATATATATATATATATATATATATATATACACACACACACACACACACACACATACCATAAGGGACCCTCTCCCAGGACTTAATAACGTTCTCTCTTATACTCTTTCTCCACGTATACATTTCGATTCAGCTTCGTGCGAACGAAAACACACATATATACACAAACACGCATATAGCTATATAGTGTTTCCGAGAGCGAGATGCATTAATCTTTTTACGCGAAACGCCATTATGAAGCCAGAAACGCGTATATATGTGTGTATAGTACGGATAGGCGAAATGTAGCGTAGAAGGGTTGAATATTTCAGAGCGGGAGAGAGAGAGTGGGCCTTCGTAGCGAAGGTCCACTTTGATCGATTAGTTCTGTTCCGTCTGCCCTCGAGGGCTCTCTCTCTCCCTCTTTTCCCCACTATATATCCGCACCGGGCGCTGTTCTATCCCCCCTGTAGCGCGGTGCATGACCATTGACTGAAAGGGGAGTATCGATTGAAATAGCCATTACCGTCGAATATTCGACAGCGTTGGCTATTGTTTATTTTATGTTCTACTTTTTCTTTAATTATTGGGCTAAATTTTTTGTCTCTTTATTTTTTTTCGACTACTCGTGCGACCCATTCGTTTTAATAATCCAACAGAGGGATTATAAAATACTTGACGATACTGAGCTTTTGTGTCATATTGATTTATTTTTGTGCGCGTGTGTATTTTTTGGATGAAACAAAAATTTATGAGGACGATATTTCAAAGAATGTAAAAGCTAAAAAAATTATTAAAATCCTTTTTTATATTAATATATTTTTGGTATATTGGTTGTGAAGTTTAATTATTACTATAGTTAATGATTTATTAATTTTATAAAACTGTCATATAATAAATAAAAAAAATAGAATAATTTTATTGCTGATATTAAGACATATTAAAATGAAAATTTGAGTTTAGTTAATTCAAATATCTTTTGAAAATGCAATCATTTTGCATTAGTAGTCTATTATTTCAATTGTTGAGCACTTAAGCTTTGAATTTCATTTACAACAAGTTGAATATTACATACATACATTATTCCGAAATTAGTTGTCCTTATTCTATATTAAATTATGCTATTTAAATGTTTAACAGAAAATAGAGTTGTAAAGTACAACATTAAATATATTATATTTAGATCGAAAATAATAATATGGAACTAAATTTATCGTGTTTAAAATTTAAATAAATTATTAGTTTCGATATTAATCTATTAAAATAAAAGCGGTAATCCTCTTTGACGTTAATCAAATTTCCGATTGTAAATTCTGATAGTAAATTAGATCAACGAGATTGTGATCTTACTAAATAGCTAAAGCTCTGCAGTAGATGTTTTTTCGTTGAAGTTCATTGACTTCTATAGTCAGTTAACACATGTATATACGAGTGATAAAACGGAAGTTCTTATTAAATTGTTTCTCCGAAAATAAAACTAATTAAACAGCCAATTCATTATTTTACAATATAGCTTAAAAAGCTTGATTAAAATTGATCTTAAGTAAGTTTATGTTACAACTTTCTGAGTATTAGAACGTTTTCAATTATCTTTCTAAATTCATAAACTGTAGAGTTATTTTAAATCGTGATATTTCTGCTCGGAATTTAGAAATTCGACAACAGCTCAGGTCACATTCACGTGTATATGGTAAATAACTAACCTTCCGTACTGATATTTAGCCACGCCAAATGGCTTTTACACCACCACCGTATATACATATACCTGCTGCAACGAGCGTTGGATAAGTCAGGCAAACTTCCACAAAGGGGTGGCAGGTATTTTAATTCGCCTGACTTGATAATTAATGGTAGATAAGCGCAGACACGCGACCCCTTGGAATACATTTCAGTTGCATATCTCTCGGAATCTTCAACGTCCTTCCATTTTTTTTAACAACGCTCAAGGTTATTCATGGCTGCCAAGTCGTTTTCTCATGCATTAGCTCGTTCCTTCACACACTAGAGCAAATGAGATTGCCATATTTTTCAAGATTAAATTACGAATTTCAAAAGGCCTTTTATACTCAGATTTCTTTATCCGCTATATATTATAATTCTTTGGGAAGTCAATTTACTTTTTAATTTCTAATTTATTTTGGCATTTTAATGGATATCATCAAATCCATTCTTAATTCTTCCCATGAGTCAGTTATTAATTAAAAGTAAATTATTATAGGAAAATTAATAAATATCATTTATGTAACGGTACAAAGCATCAACATGATTTTTCAAACGTTATATTTCAAGCATGCATGTAAAATGTACCTGACGATGTAAATTCAACTAATAGTAATAACTCGTCATGAAAAATAACGCAAACCGCCCTCGGTCTAGCAATGAAACGGATTTAAATTGTAGCTCGGGGCTCGTGTGGGTGTTCCGCAAGCCACTAACAAGATGCACGTATGAAAATCACGCAAATGCATCCGCTTGTAAAGTGAAATCCGATCAATGGAAAAAAAAGTAAACTGAAATGTTTGAAAAGTACATCTCTCGTGATAATTGAATACAATTTCAATCTCACAAATGAAAACCATTGATGTTATGCGTGAAGATGCGTATATTAATAAATAACTATTTCATATGAAAAGCTAAAATAATACAATGAACGTTATGCCCATATTGCGTTTGCAATTAAATAAAAAAACATTTTTAAAATAAATGGTATGCGCGCATGGATAAAAAAAAATAATTTTTCAAAGTTTACTTTTGTTGCAGACCTTTTTAGCCAAACAATAATGCCAATTAATCCTTTTTTGCTCTTTATCTCAATTGTCGACCTTTTTACGAGCCCGCTCAGTTCACGGCGCAAATATCATTCAAGGTTACATACATGCGCGAGTGCGAGAACCAACAAAGAGCTGCACTCGCCAATTATTATTACGCGCAATAACCAATCCCTTATAATACATTATCGTAATTTATTAATGAGCTTCACGACCGTTGCGGCGTCACGACTCCTCTCGTGTCCCGAAGCTCATCAATTAATCATCGTGTGCCACATCGTCCCTCTCTCTCCCTCTCTCTTCTCCCATTATATCCAGTGGTCCTCTCTTCGCTCTCATCCCGCTCGCGAGACGTGCAAACTCGACTCGCGTGGGTGTGCAGACCATGCAGAGGCCAGCGACGGTCAGGGCTTGCGGCGTCGGAGTTCTCTTCTGCTATTGCTGCTACTGCTATGGCTATGATATTGCACGCGCCTTGCTGTACATGACACTCGAGTGAGAGAGAGAGAGAGAGTTCACGTGGTGGACGTTCGTTGACCTACATATATGCGCGCGTATATACCATAACAGCCTGTATATACATGTATAATGCAGTGAAGAGTTGTTGCTACTGTCGAGTGAGAGACGGACGATATCATGATAATGACGATGATTATCATCATCGCACCCGAGCTCATTCGTTCGGTGACACCACTTGGTGACTTTCCCCAATCTACTCCTACATGTATGTAGGTGATATGTGTGTGCGAATTATGCGAACGAATCTTTTCGGAGGAAGTTTTTTTCTTCTTTTTCTTGTGCTCGTGCGCGGGCTTTTGACGGGAACGCGTGTGCCCTCTTCCTTCCTGACAGCAGGCGCGCACGTTTCGTATAGATGCCGAGTAGGGAGAAAGAGAGAGAGAGAGAGAGAGAGAGAAAGAGCATAAAAAGCAAAAATTGCAAATTGGGGGTTTCGCGAAGGCAGCGTCGTGGCATTCCCACTGGTGCGGCTGCTGCTGTTGCTGCTGCCGCCGTGTAGCTCGAATAGCGAGCTCGCCCGCACTGCTGGATGCTTTGTGAATCGAGTGGCGGATTCTTTTGGAGTGGTCTTTGTGGTCGCGCGGGTGCTTTTAGCATGTTACGTAATGACATTTTTTTTTTTGCCAAATTTGCAGGTATGTAAGAAGGTGAACGATATTCTTTTTTAGAGAAGGAACGGTTGGCAGTTTTGATGTTTTTAGAGGTAATTTAAAAAATAATATATTGTCAATGTTGCGTAACCATATATTGGAAGATTTATATATGTCTGGTAACAATTTGATTAGGGATTAGCATTTTCCTCATTGTCAACAACCATTCATTGTTCAAGATCTCTTTATAATTTTTAAATATTTCATTTTTGATAAACATAAAAAGGAATGGTAAAAATATGAAAATTTTATCCCCTACTTTAAAAGTGTCTGGCAAGAATGTACCCCTTTATTCTTGACTTTAAAAAGGCAGTATTTTATTATCTGTATTTTATTATCATTTTGAATGGATGTCAGATACAGTAGAATTAAAATGACAATGCATATTCGCGGTGTCAATGTTCTATAAATCCAATATACGATAATTGTTCTACTTGTTAAGTGTATTCTTGTCATAAGAGTAGACAAGCACTACTTAATGAAATTGTCTATGAACAAATTCTCTAATGGGGTTTACAACATTATGTAAACGATATGCTATGTCGTTGTAAATTAAAAATCTTTTAATTAAAACAATTATTTTTCTTATAACATTTCTCAATTGATTAATATTTTGGATAACTTTTTAACTCCTGAAAAATATATAACGTTACATTTTATGAACGAGGGAAAGGTGCAGAAAATGTAGAGTGAAGAATACGTGAATAGGAAAATTACGAAAGAGTCGCAGGAAGGGCAAAAACATCAGCGAAATAAGAGAAGTAGGAAGAAGGCAAGAGGGACAAGTCGGGGAAGGATGAAACTGGGCTCTCGCATTCCCCGGGTAATCTGTGGTAGGAGGCATGTAGGACGAACGGATGGAGAACACGAGAGTGCCGAGTAAAAGAGAAGAGAGAAAGACGTGAAGAGGAGGAGGAGGAGGTAGAGGAGAAGGGAGAGAACGATTGAAAGGCACTCGAGGGGGAGAGAAGGATAAAAGAGAACACGGACGGACCGAGAGAGCGAGAGGGAGATTAAAATAGAGAGGAGGGAACACGGAGGAAGATAGACAGAGAGAACCTCTGAAAGCGAGAAAGACGGAGGTATAGAGTGGAAGGTGGTAGTGAGAACGACGGTGAGCGTGAGTCTCTCTCTCTCTCTCACTCGCTTGGGCAAAAAACAAAAGTGCATCTCTCGGGCGAGCAAGATGGCCGTTTCTGCTTTACCGGCTCTCAAGGTTACCGCTGTCTCTCTTCCCTCTTCCCCGCCCTCATCCACGCTCTTACTCTTCTTCTTCTTCTTCGCGATTTCCCATACATACAGCGAGAGGTATAAGCCTTTTTCTTGAGATAGAGGAAAGCCACAGAATGCGAAAAAGTAAGCACTTTATTATCTTGCTCGTGTGACGTCATTTACGCGATATCGGTATTATTGGCTCCTTTTATTTTTAAATTATCGAATTTATTTGTTTTCTACAGACATATATACACACAGAGAGTTCATATCAATTAGCGGAGAACTGCATTTACGTCGTTTAAATGGTTCCGTGGGCAGTTGCGAAGCCAAAATATTTGGCTTGCTTCGAACATTAAAATAAATCTCGGAGTTAGTTAAATTTATGCTGGTTGTTGAACATTTATAAAAGCAACTTGTGCTTGTTCTCTGAAAAAATTTAAGAGATTTATTTTACATATTTTCAGCATTGTTTGCGCTGATTTAAGGCAGTCTCAGCGCCAGACTAGTCAAACCAGAATCTAGCAAATAATTACTTTTGTCAAACTGCGAAATCTATAAACCATGAAATTTATCTCTGTGTAAATTTTTTACAAATATATCTATAAGTAAAATATGAGAAACTTGATAACTTAATTTTTTGTATACTAGTGTAATGTCATTGAGACTGTAAAATGCTATTAATAATTGAAAACTATTGTTATCATTAAAGCTGATGTTTACTACTTATAAATAATAAATAACTAATGTTAGTTGACGGATATTATATGTCACAAGCTATTTGTATTGTTTTCCGTAAATTAACAAGTTTATTAGTTAACCATTTTCAATAATTTTGAATATAGTGAAAATATCTAATTACTTATAGCTTTAATAACATAGTTTTGAGTTTAAATATTTGAAATCACTAATAAAATCTAAATTAAAAAAATTTAGGTACATATTTATTTCTTTTTATTTCAATAATAATATTACTCAATTCAAACGATGATACAAATAATACTGATATTCAACTTTGTTTTAATAGCAAGACTGTAAATGCATTGCTATCTTATTATTTTACTCATAATTAATTCTAACAAAAACGTTGAATCTATTTTGTATACATTTGAGAAATTATAATTATGTAATTATATAATTTTTTTTATAAACAACAATTATTTTATGCTATTCAGAAACAGTCCCGAACATTTATGATAACCTAAATATTATTTATCGCCAAAAAAGAAAAAAGTAATTAAGATTATCTGATTTAAATTGTTATTTCAGATAATAATAAAAGTGGAAAATTGTAAAAAATACATTTGACAAAATAAAAAAGAGCAAAAAAATTTGTCAGAAGTGGGATTCGAACCCACGCCCACAGAGTGGACTGCGACCTGAACGCAGCGCCTTAGACCACTCGGCCATCCTGACTTATGTTCAACTGCGTCATAAGCTCGAGCGCACTCTACCGCGGGAATCCAATACCCTTACCTCATAAACCCAATGTATAAGAGGAAAAGAGACAGATAAATGTATGTATATATATATACACATACACCTCGTTTCCGCGCATCATTCTCGTTTCTGCTTTCTCTTCTCTTTTCTCTCTCACTGTCTGTCTCTCTCGCTCTACTGACGGGACGACACCGAGTTAAATTTATTCGAGTTTCGAATAACCCGCGATGCCTGCAGACTTAAATAAGTCCGCCTTTTTTGCTGATTTTGTTTTACTTTCTATCTTTGGATAGGGAATAAAATACACTTGGAACATTATATGCAACACATAAAAAACTATGAAAATTGAAATTAGCATTTTTAAAATGAATAAAATTATTTTATTTATGTCGAAACTGCTAATGACAGATCCTTTAGGAAAAATTATATATGTAATATTTAACAGGTATATCAAGTAAAATAATATAATTCTGTAATATATTTAAATTTATTAAAAAAAATATTGTTTTCCATATCTGACGGAAGAAAATAAATATAAGCAATTATTTAACTAGTAAATGTTTTTTCAAAACATTATGAATTCAAAGAAATAGCAATGCATGTACAGTTACGTGTTTTTATATGTGCATTTATTACAAAGTCTTTGTAATGTAATAGTTTGATCAATATAGTTGCCATAATAAATTGTAAAAAATGTTAATTTTTATAAATTTTATAAATAAATAAATACATTTTTTATTTATTATTTATTAAATTAAACGCGCCGATGAGTTCATAAAACAAAATAGTAATAAAATTATATATTTTTACTAGTTTGGATTTGTTCTAATCAAAGACGAAGAATGTTGTCGGTAAAGTAGAAATCTTCACATACTTCATGAAGTTATAAACTAGTGTTGCCTTGATGTATGTGTACAATAATCCTCCATCTGTCTAGATAATATTATTATTAATAATATTAATATACAATAGATAAAAATACAATTTTTATATTAGTTATTATATTATCAAAGATAATTTATTTGTAGTTAGACTGAGATCCACATATATTATTTGTTACATTGACTCGTATATCGTTATCATATATAGATCAATTTAATATCTACAGACACATCATTTTTTTTTTTAGAGAAGCCAAGATCATGAAGCACTGGGTATTTAAAAATATTTATGCTCGTCCAACTAAAAATTCTTTCCAAAACGATATTCTTAACCATAACTTTACTCCCCTCTTCTAATCTTAAATTTTTAAGGATATTCATCTTCACAAAAATAAGAAACCAACACGCTTTTGGACCAAAACAAAATTAAATTTTATTATATGCATCGCAATGCAGAGGCCGGCAAAACAGGAATCCCAGCGGGCATCTGTCACTCCTCTCTACCCACCGACAAGGTAAAACGCCAATACAACGGCAATTATGTTAATCCACGTCGATCGGGATCCGCCTTCCGATAATTTTCGACGATGCCTTTTGCATGCATACACACACATATACTCCCATATACCAACTCGATTCCTCGTTTCGGATCGAGTCCGGAGGGGCGAGGCAGAACGACGGCAGTGGCGGCAACACCAGCGCTCCTTTATCGCGATAAACGCTGAAATATGCACCGGCGCAGATGCGTCGCGATAGTGCACACACACACACACACACACACATATACACGTACAGAACGTTTCGAAGTTTCTGCTAAGGAATGTACGTGCGTGCGAGATTTTTCCAAAGGACATGTAATACTTTTGCATCAAGCACGTGCTTATTCCGGGTGAGAGGAATGTATATATCACACGCGCGCGGGAGAGTTTGTGCAGTAGGATTCCAGCGTGCTATGCTCGTCGTGATTTTAATTAAACCACTTCGCTCGCTCGCTCGCTCGCATGTACTAATCGGCCGTTTCAATCTTAATGCCCAATTTTTGCACATTAAAGCGCTTATAAGGAAAATGGCCTTCTATATACGTGTATATAACGTATCTGTATATAGACGTATGTAGTGTGCAGCGCGGGAAGAGCAGCTCGAGAGCGTATGTGTGCGTGGCTGTATATCTGGGGGGATCACGTGCTCGATGGTTTAGAAGGCAAATTGGTAGTAGACTGTAAATGGAGAAGTGTTCGAAATCCGATTGGAGTTTCTAAAATCTAGTCGTAAAACTTTGACCCTCATTTTACACATATGCACTAACGTGCGCATTTGAATTTCCAACTATTGGGTTAAAATTTAACAGGGTAAAATACGTGTTAGTAAACGAGTTTTCGATTGAAATTGAATTTTCTTATAAGGTTTAACGGTGTACATTGTTAGTGAATGATTGAATGTTGATGGATAATCAATTTTCTGCGAATTGATGAATCCGCTTCGATTAAAATTCACATAATGACGCACGTTTTACCGTATAATCCTATTACAACAGGGAACGCAATTGTGCCTATACAATCTAAAACTAACTAATAAAACCGAACATGTATTGTTCACATGATGTGCTCTAATTTTAATGAAAAGTCTGATTGTATAATATGTGTTTTTGTATATTAAACTAAATTATTACATAACATTAAATAATATATACGCAATAATTAATATTTATAACATCTGCAATGGGTTTCAATCCAGTTATTGCGCATTAATTAATATTAATATGTACATTCAAATAGTATATGAATAAATAACAAACGTTATTGGCATAAATCTCATTAAAAATTGCTTGATATTTTTATACCAATATCTTATTTATCTCTTTCCTTAATATATTAAATTAAATTATACGAAATATACGATGACGTTAATTAATTAACATTACCTGTCAAACAGACAATATAGCTCAGTCAGTTGTTTCCCATATAAACTTATCCTTAATCAAAGAAAAGAGCATTACCCCGGAATAATCAAACTCTTCCGTTACTGTAACTTATATTTCATTCTGCCTAGGCGCAACCCAACCCAATCCTTTCCCATACCCAATCATCACATCGCTCTTTAAACCAATAAAGTTTCCTCTCTGGCGCAGTTCAGCGACTATCGACAGTAGCATATAGCTCGCTCATTCAACTCGATGCGCGAAACTCCTAAAATACATCATAATTTCACAGAGCTCACAGCTCCTCTGCAAGCTGTCCAGACCCGCGCGTTTCCCAAAAGAATTTCCACTAAACTTTCCTACTATACACCATCTATATTTCTATATACATATAAACAACACGCTCGTCGGATTGTCCCGCGAGTGCATTCGCCGCGCACTCGACTCACTTTCTCGCTTCCTCTCTCTCTCTCTCTTTCTCTTTTACTCCGCCTCTGCGTTATTCGCGTTTGCAAGAGAGACCCGGAGCATTGAGCATCGCTGGCGTCTCAAGGCCGCGCCGTCCAAGACCTAAGGACATCACGCGGGAGCCGAGACTCTCGAGACTCTCTCTCTCTCTCTCCCTCCCCACTCTCCATCTCGTTCTCTCCTCCTCCTTCTCTATATATCCGCACCTTCTTCGCTGGTGATACGATCGACGCGGAATCGCATCCAGCAGCGCGGCCGCCTGTTCCACTGCACCGGCGCGAACACTGCTCCGATTCGTAAAAATCAATAGAAGCGCTCTCTCTCTCTCTCTCTGTCTCACTTGTACGTTTACATATACACGTACGTGTATGTATATATGCATGTATGTAGATTATACACACGCGTACACGCGGCTACACAATAGGGGGAGCTTTGCGGACCTGTCGCTTTCACCCCTTTCGCGACGACTGACCCTCTCTCTCTCTCTGCGCCTGTATTACGCACAATGCCGTATGAGTCCGTCTCTTCCGCCGCGCTGGCTTTTTTTTTTTTTCTACAGCGGACGCACGCAGCGAGCGCACTGCACTGCTTTTCGGATGCACGTGTGAGCGAGCGCCTTTGAACTTGAGAGAATCGTATACGCGTGTGCGTGAGAAGCGCAGCAGCAGCAGTAACAGTATAGTAGCGGTGTTTGGGAGCTGCTGCTGCTGTTGCTGTTGCTGCTATAGGTGTGCGTTTTATACTTTTTGTGGTAGAAAAAGAGAAGAAGAGAGAGAGAGGAACCGTCACAGCCGCTTATTGCGGAATTCATATTTACGAGCGGTGGGATGAGTTGTCGGTTCCGAGAGAGGGAATGTGCATCATGCGAGCACGCGTATAACGCGCGCGCGCTTAGAGCTGCGCGAGAGAGGAAGAAGGACAGGAAACCAATTATGAATTTGATTTTCTGTTCTTCGAAAAAAAAGTCTTTTTGTCTTCTGGCGCGCTTCCCCTCGTGTGGTACAATGGCTCGTTATTTTCGTGTTCCGCGCGGTAGTTTACGGCTAGAGTAGATCCGTGAGCGTATGTGTGTCTATATACGTCTTGTGTGTGCCACCTGACAATTGCGTTCGTAAAAACACATTGTTTTCCAATGTTTTAGGTGCAGAAGCAGGTTACCTTGGTTTAAGAAGGTTGAAATGTGGTTTCAAGTTTTTAAATGTTTAATTGGTAACCTACTGAATTGTTAGTGATATTTATTTATGTATAAGATAAAATATTGGTAATTTATAGATCAGTAACTTTCCATTAATAGTTAATTCGATATAATATAACGATTCATTATTGAATCTGCAGCTTCAATTTGTAAGGTAAATGAGACTATTAAGTATTTTCAAATATATGTTAAGTCACTTTTAAACGCTTATTAAATCGCTATTGTCGCTTTAATAGCAATTTAAAATTAACTTTACATGCAGAAAATTTATGAGGTATTTTTCATCTTGTCTCGACCATAAATTTCCGCGAAGAAATAAGAAATTTCACGGACATTTATAACGGCTGTGTTCATTTGAAAACAACTGTTTATGTTCTACATTGCTATTACTCTAATGTATTTTTTACTTCTGATCTAAAAATTCAATAAATTTAATTTTCTAACTTTTTTGTGCCTCCCGTGCTTTAACAACATATAATATTATCATTTTGAAGTAACGCATTTAAAAAAAGTTAATTAAAACTTGTGAATCTTTATTCTTGGTGTACTTTACATAAGTGAATACATCTATGTGATTAAGAAAAAACTTATTACACATAAGGATTTTTTAAACTTTTTGTTTCTCTGCACTATTATGCTTTTTGTTACAGATCTTATGCATAATTAGTTTCTTTAACAATGTATTCCTTGACATATAGTACTACAGATTATTATGTAAATCTAAAATATTCAAATGTGTTTTTAAATCAGTAAAGAGACATAATTTCTAGTTGATCCCATTAACGTAAATGAAAAAAATACCATTAGATTACCGTTTTACACCACAAATATCAATTAGAAACGACAAACATTTTCAAATCTCTATACTTCCAGTTATTTTCACCAATGCACGTAAATATCCCACGACTCCCACCACAAAATCTCAACCCATATTTCATTCCTTGCCTTGCCACGTGTACCCATATATATGCTCACACACATAGACCGAAGCCCACAGCGACAATCTTGCCAGTCGCCGAAACATAAAAGAACCAACAACTGCACGCCGCAGGCTCCCATCGTAAAGTCGCTGCGCGAAGTTCAATGTCTGCGGGGCCTGGTGCTATACACTTATAACACACACACACAGATGCCTTAGCATACTGCAGCAGCTTAGAAACACACAGACCCACGCTTCCTCCCTTTCTTCTCCCTCTTGACTTCCCTCTCTCTCTCTCTCTCTTTCTCTTTCTCTCTCTCTCTCTCTCTTGCCTTTTCTTTAACCTACAGCCGTGACGATCCCAGCGAATCGAGGCAGGTGGACAACGAAGGCCTTCGGCAGGTTGGCCCGTGCGCTCCGATCAAGGTGAAGTACACGTGCAGAGTTGTGAGCCTGCTGCTGCTGCTGCTGCTTATACCTATAACTACTACTACTACTACTACTAGACTCGTGAGCAAGATTGTGGGCGAAACTGTATACTATCGTCTGGATCCCTCGCACGCTCGCTCGCCACGTGCGCGAATGCGGGCTGCTATATTTTTCGCGAAACATCTGCGCGCTGCATATCCCTTTTCGTCTTCAAGGTCGCGGACTAATTTTACGGGGGGAAAGAGAGAGAGAGAGAAAGAACGTGGTACACATAATACGTCGTCGTAGCCGTCTTGTGTGTTTGTGCCTGTATACGTATATGAATGTGCGAAAAAAGGGCTAAATTGCTGTTTGCCGAGTGGCGGGCCACTTACCTCGTTAGATCGTCGCCGGGTTGAAGAGAGAGAGAGGAGAAAGAGAGAAAGAGATTGTTACGTATAGTGGCCGAGATACATATTCGTTCTTCTTTTTTTTTCGGGTCGGTTTGCGCGCGTGCGCGCGCTGACGATGGGGATGGTTCAAGGTTACGTGATGTGGCGCAAGAATTAATTGGATGCAAGGATGCGCTGCGATGCATTATTTAAGAGTCGAGCGCGCGGACGCTGCTATGTGATTTTCTTATGGACAGCTTATTTGTATGAGCGAGATGAAGATTTAATTAAGAATTTAATAACGTTTTTCGCATAGAAATTATGATGGCGTTCGGGTTTCTTTGTTTACTGAATGCTTCTTGATTTTAAAGTGTAATAAATTATCAGTGCATTGCTTTTTGAATTTCTTCATCTATACTCTATTGAGATTGAGAAATGTATGGTTTCAAATTACTTGAAGATAATTAAAATTTTTTACAATTTTAAATAGCGAAAATACAAGTTAAATTTTTTAACTTTATTATTAAATGACATCAATAATTATAAAAAGTTTAAACGTTTATTCAAAAACTTAATTATATAAAAAAACTATATTAATATAAATTTTATATACGTCTCATATTTTTTACTGACGCGGTGTCAAATAATTCTCTCTCTATAACCATCTATTTTTAATGAATCAACATAATTTATCTTGACTAACGCTAATCAACGAAACAGCGACATTCAAAAATTACTTTCGAATTCAAAGCCCGTCGTCCGTTCTCAGTAGCCTCTCACTCAGCACCAACTCGCGCGCGAATTCCTCAAGATATCCAGAGTCATACTCAATAATAGAGGCTCGGGCGACTTTCGTTCCTCACTCCATTCTCGCCGCGTGGCATCGCGATAACGCTGCGCGCGCAAACGGACAGACAGACAGCCGCGGCCTCATAGGTGTTCTCTCCCTTTCTCCCTATAGCTATATCCGTACATATGTCAATTTTTTCGCCGAACTAACAAAAAGAATCCAAAGAAAGCCCTCTTTTTGTTCCTCGCGTCCTTTAAAATCTGGCTCTAGTACATATATAGAAGGGGCGCGCAACGATTAACGAGAGGAAGACGAAGCCTAGAATCAGCAGATGCGTTCTAGATAAGGGAGTAGTCTTTTTTTTCGCGTGCATGCAGCCTTCTGCGTTCACACAAATACACATTACACAGATAGGGCGCATCTGCCGGCGCCTGGAGTATAGAGCAAAATTCGCGCAGCCGTCTTGTGTATATACATATACACATGTAGACGTGCGACTATCCCAAAGCAAAGATATGTGTGTATGTGTGTATATGCATTTCTGAGGAGCAGCCGAGTGGAAAAGCCTTATTCGCGCGCTGCACAGGCAGGCAGGCATAGTCAGGCTTTTACGTAACACAGAAAGAGAGAGAGAGAGAGAGAGCGCATTCGCGCCGAGCTCTCTGCGCATACAGCGCACAGTGCATATAAGAGAAGAGAGCGCGCGATATATATACAATGTGTGCAATTGCGATTCAAGGCCGCGCGCGTGCGCGAGTGAGCGAGCGAACGATCGTGACTGGTTTAATAGCCCGCGCGTCTCGAGAGCCGCTCATGCACGTGTGTATGTCTGCGCGTCTGATGTGTCCATGTGTATATGTATGTATGTATATATATGTAGACGCTCGAGAGGGACACAGACCTGCGATGCATATATTTCTGCGCATGTGTGTGTATATGCGTCGATGCTACTGCTGTCGCTGCTATGTATATATGCAGCCTCCTGCAATTATAATTCAGTTCGCGAGGGTAACAGAAGGGTAGCACAGAGAAAATGAGAGAGGTGAAAAGGAGCGTACATATAACATGTATATACAGTATACACGCAGCTTTTGAACCGCGTCGTCCAAATGTCCGCGCGCGAATGTACCGGACAATTTCATCTCGAGCGAGCGAGGGTAAGTATGCGCTCGTTATGCCTTTGTCCGTCGTTCGCTCTCGCGCGTCTGCTAAAGCTCTCCTCTGTGCGTGCTCTCATAATACGTGCGCTGCATCTCGAAGGCATCGATGACCTAGAGATGTCGATTCGCTATATAGAGGGAGAGAGAGAGAGGAATATAGAACGTCGTTGTCCGTGCAGTGACTTTTTGCGTTTTTCTTTTTCTTCGTCGTGTCGTTTTCTTCATAGAGCGAGGAAGTATGAGAGTACAGTTGTCACGCGGACGTTTCTCTGTTGCGTGAATTTTTGCTTTCTTCTGCGTTGTCGTTGCGCTTCATTGCTCTCGACCACGTCGACGTGTTGGTAGCATTACGTGGTGCGTTATAGCTTTTTGTGTTTTGAGAAAACAAATCGGGTTGATGCGGGTTCGAGGAATCATTTTTACAAGAGAAATGTAATTGTAGAGTATAGATAGTATGTCATTGTTGAATAATAGCCTATAGTTTTTAATTAATGATATTCTTAATACTATTAATTTCTTGGCGTCGGGTATGAATTTGTATAATTTTTCAGATGTGATAAACTTATTGCAGTAATCATTTGAAGAAAATGATTGATTACTTATTTCATAATATTCATAAAGGCGCACTCAGTTTCGTTTACATAAAGTTGATCACGTGCAAGATGAAATTAAATTTAAACGAATTAAAAATATCGTCCATATATTCTGATGCAATTTTTGACTGCTATAATGTAAAAGTGATAAATTGCTAATATTTATGTATGATTTCACAATAATATTACATTTATAATTTGCAGAATGTCTGTGTGTATGCATACGCACCTTTTGTAAAAAATTTAAGAGGCGTTAGACAACGTTTCTCTTGTAAAATGTCTATTCGTTTTGCTCGAATACTCGCAACAGGTTTATAATACATAAGATTGTGTGAAATATAAAGCTCGTTGTTTCTCGGACATTGAATAACTGTTCAATAAGTCGTAAGCTTCGCACGATTAATTTATTGATATTATTCTGTTTACTCCAACTTTTCAACTTTATGTATATTGTTCTAAAAGTATGCCTTTCAAAAACAATGAATGAGAATAAAGTTAAAATGATTCTCAGAAAATAAAAATAGGTAATAAAGGTATAAAAAAGGTGCTAAGACTTATTGTATAAAAAAAAAAAGAAAAACATCAAAGCCCCGACGTATAAGTTGTAGATAATATATTGGTATTGATATCGTATTTATTTATAATTCTACGTATACTTTTATTATGTTTTTGAATAATTAGAACGTGGTTAGAAATATTTAAAATCTGAGAAAATTCTGCGTTTTTATTATGATGTTTAATTCAAAATACACAATTCACATTCTATAATAATAAAGGGCTGTTAGTTATTTTTATTTAACTTTTGTACGATAATCTTGCTGAATCGTGATAAATGTTATAATCTCGATGTACTAAATCACATATCATCAAAAAATTTAGTTTGTGTCTCACTTTATTGGAGAAAACATATGTATTTTAATCACACTTTTAATATGAAGCCATATTAAATTAGTATCATAGAGTACTTAAACTACAGTAAATTATTGTTACACTTTTACAAATGTCATATCAATTGATTCATCTGAAGGTAAATATAAAAGTTATGTATACACATACAGAAAAAATAACGCTCATTTCTCTTATTTGCAGTAGCTAAATCAACCTGGTTAGAAAAACATCAATAAATAATCAAAAAAGCCAATTTAGTTTTATTCACAGTAGAACAATTTCATGTTTAAAATTAAAACGTCGATTCTACTTTCCGTAAATGAAAACTATACTTTTAATGTTATTTCTACAGATATCGTCGAGAGGGAATTAACTTTTATACATTTCAAAATTAAATTAACCGTGCAGTAAAAACTAGAATCAACCATTTATTTCTCCCGCGTATCTTTTTCGAATTTCAATAGAATATAGCCAATTTCTGTAGTTTGTTGTCATTAACAAAAAATTTCATTGAATAAAATATATACACTTTCATTAAAACACACATATATCCTTTTATAAATTGATTAATCATAAAATTCCAATAGCCAATAAAAACTTTAGTCACTTACAATTCCATAAGGACACAGCTACATTTATTACCCAACTACCTATATATATACTCTCTCACATCCACCCTACATCTTCTATATTTTATTACACGTTCTAGATCCCACCGATTAATCCGACCGCCAAGCAAAAAAGCCCAAGTCATTCTTCTCCGTCTACTCAACATCAGTGACCTGCAGCACAAAAAAAAAAACAAAAAAAAAACTTCGCCGAGGCCACCCGAGGGGCCCACCCATCTAGCTCCTTCCTCCTCCTAATTTGGAAAACGCACCCTCCTGCTGCTATACACACGCGCACGAACCCAACCTCTCCACATATATACTGTATCTAACTTAAAAACATTCCACGTACTGCACCGCGAATTGCGATCTCACGCGTTGATAACATACCGTTCCATTCGCGCGCGCGCGTGTCGCTCACGCTTCGCGGGCCCGCGTCGAGTGCGCAAATAAAACGGATCGCGCGCGTGCATCTAATGCGTTTAGAATTCGCCTACGCGACGGGGGAAGCATACAGTTCTAGTTGCCGTGGGTGTATTGATCATGAGAGAACACGCGCCGTATCATTTTGCTTCCATCTTATACGCATATCTACGCGGTCTTTCTCGTTCCGCGCGTCTATCTTCCGCACGATTACTCCCATGCAGAGCGTAAGCCACGCGTTAAATTCGCGCTATGAAATTTTTGGCGCGTGTGCATGCCAGCCGCGAAACACATTCTCATACTCTCAATCTCGCGCGCTTCTTATATATATTTATCGTGGCGTGGACGCGAAATTGGATGCGACGAGGCGTCGTCGTCGTGCGTGGGAGATGCTCGTGCTAGCTGCCGTCGGGAATTTTCATAATAATGGGCTTTCGCGCTATTTTCACGCTTCCGCTCGAGCTTTATTCTTTGTTCGTGCCTGTCTGGATGTTGCGGCTTATGATGCGCTGGCGCGGGATTGTTGAGAGTTTGGGGGGTGTGGAGAAGTTGGTAGTAACTGTGTGCGAGGGAGGATGATGCGCACACGGGGATGTTGGTTGGCAAGTTTGCGCGGGCGCGCGCGTGATTCACTCGTGAATTGAATTTGAACTTTGTTGTAGCGCCACGATGTTCTATATATTTATTGCTTGACGTCATGGGAATCGGGAAAATATCAAGTTGAACGTGAAAAGTTGGATTGGGGTTCTGATCGAATGTTGGAAAAATTTGGGATTCGTCGAACGTATACGTACCACGATAAGATAATGCCAATTTTCACGAGTACATGTTTATATGCCTATGACTATATTTATTGACGGATTATTGAACATCATTTATTTTAAAATATGCTCTTGAAAAATGCATTATAAATTATTTTTCCTTGTCATTTATTTACACATAACGGACAAAAAAATCAAGTATAATAGCCCCCATAAAATAACGTCGTCTCACTATAGTGCTCTCCTTTAGCAACTTAAATGTCATTAACAGCTTTACAAATACCTCTGGGATATCCGCGAGAGTTAACGGTGAATCATAAACCTAAATTCTATATAAATTTACAGTCAACCGATCTTAAAATATATCTCTCGCCTGACAATTTTTCCTAATTAAGCGTATATAAAATCCGCTTTGAAAGACCCGATGTATATATACGATAATGCCGCAAGGAGATTCGCGCAAAAACCACAGCGTTCAATAAAATTCTGGCAGCCTCTATATACACCCGTTCTCCGGCTCGCCAGCTTAATTAATAAACGAAAAATAATTTTCGTCTCGAGCTCCCTCATTCTCTCTTCTCTCTCTCTGTCGAGCAATCTTCATCTTTACGATGCTTTCAATTCCCACAAAAATATCATCCCACCCGTAAACTTTATACGCGTATACTCATGCGCAAGCGCCACGGGTGCGTAATTAACCGGAGCCTTGGACCGTGTACAACGAAAAAAAAAAGACGCTCCGCAGTCATTCGCGTGAAATTATCTGCTTTAAAGTACCCGACTGCAGCAACAGCAGCGTATACATTATATGCGTATTCAAACTCACTCGTATAATATACCGCACGTTCCGTCTCTCGTTCGCTTTGTCTAGAAGCATATGTATATATGTACGCGTACAGTTCAGTTAGCAAAGCGTCGATGTTCGCAGGCGCGTGACCTTGACGAGACGTTGCACCGCGACGTATAAGAGAGAGAGAGAGCACACGCGGTCGCTGTACGAGTGACTCTCTAACCCGATCGCGTGGGCGTTGCCTCATGCGGCTACTATACAACCGAGCACACGCACACTCTCGTCCATTCATTGTATAACAATGCATCGGCCCCGCGTATCCCTCTTATCTCCCTCCTCTCGCTTTATATCGCCGCCTTTTCCGCGTTGCTCATGCGGTGCGTGATGCGCCAGGGGTCGTCGAATGCCTCGGCGACGATGTCACTGGGTAAGAGAGTGAGTGAGAGAGAGAGAGAGAGAGGATAACGTCCTTGCTCCAAAAGCAGCCGCGCGCGCAATGTCACCGCGCTGTATCGAAAATATAATATAACACTCGCGGAAAAGCAGGCACAAGCCTGATGCCAAAATTTATATCGTCGGGAGAAGCGAAAGTGTCACCGAGGCCAAGTGTATTATAATTGTCATCCGGTGTATAGCTGTATATGCGTGTGACACGCGCTCTATATAGTAGTCAACCGAAGTCGGAGCTAAATAGAACGTATGTGTGTGTGTGGAGGGAGAGAGGAAGTCGTTATATAGCTTTCTTGGGATGAATTGCTTTCGAATGACACGATACTGCAGTGTATATGTGCACGTGAGACGAGCGTTTTTCTATTTTCAGAGCTCGCATACTCATCCAAGAAAACTATATGAACGCGGCTCAGAGGTTCGCGATGTGTATATGTTCGCGCGCTGCCTGCACTGCTGCTGCTGCTGCAGTGTGTTGTACGCTGATGTTTTGCAACTAAATATAACATTTCAGGATATATTTTTAGAGAATTTCCTTCGACACGCTTCGGAGAAAATTGTGAATAATGTATGTTGCCTGAGTATATACGTCGTTTAAAGTATATAGTACAGCGGAATTTTGTGGCTGTTTGCACGTAATTTTTTTTACGAAGTTGAATTACAGGTATAGAAGCGACTGATATATGTAATAAATACACTGTATATAGGTAAGTTATAACAACTTTTATCAATTTTCAGTCAAATGAAAGTAAAAGTTGCAGTGTGAATTGTGAATAAATTTAACAACTTGTTGTGTTACGAGGTGGAAAAAGTATTATATACGAGGAAAAGTGCGTGTCACGCTTTTAATCTGCGTTGACGCTTTAAACCGTCTTGCGATAATGAATGTTCAACACGTGATTCTTTCGTTAACTTTGAAAGCAGAAAGACAGGTATGAATTTTCGGGATAGTTTCTAAACAATATTTATTACCTTAACGAGACATGAAAAGTACCATAATTAAAATAATATATCAAGTCCATTTGATATCAAATGACTTTTTAATTATGTCTTTGTCATTTCTCGGCTTTATGATAATTACCTATAATATAATTGAAAGTATAAAATATATAGAAATCAGAAAATACTTATTAACATTATTTTGAAAAAATAGATTTTTAACACTATATTTATTAAACAAATAATGATAATAATAAACGGCAGTAGCTATTTCGTTCTATATATAACGACAATAAATGTTTAACTTTTCAGCTCCAACCTAAACATTCATAAATAATAACTTTCCCCAGTAATCTATTAAAAGAACATACGTACATGCATATAATACTCAAATAAAAATAAAGAAAGAAAAAACGCATTAAAGTGCAATTGCGCAACAAATCATTTTAAAGCTTTTCAACCCATCGAATTCAGCGCAGAGGGCCGAGAAGCCTCATAAAAATCGTTATGCCACTTCATCGTCGGCATTCTACCACGGAAAAAAGTACATGAAATCTGCCTCAAATTAAGACGAAAGGGGCGCACACCAGAGAGAGAGCGGCGAAAGAAATATAATTCAGATCTCACTTGAAGGGGGCGCGTGCGCGAGAATTAAGGAAGCCCCTCGAGGTGTTTGTTATTCGATGTAACGAGCGTATACACGCGCACGCGCGTGCGCGCGTGGGTGAGCGAAGGCAGTCATTACGGCGCGCGCAAAATAAAGCAATAGCCTCTCTCTTTCTCTTTCTCTCCCTCTTCCCGCGCGAGAGAAAGCAAATTAACGAAAAGAATTAGTGAACTCTCTCATTCTCTCTCTCTCTCTCTCTTCACGGGCGAAAATGAATCCTACACACAACGTTCTATGCGTTCTACTGGCTTGGTATAACGCAGCAGCAGCAGCAGGTCGTGCGCTGCCACGTGTAGGCCACAGCTATGCTGCCGTTGAAATAAATTGGACGCGGTCGGTGCATGTCTCGAGGTCATAGCTCTCCTCCCTCTCTCTCTCTCTCTTACTCTCTTTCTCGCAGTCGAAAAACGAGCGGCGAATCTACTCGCGCCGGAAGACGATGGAGGAGAGAGAGAGAGAAAGAGGAGAGTTAGCTCCGGCTGGACTCTCTCGGGAGAGTTTGCCCGCGAGAAATAGAGAGGGGCTCAAGGCGAAGGTACAAGATCGGCCCCCGGGAGCGGTATCGATGCGCCGCGCTCCGATTCGCGCGCAGACCAGCCGCGTGTGCCGGTGGTTCTCAACTCTCATTCTCTCGTAGTGCAGCTGTTGCGCTGCGGCTGGTTTAGGTGAGGGAGTTAGGAAGAGAGGGAGAGATGGTTTTGGACGATTTCGATGGTGTGCGTCACTTCGAGGTCGTGCGAATTTTGGGAAGAATTCGCTGCGCGTGATTGCAGTTGTAGGGGAAAGGAAGCTGTTGTTTTGGTGAAGATTGTATATGGGAGAGTTAATTGGCGCTTTGCTCTCCAAATTGTAGGAAAAAAATATTCTGTGTAATTTTTTCGGATTTTAGTTCAGCAAGGGTATATAAATTAATCAATTCTGATCATTGATTTATGTGTTGGCTTAAATGGCTTGATGATAGTACAAGAATGACATTTATTGTGCGACAGTAATACCGACAAAAAAAATTAAAATTAACAATTTAATGTTCTCAAATTTGCTATTCTATAAATGTCTGGATAAATGACATTTAACAATGTATATTTTCTTCCACTTATTGTAAGGCTATAAATTGTCAACATTATTTAAGCATCATATATGATACTGAGAAAGACATGCATAAATGTAAATTTACAGTTCGCATATATCTCTTCGAGTTTCTTCAAGAGACACATAACGCGATATTTTTCCATCACATTGCTACAAAGTAAAGAGCCACTTTCTAATAATACGACATCAACGTAAAGGTACATCAGAATTTGCATCGCTCGTATAATGAACGAACTCTGCAACTTATTCAAGACATGACTGTACAAATACTTCTTCCTTACTAAACGCGACTTCAAGACGTTTTCATAAAACTTGAATGGACCCTCGCGCACGCGCGTTATATATGTATAGTGTATCAGAGTAATCACTATATGAGACCATGTTCCTTACTTGACACTCGACGCTTCTGCCTCTCCGCAATGCAATAGCGCGGCCAAGAAGAAGAAGAAGAAGAAATCCCGCGAGACATGGCAAGCGCATAGGGCGCCGTGGGAGCTTAAGCTTATGTGACACCTTGAAAAGTTGTATATATACCTGCTGCTGTTACTGCTTTCAAGTCTACTTCGTGCACGCTTCGCGCGCATGTCTGATTCGCGTGGATAGCGCACGTTCGTTCGTTCGTTCCGGCTCCAGCAGCAGCAGCAGCAGACAGTGTGTAATGCAAAACGGCGTTGTTTGACTTGAAAATTGCTCTGAAGCCCCGGGAATCAGGATAAAATGTTAAAGTGTTACAGTCACGTTGAAGATACGTTGAATTAGCAAGCGGAATAACGTATATATACTATGTATGTGCATTTTTATATGTAGTTTGTCTTGAATAAATTGACAACTTCCTGTATGCAGGTTTAATAGTTACTTGTACGAATAATATGACATGTTGGCGGTTCTATTTAGAATAATTTACGATGTACTAGCGAAGTGGAGAATATTTTGTATTATAAATATGCTATGAAATTAATTAATCATATTGTCAACATTTTTTACACAGTACTTATATGAATAAAATCGTGTCACGTACAAAGATTCATATTTGCGAAAACTAATATTTTACTGTGTTAAAAAAGTTTTTTTAGTTATGAAAGGTTTTATCAATGTTTTTCAAGTGCATACTAATTGGAAACGTATATTAGAAATTGTTTAACTACGATCTTTGCAATTGTAAGCATGATTGTCAAGTGATTCATTAAAGACTAAAGTACTGAGGCGAGAAAGACAAACTAACTTTGCGTCATTCTTTGTATAATATATTCAACAAAGCAATGACCTTTTTCGTTGCGCATTCTCTCAGTATTATATGCAGTAACCTTTATTAGAATTTTTTTCCAATATTGTGAAATTTTTCATTACTACTTTTCATTTCCATTTCTCGATTATGCAAACATATTTTGAATTTAAAATTTTGTGTTAAAAATCTTAATTAAAAAGTTAATTAGACATCCTCATTAAAAAATAAAAGTAAATATTTATACGTAGCTGCGCTTTAAAATAATATTTTGAATAAAATAACATGAATTTTATAAAAATACTCTCATATCGAATACATATCCACTTATATTATCAAAGTAAAATTTTATAAAATCCACATTAAAATACCGAACCAGTTTCTCTCGTTTCGCCTTTAATACGCTTTAAAAAGTCTATACTACCCTTGTAATAATACAAATAGATATTTATTTAATAATACACGCAGCAATAGTAAAGCTCCAATCAGTGTAATCGCATGAAGTATATACGACGCGAACAAGATATAGCCCTCTTAATAAATTAAACCCTCCTCCGAGCTAAATATCACTTTTAACGTCCTTCATTAAAACCGAGATCACTGCTACTTTGTATAGACAACGAGAGAAAAGTAATCGCAATCGTTATTACGAGCCTATATAAGGCGGCTCTAACGAAGGAAAAAGTATTATAGCTTTCACGGAATCACGACAGGCGAGTGAACTTTTACTACCGGGGGCGTCAGACGACGACGGCGGCGGATATATATTAAAGGCGAAATGATGACACCTTTTGTCGGACGCGCGCACGCTGTATTATCACGTGCTCGTCATCGGTGCGGTCTGAAGGGAAAAAAGAAACAACGTTACTCGCGTACTCGTATATATATAATCTACACACGTCTACATATATATATAGACACGCAGAGAACTCGATTGATATTTAGGGTTACTGGCACTGTTGACGTGGGTAGGGGGTGGAACACCTCCGTCGCCATGACAACAGACGCGCAAAAACTCCAGTGATATCGGGGCACGTAGGAGGCCTGCGCGTGGAGGAGCTTTTAACAGGAACTCTTCCCCCTTTCTTTTCTCATTCGTTCTTTCTTGCTCGTATAGGCTTTCTTTGGTACCCCGCTCACGCGTACTGTCTGTCGTCTTCCCATTTCTTTTTTTTTTACGATTTTTTTTTGTTATTAAACGGCGTATTGATTGATAGAAGGCGCGCGCGCGCGATGCTGTTGGCGACGCCGCGACCTTTCCTGGCCGCGTATATATATATAGTACTGGTACCGTCTGCTCCCTCTGCAATGTCATGGCGCCATGTGCTATTGTTTTGTCTGTTACTACTTGTAGGGTGAAGTTGCTGAGTTAAACCTTATGTATACTATACAGTTATGAGGTTTATTTCGAGACTGATTATATAGGGTTGGATATTTTTATCAAAGAAATTATTTCTGATACAGGATACAGGTAGAACAAATTTATGTGTATATAATTGTGAAATATTCGATAAAAATGAATTTATAGGATTACTTCATAATGGTGCGCTATTTTTAACCGTTTATTTTAATTGAAATATCCATCGAACTGCCACTTTGAACTTTAAGTAGATAGTGCCAATTGATCAGACACTCGAGTTCACCTGGCATATAACACCGCCATCGGTATATATTTAGCTTAAATTCTCAAGAATACAATCGTCATTCGAATTCTGCTGTTGCGTAACTAACTTCGCTAAAGCACGTATATTTAAACTTACTTCATTAACCGAGCAACAATCGTAACACTAGAACAAAAAAAATATTTATAACTTTTCAAACGTTAGAAGGATCTCGCTTGAGAAATAAATATTCTAGAACGTTGCACCGTACGGAACGCGAAAAAGAGGTTGTGGTAGTACAGTAACCTTTGGCAATGCCCCGCTAGAGCAAACATACTCGCACACAAGCACTCGTGTACACAGAGTTGCACATAGATACACACGCAACGGCACTGACTAATCGTTATATTGATAATTCGGGCAAGCGAAACGTGGTTGTTGGCCAATGCCTTAAAGCGGGCTGCTCATGTTGCGGCAAAAGCAACCAGGCAGCGTCATACTCTTATACACATACACATACAACTTGGCCCGTCCCACGCGATGCTGTCGTGCTTTCAGCGGTGCTCAACTTTATTTACATAAATTTAGAAACCCACCGATCGACGACCCGTGCACGCGCGCCCGCCCATTCGTTGCATAAAAAGGTTGATGCACGTTAATTAGCGTCGTGGCGCGTGCTCAGGTGAATATATTTGTAAGTACTCAGTGGACACGCGCACGATAGGTGTTGATTTACGAGGCTTTTAGAAAGAGCTCGCTATATTTTTACAAGCACTTGCGAAAATTTGTTTATGTCACCGCGGCTAGGTGTGTGTGCCAGGGTAATAGAAATGCGACTTGGAGTCGTAAAACAATAAGCAGAAGCGTTGTCGCGTCGTTGACTTGGACTACGTGCATACCTATAGTATTTATGTATATCTATATGTCTATTACGGACGAGAATTTGTTCCCTTGTCAAGCGTCCAAGATCAATGATCTTACGTTCGAAATGTTTGGACAGTGTCGGGCCGAGCGCAGCTGAAACTGCAAATTTAAAAGGTGTGTGCGCAAACTGTGCGCGTATATACTTATTGCTTGTTTTTCGCGTGCGCATGTGTGCTAAAGCACGTCGATATCGCGATGATGAGATTTTGACCTCTAAAATTCATTGGATTACGTAGAGCGTTTTAATAATGTAGTTGTCATTTGATATTCCATAGAGCAAATATTGTGCTTCTTTTTTTAACTTTTCTAAAAAAAAATTTGTCAAATATTCATCTATTCATGACCTCCAACGACTTTCTACGTTATTTACTCGTCGTATACGAGGTTGAAGAATCTTTTCATCACGTTCGAAAACCGAAAAAGCTTGCATCGACCGTTCTATTAAAAATTATACTCGCTCTGTATTTCGAAGCCAAGAAAAAAAAAGAATCTATTTTGAAAATTGGCACACAAAAACTCGCATCTCGTTCTGCGTCACTGAATCAGTTTATCACTGTCAGAGAGAGAGAGAGAGAACGGAATTATCTATCTTCACCGTGGTAAAACAAGCCCCACGACGAAATTCCAAAAAAAATTTTACGTAATAAAGCGCACTCACGACAGCTTCAATCCCCTGCATCCTGTATTATAGTATATCTCTTCTAAAAAAAATTTTCTCTCCAAAAAAATAAAGTCACTTTTTCTCTTCTCTCGCATGTAAAATATTTTTCACATATTCCCTCATCAATCATTTTATATACCAAGCAAATATTTGCATCTCTCGCGGAGCGTTATTATTAAACCTATAGACATCGCGTAACTCTCGTCGCGGCACGCCCTGGCGAGCATCCCCCCCGCACGAGAACTGTCTGCGGGTCGACGAACGTTGCGGCTGGCGCAAAAGGTCAGCCGGCGACTAAATAAAATACGAGCAATAATATTCTCAAAGGATACATATATATATACACATATCCCGACTGCTCAGTGTCTATATCTATACACCTGTTTTTACACCTAACACCTATATATATCTACACGTATACGGGATATCGCAGAGCGCAAGAGATCCTTAAACCCGGGCGTGCTCGTCTCGTTTAAAAAGCTCCGCGCGCTTGCCGGGGCTTTAAGACGGGAAGGGGGACGAGAGAGGCTCGGGGTCGACTTCGCGTGGCTGAGGTCAGCGTCGCGACGCCGGCTGATCGAACGAACCCCCCCCCTCTTTCTCTCTCTCTTTGCGGTCGTGCGAGAGAAGATAAAAACGACGCGAGAGCGGGAGAGAGAGAGAGAAAATAGAAAGTCAAATCGCGCGCGTTGCGAGAAGGAGAAAAAGCTCTCCACTCTCTCTCTCTTGCTCGCTCTCCTCGTGGGAGAGGGGCGTAGTCGTCTACGTCTGCGACCTTGGACGGGGTCGTCCCAAGGTCGGATCTTTCCCCCGTCGCGCGCTCGCACCCGTTCGCATGTATGTGTATGTGAGTAGCGCCCCTCTTCCTCCTTCTCTCTCTCCTTCCGCCCGCTCTTCCGTACCTCCTCCTCCTCCTCCTCCTCTTCTTCTACCTCCTACTCCTCTCTCTCTGTCTCTCTTACGCGCAAGCGGGACAGATACAACTCGCTCGGTGCGTTAACTCGGCGCCTTATTCCTCTCTTGTGTCTATATCTATGTCTGCATGTATATATATGTGTGATTGTATGCGTGTATACCTCTCGTCTGGCTGCCTATTTGTTTTTCTCGCCGCGGCGGATCAATGCCAGGGTCAATGTCACCCGCGCCCGTGCGAAATTCCATCGTGCCTCATGCTATATATATTGCCTCTGCGCTGCTGTCGTCATTATACTTTTTCGGCAGTGCTCTACGCACGCAACGCACGCACACTATACTATATCGGCGCTGACCTCAACTATATATAAAAAGAGAGCATCGCACGATTTAATACACGCACACTCTCGGAGCTGATGCCTTTTTGCCAACGACGTGCGTGCGTGTGTATTCAATGTATATAGATGATAGAGGCGACGGTGAATCATCGTTGCGCTCCGCTGCGGCAGCGTTGGTCTTTGCAATGGCAATTTTTCATTATTATTCGGCAACACGCAGGAGAGAGAAATTTGACAGGGGGAAAAAGAGAAAGAGAGCTTTGTTTGCAGTTGGCGAAACGCGTGTGCGCCGCGCCGCTGCGAAAATAAAGAGGAGACGCATTGAGATAAGAGAGAGATAAGATATCGATCGTACGCGCGTACTGATAGCACGCGAGCATGTGAGTTGTATTCGCGAGGAACGCGGATTTGGAGAGTTGCAGGCAACAGAGATAAATGCAGGTGGGGCCCGATGCGCGCGTTATTTTTTGTTAGCGTTTCCGTAGATTTTAATGTATGTATAATTATATATTATGAAGATATTTTATCAAGAATAATTTTCGCATAAATATTTATAATATACTGCTCAACGTTTAATATTTAATTTAATTAAGAGTACACGTGACATGATTAAAGTTTGTAAAAAAAAGCGCTTGTAAAAAGCAATATTAAATTATACCACGTATAGAAATCCAGGAACGAACTCGTGAGACCTGATGTCAGTGTACTCTTTCTATTTGGTTTCTTTTGATTTCTCGGTAGAGGAGAGCGGGACAGGCGGGACCATTAACCCTTTGACCATTAACCTTCGTGTCCTGTACGACGCAAACCGGTTTGCTCATCATCATTATGAGGGTTACGGAGCCGAAACGATCAATCTATTGTCACTTAATTTTGTCAATTAAAAATTCTCGTGACCTGAGAAGATTGTTGAACGAACATTCATTAAAATTTATATTTTGTACTTGAAAATAAGTTTTGATATAAGACGTATTTTCGTATTTTGAAGTTTTAAATTAAGTAAGTTTTTCTTCAATTAATTGTTAAAATGACCCTGGTGGAAATCCAAAACATTTTTTACCCAATAACTGACTATTTATTTTAGACTTGGCCATAAAATAGGATAGGCCATTTCTTGTCTAGTTATTAGCTCCCGGTGAAACGCTTTTTTCCACATTATTCGAACATTAAATAGGTAAAAAAATGGA
>JAWWEQ010000010.1:3891262-3941051 GCA_035583055.1 Torymus tubicola
TAGACAAGAAAAGTGCCTATTTTATGGCCAAGTCTAAAATAAATAGTCAGTTATTGGGTAAAAAATGTTTTGGATTTTCACCAGGGATAAGTTGTTCGTTTCATTAATTCATCTTATTATACTGCAACGAGAATAAAAAAGATATTACTTCCGAATTCTATGATAAATTCACCTTTTTCTATATACCAAACAGAACTTTTCTCAATTAATCATCACCCCATAGCACTCCTCATTAATAAAGAAAATAATGAAACTCAGTTATACTCAATAACTCATACAATGTATTCAAAACCATCAAACTCTCATCGCTCCTCTCACCGAAGAAAACAACACAGACACAATCGCCGCTCGCATCATCTTTTCGCGATTCTTCTCCCCCCTCATCATTTCTTCGCCATCACAACGAACTCACATATATACACATCGCAGTAACAACAAAAGGCCGCATATACAGAAGGACGCTCGGAGCGAAACAGAAAAAAAATGGCCGAAGGAGCTTACTCCGCTATGAAACGCAAAGGCACAGCTTTGCCCCGTTGATCAATGAACTACGCACGGCGAAGCGACGGAAACGACCTGCGCCAATCCCTCGCCCTTAGAGTAGTTCCACCTACACACACACGCGCACATACACATAAATATATATATATATACACGCGTGCCTCGCACCCCCTCGCTCGCGGTACATTTCACGTCGCGAGTATACGCGGCAGCTCTCGCTCTATATATTATGCCGAGAGTGTGAGGGAGAAAGAGCAGGCAGACGGCCTACAGACTCGCCGATCGATGGAGCTTGCTTGCTTGCTTGCTTACCTGACGCTCCCGCAGTGCGCGCAAGCTTTCTCTCTCTCTCTCTTTTACTCCTTTTGTATCCCCTGCGCCTCTGCGCGCGCTGGTAGCTGCCGACTTCGGCTGGTATCGTGCAGTGCCGTATCACAACATTGTCGTCTCAGGTGCGGTATTTATATATATGTATATGGTAGATTTTAGCGCGAGTGGATATTTGTGTGCTATAGATAGATAGACGCAGGCGAGTGTCCTTCATTGTGCGGATGAAAAGGGGGGAGCAAATGGAGAAGGAGGGAAAAAACTTGAAAACAGACGGTTTTGTATGTGTGCGTATAGTTCGCGGAGCTTTCAGGCTGTTTTGAAAGCTGCGCTTGTAATGGAGAGTAAAATGGTACCATTAGCTGATATTCCTTTACTTCTCTTTGCTGATAATAGACGTTGTTTTGCAACCTAAATCACTGCTCTTTTTACGATCTTGTTTTCGTTCCACATACTAATGGTATATTATACAAAATATCATGTTTTATACGTAACGTTACAACATAATGCTGTAATAGAAGCCATGCATACTACCGTAAAAAGTGAACAATTGCCAGAAAAAAGCGACCAATCGAAAAATAACCTTCATGAATAAACATCAACGACATTCTTCGCTGTTAAAACAATAGCTCGAGCTCATACAACGAGCCTCGGATTTCAAAACCGTCGAACCAAAAAGACTTGACAACAAAGCCCACCACGATATATATGCAACAGACAGAAAAAAAAGAATTCGATCGCAGTACGTAACGTCGCATCAACACCGGCTGATACACTAACATACATTATCTCTCTGCCCCCCCCCTCACCCCGTCGGCCCGGGCCACCGCGTCGAATGCACTGCTGGCCTCCATATCGCGATATTTTTCGCACACAGACACACACACACACACTAACTGACGAGCAGCGCACTTCCTCTGACCTTCCCTGTGCGTCGAATTTCGGGGAACGGTCTCGAATGACACAAAAGGGTCGTACATGAGGCACGCGGCTAACACGCACGCACGCATATATGTATATATATAGGAGCGCATGCAGCAGCTTTTGCATCAACAGGTGACGTATATATATATATGTCTCGCGAACGAGGCTCGTTTAATCGCGGAAATGCAAAACGAACCGTTACTAAGGATGCGCGATTATACGTATAAACATACGCACACACGGCTGATTTGTAAATGAGGGTGACGCGAGGAAGTCGATGCCGGTGTTATATATGCGTATATGTATGTATGAAGAAGGGGGAAAAAAGGAGGATTGGAGAGGAAGTCGTTCGCTCGGAAATGAACGTATTAGTTTCTAAGCTATAGTCGTTGCTGTTACTTTTTTTTGTTCTTTGTGCGGTATTATTTTCAATGAGTTCTTGTGCAGTTGGCGAGTATTGACGAAGCTTGTGAAATGAGAATATGATGTATGGAATGGATCGAGTAGGGGAGAAATTTCTAGAATAGTATATTTTAGTACTTATTACGTTTGACTATTGATCAAATAAAAATGTTACTTTTCCGTTCTTAATAGGTAGGTAGAGATTATTTTAATTATTCTAAAATATGGTATTTTTACAGTTTGTAATGGAAAAAAGTAGCATAAACATATTTAAAAAAAAAATAACGTAGATAAAAAACTTCAAAGTTTGATATATTATATTTCCATTTAATTTAAATTAAAAAAGTAATAGTTATTGTGATGAGAATGAACTCTCTTTAATATGACCTACGATCGAATATGTGGCTAGTGTTGTGAGTGGAATTAAATTGTCAATACCGAGTAATAAAGGTTCTATTGTTTTGTTTTTGGTTAGACTAACTAATTTGTACAGACACATTTTATGACCCTGGTGATGATTGAAGAAACGATCAAAATTGCTGTGAAAATAATAACTCGACTGTAAAATAGAAGGTCTAAAACGAAGTTTTAAGAATAGTTTTTAATCATACACAAATTTTAATCCCATTCTAAATTAGAATATTCCTATATATTATTCATATTTGGGTTTATATTTGGTGATATTAAATAATTTAATAAATTTACGTACTTTGATATTCGGTATATTCTAAAAATAAAATAATCTTTATAAGTTGATAACAACGATTTCCGTAGTTAACTTTTCTTCGTTTATCTATTAACTATAAAATTATTATACATTGTCAAATTATAATAAAAAAAGTTAGTAATTAAACTTAACATATTTTGTAGTTAAGTATAAGCTTTTAATAAATAGTAACAATTACAAAAATAAAACTATGCATTGAAACAAAAATTTTTGAAATTTAACAAAAATATCAAATTACTTTGTTTTCCCTTCCTTTTAACAAACTCTCTATTTTTCTATTTTCCCAGATATGTATGAAAAAAAAATACCAAAAAAAAGCTACTGTTTCAATTCCACCCACTGCGAAAAGGGCAAAATTCCAAAACCCAACCCTCCGACCCCTCCACCCCCTGGCGCATGCTTGCTTGCGGAACCAGCGCATCAGCCGCCTCCGCAAGCTCAGCACCACCCCCGCAGCCGGGCAAACTCCCGCACCGGCGCTGAACTCGCTCGGTCGGTCGCTCGCAATGCTGCGAGATATATACGAAGCAGACGATCCCGCCGCGCTTCATGCTGCTGCGCATGTTCGCTCGACGCAGCGGCGCGCCGAATCAATCGAGGCGCGCGCGCGCGCCGGCGGCAGCAACGACGACGCCGTCGGGCGGGATATGTTTATATACACACACAACGAGAGCGAGCGCTCGGTCAGAGGCCTAGGTCGGGACTCGCCGCCGTTACCGTCGTCTAGCAGCTGCGCCCGGGGTCAGGGCTACTATACACGAACGCGCGCGCAGCTCGCGCACGCGTGGCCCCCGCGCTCAGCGAGTTTTAGGCGCGTTTTCGCGACCTTGCCGTTCCCATCGACGCCGCGTGCTAATAAAAGAAGCGCTCGTCTTTTTTCGTTGAACCGCGCGTATTATGGTATATACACTGAGCTTGCGAATGGATATGTGTGGAGGTATAGAGCGATCGATGGTTGTGTATTGCTCGCAGAGAACTTACGTATAAGTCGTGCGGAAGTATAAATAGAACGCGGTTTGGTTGAGAGAGTATTAAAGGTGGACCCGCGGGAAAGAAAGAGGTTGTTGGTCTCGCGTGACGCGGAGGGAAGATGTGAGGTAAACAAGGTCGAGGTTTTATTTTTTTAAATACATGGCTGATATTGGGATGTATTTTGCGAGCTTTCATATTGTTTGAACTTTTATTCTGAATGAAAAAACTCTAGGTGTAGCTAATTTAGTATTACAAAATATTGAATCGAGTTAAAATTCTTTGCCAGAAACTATTAGAAACAAGCAGCGTTCTAGTCTAGTTTATTGATCGCCGGAAAGTATATGAACTTTTATATATGTATATACATGTAACAGTTGCGTGCGGCTACAGTAAATTCTGACCTAGCCTTCCTGAGGTCAAACTCGTCTTGTTTACACAATTCTGCCGTGCTTTTAAGCTCCGTGATTTTCTGGAATAACATTTTTCCAACTTCTATTCAAAGAATATTCAGAGAAAAATATTTTTTTCACAAATAGAGAAACTGTTGATTTCCCGTGGAAAAGCGAGCTTGCGCTCGAATATTGCAAGGGTTTCTTTCTCGGCAAACAACTTTATACATTACATCGTCGCGTATTTTTTATCCGGCTTCTAAAATGTCCCTCTGCATTTCATACATATATGTATATACGAAAAACTGATAAAATCAAACAAATGGATTCCGCATGACGTTCTATGGAAAAAAAACATCGAAATAAGATCGTTACTCAGGGCGCGTAACAAAAGAAAATCGATTTCTCTCCCCCGTATACAATAGCCATTTATATTGTGATATATATAATACCCGATGAAAAGTTCATCATAAATAGACAATCGCCTCTCGACACTCTATATCTTATTCTCTGTAGCAGCTCAATGACTCCGACCGTGCGAAGAAATAGCCCAAACACGTGCCCACGTGCGACCTTCACCCAGGAGAAACAGTGAGAGTGAGAAACTTATGGCGACGTATCAGCTCGGTGACGCGTTAATGGCATCGTTCGGCGTATACACTTTTCCCCCCTCCTTTTTCCTCCATCATTCGGTCGACTGCCACTGAAATATATTACGTATAAAAAGCTGCAGATTACACCAGTCCGAAAAAAAATGCGGCTGCTTTCGTGGCGAGAGGGAGACACATATAAGCACGTACCGAAAATTACTGCGCAGCAATTTTCGTCGGTCAAGCCGCGCGTTCAAGAGAGAAAAAGAGAGATAGTGTGGATGGCGAGAGAGCATCCGTCCCGAGATCGTATATGTACGAAAAACTCGAAAGTGAATTAATAATGTTTTTTCAAATGTGCTCGTTTCCTGTGCGCACGGAGCTTATTCAAATACGAATACGAAGAAACTGGGTAAAATGAAATGTATATATATTCGTAAAATAAAATGATGAAAATTAATTTGTTGGGTTTGGTTATTTCGTTTCGTCAGCTGTATCAATGAATTAACGCGAAATACGTGAAATTCTTGATAAATGTTTTTGCTATGTGAAGCAACATGATATTGTGCGCACGAAACAAGAGATAATTCTGTAGTAACATATATGATGCATGAGAATTACAATAATATCCCAAACATAATAGAATAACGCAACAATTTAAAAATGTTACGAAATAAATGAACGATTTTTTCACTCTATACTTATGTGTATATGTATATATATTCGTCGGTGCAGAAAAATATTTGCCGTGCCAGATGTACAACAAAGCGGCTTTTCAGTAAAGCCCGGGTCGAAGCTGCGCATCAGCTTTCCAGACGTAAACACTATTAAAATCGCCTGTGCGCATCTGATCCTAAGGAATCGACAACGCCAGCGAAATAACAGCCACGCGGCGACGCGATGGCCTTTTATATATATATACGTGAATGGAAAAAAAACGAGAGAGAATCCTTTACATAACAAAATTTCTCGAGCCCGCCACAAGCAACCAGCTCGCTCTACGAATGCAAATGTGCGCGCGCCGGAAGCTCTGCGTCCGTATAAACGCGCACCACACACACACACACACACACACACACAGCTCGTAACGCGAACAATAATAAAGCGAATAAATATGGAAGAAGCATATAGATAAAGCTATATACACGCCGTCGAGCTACACAAGAGTGGTATAGTAGTGCTATATAGTATAGAAAGAGAGACGAGAAAGGAAGGAGCAGCAGCATAGTGTGGCGGCGGCGTCAGCGTGTACGAAAAGAGGGGAAAGAAGAGAATGAGAGAAAGAGAAAAAGAGGAGAGAAAAAAAAGAAGCAACAAAAGCTCCAAGGCTGGCGACACACTGGCACCGGACTGCAGCAGCAGCAGCCGCAGTTGCCGTCGTCGTCGCCGAAACTTGTGCGAAGCTATATCCCTATATATATTGTATGCATATATATATACGTCGTCCCGATAAAACGCGCGGACTCGGGCCATATATTGATCGCAGCCGCTACCACCGACGCCGCACCGAGTTTTTCTCCGTATACCCGCGGAGAGAGTGCATGCAGCTCGCACGCGAGAGCGACTAACCGAGTGGCGCGCGCATGCCGTTTATCAACCCTACATATATATATATATACATACACACACGCTACTTTACGAATGTAAATACACATGTGTGTGTACAGGAGGTGAGAGTGCATGCGTAGATGTTTGTGTGTGTGTGTGTCAGAGCACCTCGAATTACACCGGATGCATTTGCATTGCAAAAATATTCATAACCGCGGACGCCTTCCTCGCGATGCGTATATACAATGCGGGTTGAGTATATGTATATGTATATATATTGATGTGGAACGGTTTTGCTGCTGTGGAAATACCCTGGGATATTAGGCGATGCTTTTAGCTTTAAGGGGCTGATTGATAAGCTGAGTTCAGGGCATTTCAGATGGTTTATGAATAATTGACTTTACACGAAACTGTTTTATGTATGCGGATTTTGCTACAAGTCATAGGTTCAATAGTACTTTGTATCTGTATTGAGATTACCAATAGCTCAGCGAATGTAAATAATTATATATGTATAGTTAGTTAGTTTTATTATAATTAATTGCAAGTTATTTATAATGTTTTGTAAGTTAATAAAATCATCGAAGATTACGTTACAGCAAGGTTGTTTACTCGTACGTATATATAATAAATACACACAACTATAGAGGCATAAAAACATTCATAAACTGATATAGAAGCACATAAAAACCAGTGCAAAGCGTCATTTTCTCCATCCTAGACGTCACACATTTGCCCTGAAAATAGCTATAAACGTAAAATTATGCATAAAACAATATTACAAAAGCGCGCTCTTCAAAGGCACATATAGTATTTTTTTTAATATAGCTCCAAGCGCTTATTTACGCATTGCTTCGAGTATAATTTTAGAAAAAAAAATATTGACAACTCGTTAAATACACGATTAACACATATACACACATATATATAGGCACTATATACATCCCTTTTATATAAAACTATAAAACGCGCGCTCTTTACTCTCCGGCTGGCCTATAAATACCTCTCCATAATTCATAAAGCGCGTTAAAAATATACCGAGAGTGGCGCGCGTACTTGCAATCAGTCGATCCCACCCATTATTATATATGCGCGTATATACACATACACACACTTTTAGGCTCGTCTCAAAATAAATCCACGCGTATCTTATATACATACGTGACGCAGGATATCACAACCCTAACCATATTTATGCACACACACACACAGATCATCAGCGTAGGTCAACTATTCAACGAGCTCTTCAACCCCTCGAAAGCTAAGGAAAAAGAAAATTCGTCTAATTATAATACACCTCGTTCACTTTCCACACAGACGAGTCTTTGTGCATCGGTGCGCTTGTCTTTATCATCATCATCATCATCGACGCGTGCTCATCAACCAGCATAATATATAAACGAACCATCGGAGCGTGTTGCGCAGGTACCTTTCACACATTCTCTTAGGGTAGGCCGGTCGGCTATATGAAAATTGACGTCAGGCCTGCGCTTGCCTCTTTCGAATAAATCACAGCGACGTCTACGTCACTGCAGACATATACACAAGCTGCTTCTCGTGCCGCACACATATGCACACTGAGGTCAGAACACTGTCGTTGCATATATAGCACAAGCCTCTCGGGGTTGTTGTTATTATATATACGTTGATATATACGTATATAGATGCGCGCGCACAGGTAAACGCGCGTGTATAATCACGCCCTTTGCTTCAAGCTCATCATACCGCAGCAGTGGTAAATTTAGAACCTTGGATAAAGAGAGAAAAAGAGAGAGAGAGAAAGAAGTCGACTGCATTTACGTCAAAATACACGCGCGTGACACGTATAACGTTGCGGGTAAAGAGCTACACAGTTGTGTTGTATACATGTATATAGGCTGCAAACACAGCATTCCACGAATTATTACTATATATTATACGAGTTATACGATTGCGCCGCGCTCGCGCGGGTATGGATTTTTTTTTCACGTGCGCCTCGATAAAAATAACGCGAGTGCGCGACACTTGGGATATACGTACGGTATATAATGTTATAGAGATTTGCGAACGTGTATGTATCATGGTATAGGCCGATCGTCGGTGTGCGTCATATATCAATGAACTGATGCCGCGATGGTCTATAAGAGCGCTTGCGTGAAAGTTTATTTTTTTTTCGAGTGCGCTTTTATTTATAATTATATACGGCCGTATAGTCTTTTGCGCGAGTATCTATTTATGCGCGATTTTTCATTAATTATATTACGACGATATGCGATGCTCTGTTATTTACTTCCTTACGCTTACGGGGGTCGTTGTTTATATTTATACGTTTATATAGGTATTATAATATACTAATGGATGTATTTAACTCGAACATGGTATAGAAAATAATTCAAAGATGATGCAGATTATTATGTGCGCTTGTGGATTCGACATAGCGTCGCGTGTGCCATTGTTTTTAAAACATTGAAATCTAAAATTAAACTAGTTTCGCACAATTTATAGCTATCGATGTATACGCCGAATGATTCATTATGACCGGAGTTATGTTGATGTGCACTTGTTACGTAATCATTGTTTCCAATCGTATAAAAGTATATGCAGAATATAATCAAATGACTTTATACATTTATGCTTTAAAGTGTAAATTGAACGTATAGGTGAATGTTTCTTCAAAGGAAATGTCGTAACGACATGTGAATGACGCACGGGTGAGATGACTGCGGTTGCTGGAAAGCCCTTGACCGTCTATAATGCTTTTATATAAATATATATATATGTACCAGTAAAAAATCTGTACTTCAGCATTCATAGAATTCGTTGAGCTGTGAATAACAATTTACGTGTCTTCTGGAAAAGTGATCAACATCTTTGATGCTGGCGTGAAAATGTATACAAAGCGCGAAACTTCGAGTATATATTAATTATAGATAATGATATTACGATATTTCATTTTAAATTAAAATATGACATTTGAAGTCATATCTGAAACAGTATTGTTTCCATGATTTAGCTTGCAATCTAGTTATAAAGAGATTTGATGGAATAAATAATTAATGAGCTTTACTGTATTGAGTTTTGAAAACTTCGACAATAATCAAATATTTAATGAGATTATTCTGATTTACATACAAAACAGATTTTGATAAACTTATTTTCTCGGTTTTGTAAAGTACAAACTTATTATTATGCTTCTAGTATTCACCATTAATATAATTCCAACAGCGCCATTGCGAGAAGCAATTTCAAGTATTCCAACAATTTATTTCTGACCAAATGCAAGTATATATGCATGTAGTAGAGTTGTTTTTCACTCGATATTTCTCAATGGTGCATGTATACCTTTCGTCCAAATTAGCAATGTAAAGCTGTTCTTATTATGTAAACTTCGGACGAATGCAATGCACACAAAATTTGAGATTTTTACATTTTTTCGTTATATATTTTCTTGCTTTTGAAAATTCAACGTAAAATGTGCAATCCAAAATAAACTGACAACACGTAAAATAAAAGTAGTTTATTTTTTTAGTATTAATATTTTCATCGCGATTGAGTATAATAAATATTTCCTCTCTAAACTAGCTAAATTGAGATTTTATTATGAAATACCGAAAATAAACAATTAAAATAATAAATATCCACTATAAGCGAGCATAATGTGGCTTTGTCTATATAAAACACTAGTCTTTGAAACCAAAGTTTCTTAATAACGTGTATCTACATCTCCACTATTTCTAATTCTGGTTGAGAATTACTTAGTAACTCAAAAATAAATAAACCACATCGTTTCACCAAGTACCAACAACGAAAACAAGCTCCATCCGTGCATCTACACACCATCGACAACACAACTCGAAAAAGAGCATATATACGAAAACCACCACCACCACCTCCTACCTCTTCTATATACATTATCGCGTGACAATAGTCCACGACTTTTCGTTCACGTGCGACTATACAACAACGACGACTGTGATGTGTCACCTTATATTTTCTCGCGCCTCTTCACTGTGCACATGCATGCATGCATGCACCGGCCATGCGCTCATGCTCAGGGCTATTTATACCGAGGAGAGCACACTAAGGTTACGTGCACACGAAGAGAGAGAGAGAGAGAGAGAGAGAGAGAGAGTGCACTAGTAGCCGCGCGGCAGACACAACATATCACCGCGTGCACATGAGAACCGTGACCCTTTCGCGCTATATATTACACACTGCTGTTTATAATGCACACGATGCACTATAGAAATTCACTAACAGTGCGGCAGGTATACAATATATCCGTACATGTATATATACACGCATGCCACATCGATATATATTGAAATGGTCAATTATAGCCATACAGTCCGAAATGAGCGACTTTGTTGCCCCTTTATTACGCAATGCCGTTACTTCATTGTCGCGGCGTGGTCTGGTGTATACCGTGTGCGTATTATATACACGAGTGCTTAAATTAGCGGCTTGTAACAATGCTCTCTTAAGTCAATTCGATGGGCTGCTGAATATGCGAGGAATCGCGCTTTTTGCCTACTATACCTCGGCTATGTATATATGTGTATGTGTGTATATAGTGGTCGTCATGAGAGTTTGCTTGCTGTCAATGGACTGTGATGCAAGTTATATACTCGATAATTGTGTTTATTATGGCTTTGATTCTATAAAGGTTCGTGTATGTATGCCGATGTATATAATAGACAATCGGTGGTATAAATCTTTAGCGGTGCTCTTTTTATCGTATATATCGTTGATGATTTTAATGAATTTCGCGTTTTATAGTATGGGATAAGGCATAAAGTTTATATATTCCTATTAAGGAATTATAGTTATTACGAGGTTTTTTTTCTTTACTTCTGATCGTTCCGTTCGTTTACTTTAACAAGTGAAAGTTATGACTTTTTCCCACTTTGTGTTATAGAAAATCTCCTATATACTAAATTAACGTCAATGTTGAGATTTACGATGATTTTAAAAGGATATATTATAGAGACCGCGGCTGGTGGTTCCCAAACGCCGCGTCGTTAAGTAATAAGATAAACGTACATTGTCCTACAATTCGAGTAAAAGGAGGTATATATATATATATATATATATATATATATATAAAATTATAGCGCGAAAAGTCGGGAGGGAAAGAAATTTCCTAAAAAAGGTCATGCGCCGGGACTCGCGCCATAAAAGCCGCTGCACTGCACGCGTACGTGGTGCCGTTGCATCACGATCATGTCGAGATAATAATCGGCAGTCCCCGACGCGCGCTTGTCCCCCTTTTGCGGACCATGTTACATCCAACTTTCTCTCTCTTTTCTGTACGTGTGTATATATATAAAAGAAATGCATACAATGCGTGCGGCGATACATCTGCGACGAGACCAGCCGCACTTTTTTTTGCAGTACGCGCTCCTTTTTTTTATTCTTGCTTTTGTTGGGCCGCTCATGAAATGTGTTGATATGAAATTGCTGTAATATATAATATGATGTAAAGTTAAGCATTATACGAAATGTAAAATATTGTATTAAGTAATACGATACTGGCTAAGGTATATATGTGTAAAAGAAAGTATCAAATTGATCTGTAATTCACCTGTCGTTATGTATATATGTATGGATATAATTTTAAAAAGAGATATTGACACTGACAGTAATTCAAAAATGTTATGACGTTGGAGAATTATAATGACGTTAGCAACGTGCTTTGTTCTACCTGCATGACGTCACGATAAAATAATCTTCAAAATCATTTATTTTATAATGAATATACTTGGAACGGATTTATAAACCCACACTTTTACGCACAATGGAAATATAATGACGTTACTCTCGACCACGTCTCTCGTACCTTATAAAATCGCAGTTCCCCCTTTTTCCTCTTTACTCGGAATTTTTCTTCTTACATAAAAAGTCTGGATAACCTCATAAAGAAATAATTAATTAACGCTCCACAAGAGAAAATTATCAGTCTCTCGATAACCGAGGAAGCACTCCTACTCGTATTCTAAAGATTAATCCCCCGAAGCTGCTTTATGCATTAGCGCAAACTCGTAACGTCGCATACTTATTATATATATTATACACCCTTATTTCACATCCGTTCTTCCTTGTTTTGCGCGCATCATTGACGCTGTGCGTAGCTTACGCAATTTTCGATTTTCTCCTCCCCACAGCAGTACGTCTGTATATCTATAAGGAAAAAGGAGAATTTATCTCGCTCGTCGGCAAAAATACAAAGCGAACTCTCCCGCTGCGTCCGCGCGTCAACGTCAGCGCGCGTTACGCGCTTCGCGCGCTGATTACCTGCCCACATGCGGGAAAGACGCGTGCGGAATATCCCGCTGCGACTGCGTGGCAGGCGCGTTATGTGCATCGGTCAATCGCTCGGAACGAATCGAGCGCGGACGATATAAAAACGGACGTAAACGAGTATACACAGGATGACCGCGTGGGCGGTCAAGAAGGGGAGGAGAGAAAACGATAAAAACTCTCAGTTGTGTGTGTGTATGTGTGATGTATATTTTTCCTCGATTTGGCGGCGATGCCCGCGCACGTCGTTTGCGAGGAATCGAAAATAGAGTCTCTGTGATGGGAAAGCCAGTCGGTGTGGCGCTATATATGTTTGACGCGCGTTGCTATCTTGCAAGGCTTTGATGTATTTTTGAAATGGGGATAAATGAGCTGTGACTGCGTCCCGTTTGATCGACGTTTTGGACGACTCGTGCCTTCGTTTCATTAACGGCTTTGATATTGTGGCGCCGCGCTCGAGAGGCTATAACGAATCTCGAATTGCACAAAGATCGTATATATAAGATATGTAAGTTGCGCGAGGTTTATATATATATATACAGGCGCGAGGGAAAATAAAGAAAGGCGTTAAAAATTTACGAGGTGTCGTTAAAAAATGTTTGATATGAGGAATTTACAAGAGATCGTCGTTTGGATTAGAACCAAGGTACGACAAATAAAATTACGAATAGAAATTTAACTTTCCAGCGATTATTTTTTAATTACAATACGTCATAAGCCGCGATCAGGGTTTTGTAATAAGTGGAATGTTAATTTTAGTTTAGAGAGAGGTTGCTGTATATTTCGGGATTATTTTTATATTAGAATTTCTAAAAAAGAAAAATTTTACTATGATCGTTTTTATAGTTTGAAGAAATTTAAATATACCTAATCATTATTATTTAAATAGTTTTAAATCGTTTGTTTTCGTTTTCAAAAAAAACACAACCTTTTTTCAATGAATATCAACAAATACATTAGAGTGAGCCACTAATAACTTTCCGATAGCAAAGTTGAGTAGAAACTTTTACAGGAGCCTGCATAGCTTTGCATAAAAGTTTCCTTTTTCTAATTACTAAAATTAAACAGGTATATACATAGTAGTAAAAAATGCGGTAAAGCAACAAATTAATGGCTGCTACTTTGTAAAACTTTCTCTCGGCAACGATGGATGCTTGCTTATATGCTTGAAATTTTTCTGCGTGTGTGCAGTCGGATGAACGTGTTCGCCAATACAACCTTCCCCAAGCTTCAAGACCTGCTACAAGCGATAAGGAAATAATAAATAAACGACTGCTATTGTGGCACACGTCGAAGCCGATAAGAATAAAAGAGCCAGTGTACGTTTCTCATTTCGTTTTTCAATTGCAACAATTGTTTTACTACGTTTAGCTTTGCGATACACGTAAGAGTATCAAATGATGTGTATTTATCGTGCGGATATTTTCGTACATATTATTTATGACTATTTGATTTTCGAATGTAAAACGTATCCTGTTTGGTAAATAATTTATTAAGGAAAGAATAAATAAAATATATGAAACAAGAAAAGTTGAAATAACTTTAAACATGTTTGCTCTTGTTTGGAATAACAAAAACAAAAATCATATATAAATGTATACATTTTAATAAATATAAACAATATAAAGTAGAAAGAGATAATACTTTGTTTCGATGAGTCGGAAAAGTATTACTAAAATAGAGTTTTATTACTATACTCAAGATTATGTAAACTATATTGTAAGATTTTAAAACTAAATTAGTTGCTTCTTTATCCTTTATAATGACAATAGTACTACCCTCAAAACTTTTTCAAGCTAGCTTCTTAGGCCTATTTTACGGACGTATTTTATACTTGAAGAAAAATTTGTTTTTGCAGTGACATAAGCATATCGAGTGGTTAGAGCAAATCAGTTATTAGTATAACATTTAGTATTTATACTTGCAATTCCAATATACTATATAATACATAAAATATAGCTATTATCTTTTTTGCCCAAGTTTTCCCTATTCGTAGCGATATTACATGTTCCAAAAGTATATATTAATTTAATGTCTCTCGCATATATATCGTATCGTTGACAACATCAATTTTTTTTTATAATTTTTATATTTAAACCAAGTCATTTTGATAAAAATTTAATCAATAGCTCGTAATATTCCATTATTATAATTAATAAAGTGATTTCACATACTCCGTTATCGACTTTTCACTTGAAAAAGTTCTGCAAACTCGTTGGAATTTATCGCGAAACAAAATATTATCGTACACGCTATATTTGTATAGCTTTAAAGCGCTATGGATTGAAAACGAATCACTGTCATAATGGACTAAATATATTCATGTGATAACAATTCACTTAAATGGAAATACTTTTGAGAGTAAGACACTTAAAACGCGCGCAATAATATTTGTTATTCGAAAAATTTATTTGTGTCTGTTTAGCATAGTTTATTTTTGCGTAGGCGTAATCGCCAATCTCGTACCGCATATATATCACTTCGTTTATACAAGGAATGACAATTTGATGAATTCGTCATCATCTATGGGAATTAATTAGCTAATTTATAAAGAACTCCTGCTCAGATAAACCGTTTTGTTTTCTTTTGACTTTTTACAATATTTATCACGCACATTTTTTGACAAGTATTTTCGCTTACGCATTTGTTTCAACAAACGATTATTACAACGATTTTGCTTATCTCTAAGATTACGTCTATTGTTAATAAGTCATAGACAGCTGATACGAAAGGATATAGCTCACGAAAATCATGAAAAAATATTTATAATCTACCCCCGATAAACATTGAACAAACATCACATCAACGAAGCTCCGAATGACAAACGACGTGGCTCTTTAAAACGAACGGTCGGTAATAATTACCTTTGCCAAGTATTGAATAGCCGGCTTACGTATATAGATATATACATGAATGCTTACATTCACGCGTCGTAAAAAGCGGCGTATATTTGCGAAAAAATGACGCATGTGCAGCTAATTTATGCGTGCAACATAATAATTTTCCTCGGGCAGATCCGCGGCCGTCGCCGCCGCAGCGAAAGCAAGCTCTACTCTCGCTCCTCTTCCACTGCCACCACTGCGCCGACAAAGTCAATACTCGCGCGCTCGCTCACTCGCTTTCCCTCTCTCTCTCTCTCTCTCTCTAACTCCTCCGTGGGTTGCCTCTCGTCCCCACCCACCTACAGCTATACGGCACTGCACCCACCCAACGGGCGCGTATTTACTCAGCGAGAGCGAAAGAGAGAGAGAGAGAGATAAGGTCTTTAGCCTTGTTTCGACATGTCACGCGCATATAGACAAGTGCGAAAAATAATTGCGAGAGAGGACGTTTTTCGCGCTCGCTCTGATGTGAGTGCAGTATATGTAAGTATGTGTGGGAAAAGGTCGCGAAGCGTAGGTGGCGCGAGAAGGAGGAGGGGTAACAGAACGACACGCACAATTGCAGCGCTGCTGTTGCTGCTGCTGCTGCTCGGGTACGGTTCAAGGCCTCGCGTTGCTCGCCAACCAGCCAGCCAGCAGAGAAGAGCGGCCGGCGCGCGATCGATGTGCCACTGTACTGTATACATATACACACGCCGAAAATGGGTGCATTATCGCGCGCAGCCGGAGAGTTGCGGACGCGAGAGTGAGAGAGAGAGAGTTTCGCACCTGTGCACTGCTGCGATATTATACCGCTGACCCGATTTCACACGCGTCATGCGGATTACTGTATTAGTAGGCCGAATAATTGTCGTCTGTGTAATTCTCAGGTGTCGCATTTGACTGTGTAAGTTAGCTCAAAGGTAATTACAGTGCGGTCGTACAATTGTCTAAATATTTGTGTTTGACGTATGCTTTGGGGTGAACGAAATTCTAGTTGAACTCCTTTTTTTACGAAAAAAAGGAGTTCAACTGGCAATTGTCTTTTACTCAGGTCAAAAGAAATTATTTTTAGTATAGTCATGTACTTTAGCATTTTAATATCTTTTTCATTTCAATTATCTTCTACGTCTATATTAATGTCAATCAAAAAATTTGAAAGTCATTCGTTTATTGATTCTTATAAGCGTTGCATATCAATCACATTTATCAACATTTTTTGGAAGGATGTTTCTTTAGCTCGCTTAATTTTTTTTTTTTGTTTTTATATCATACAATCTGAAATTTGCATGCTGAAAAAAAAATTCTAAAAACAAGCTCTCAAAAAGGTGATAGTGTAATATTTAAATTTGCTTCGTGATGATGATGATGATATGCAGATTGGAAAGTAAAAGTTATTGTGTGGCAGCTAGCCATTGTTGGTTGAAATTAATTAAATCGTCGAAGACTACGCACGTCTTGAATAAACATACAAATCCGTGGTTGACTGCACTATCGACTGATCGAAGCTCGTTTCAAAGTGTTGCACCGGATGACGTCACCCGTTACTGATGCCCGAGTTATATAAACCTCCATGAGCGCTTACACTGATGCATTCGCCAACGCACGAGCCTCTTCCTTTCTGTTTATCATTCATAATTATTATTGATGCTCGTATAATATTAATATTATTTGTTCATTTATGAGCTCTAATGTAAACTTCGATCGTAATAATAATAATAAATAAATAAATAGTAAATATTTTGATACTTAATATGTAATAATAAAATAGTAGATTAATTTAATGCAATTCAATAAATATTTTCAGGATAGACTTCCCGATGGTCTAATTAAAACCATAAATTATACATTCTAAACTCATTGACTTCAAATTGTTTAGCACAGAGCTCCATCTACAGGAGTTTGAGAAAAGACCAAGGCTTGCGGGCACGCTTATAGTAAAACAGTGGTCTTCATCATCTACAGAGAAGTTTGCAAGTTATTATTTTGTTGTTGCTGATGGCGCTGTGACCTTAGTCTATAGTTTTCCATTTTCCTAAAATTTTCATTAAAAAAAATACAAGTAAATGCTTTGATAATACAAATAAAAATTAGGAAAATTGTGCATGTCCATTCTTAAATTTAAATCCAAAGAGAGCTTTCAATAAAAAAAATGTTTCCGCCCGGGATCGAACCGGGGACCTTGTGCGTGTGAAGCACACGTGATAACCACTACACTACGGAAACATGGTTAGCACAGCTGATCCAATATGCCAGTTTTCATCTTAGAAAATGGAAAATCTTAATAAACCTGATCTAAAACAATAAAAATTGTTTAAAAAATATATATTTTTCTTTAAATATCACAATTTATAAGTCTAACATTACATTACAGTTATAAAATTCTCAAATTTGGAATTTAAATATAATCACTACATTACCAATAACACGGTCTGTTATCTTTGATAATAGATATTCAATATAAATACATGAGTAGTACAATTATATGTGCGAATTAAAAAAGATTGTACAGTAATAGACCATATTTAAAAAGTATAGTATATAAAAGTGAAAATTCGCATATATATTATTCGATATTAACATTCTTCTTAGTTAGCTTATATGATATCTGCAACTGGTAAAAGCGATTTCATGTACGTTACTTCTAGCAGTTAAGTGAAGTTAGGAGAAAGGAATTATGGAAGTAGATAACTGGCATCTAAAAAGAATGTAAGTTTTCATAGTTTGATTTTCAATTAAAAATATATTTCCTTCGTTAAATCGAAACCAAATGAAATTGCTTAAATCAATGAAAAAAGTCATAAGATATGAAAAAAATGATTGACTATCAAAGTTAGGGACACAATGTGCTGAAAATTTATACTAACATTAATTTTTTTAAATATTTAACAAAGGTTACCCAGATTTGCGTAGTAAATGATAGAATGTATAGGATATGTTAAAAAATGAAATGTTAGGAAAGAAAATTAGTGTTAGGAAATAAAAAAAAGTTAAAATATATAAGGATAAAGTTCGATAGCTAAGTAGAAAAATCAAGATTTCATGCGACAGCCAGCAATGCAAATTGCAAAAAAATGACTATTCAAATATCTCTTCTTATACACAAGTGAATTTATATGTAAATACATAAGTATATGTATGGATTCTTTATATTTTGATCAATTTTGTACGTTCTTTATCGATATTTATATAAGAGCCTCGTGGGTAGCGCTTTTTTGATTACTTTTTTTTTATGTATAACCGACTATATAATCGACTTCTTATCTATTTTTTTTTGTCACATGATTCTTATAATTATAAAATAAAAATACAGTCAACGGAAGAGTAGAAACTTGCACTTCAAAGAATTAAGGGGGTGTTTAATACCGACCGAAATTTCGTGATTTACCGTTCCAAAAATTTACAAGGATCGCATTGAAATTTTGACTCAAAGATTTCTGGAATGTTTCATATTTACATGACACAGGGCAAGCAAATTCAAATAAGTTGATAATTGTATTATTGGTTTATAACAATCTGCCCTGCCGGTATGATAGACCGCATCATAGAGGTCGTTATTTTGCACCCCCTTAAGGGTACCAGGCTTTATTTTTGGATATCAGATAACGGTATCTAAATAAGATAAAAGTATTGGTAGAAAGACTGGTGGAAATGTAAGTCATAAATTACCTACATTTTATCTATCTTCATGACTAAGAGCAACATTCTGCATTTATTTGATAACTATAAACCAATTTAAAATCTATTTTTGTTTTTACGTTTGATAACATTGGTATTTTTATAGATATACTGTATTTAACTTTATATTGATTATTATATATAAAATACTTTCATTTCATTAACGAACCTTTTAATCAAAATCGTGCTTTTAAAAACACAAAAGATTAATGAGATAATGTCATGAAGATAAAGAAAATAAGAAAGACAATGAATTTACCTTACTTTGACTAGATTGTGTATATTAAGAGCTTAATACAATTGTCGCTTTTGAGAGACTGGTCTGTTTTTGCAGTTGCTCAAGGACGCACCGTATTCTCGAACTCTTATACTTAGCCACGGACATAATGGCTTCGTTCAGCACATTGATATTTTTGGAAAAAAGTTTTGCACAAACTTTCAGACTGGTAATTATTTGTTTTTTTAACTACGTCAGATTATTGGTTATTCTAATTAATTTGATGTAACACACTGTAGAACAGCCTCGGCATCTTCCTCGACACTCTTAGTTGCGGATAAAGCAATAAGGAACTAAGCTACGATCTTCTTTTATACTGTATTCAAGATTTTGTGCAAGAAACTTCCTACATCCATCTTACACTCTTTGTTATTTTTGCAGAAGATGTGCCAGTAATCTTAGTCGCACAATTTCTTTTACATGCCGAAAAGAATTCTTCTACGATAATAAATGCGTTTGCGATAAAAACAAGAAACTTTCTGGCGGCACTTTTAATTTGACACTGACCGGCACGAGGGTTTACGCGCGAGTGTTATGTTGTTTTGCCTGCCCTTTGTGGAGTTCCACGGTCTCGTGCGGCATATAAACAAAAGACGCAATGATTAAACTTATTACGAAGGATATTGTGACACGTCAAAAATAACATAATAAACAGAAGCTCTTACTATTCTTGTTGACTATATAAAACTATACATACGCTATATACAGTGACTTCTAGTGCTAGTGATATTAAATAATTACAAAAAAAGTCAACCTCTTATTTCTTGAGAACGTCAGAAAGTTACAACATTTACTTACTATAAATTGTTGACAAAATTCGTCAAGCAGGGCACTGCTTTGACAGTATACACAAGTACAAAAATTGAAATATATTGTAGAATAAAAATAGAATAATTGTAAAGTTTGAATGCTGTATCAAAAATTATAGTAAAAAAAAAACAAATAAAAAATAACTTATAATTTTTTTACCAATAAATAGTTTTGTATTTATTCAATTCTATTATAAATTCATTATATTGACGGTATGTCTAATTTGAACAAAAATTACCTTTTTAAATGAAATTTGAGTGAACACTAATTGAGAACAAATTCCATAAATCGTTTTTCAAAACAAACTCTATAAGGATAATTTTTTGAAAATCTTATTAAATCCTGAAGGAGATTACAGTGTGTCTGTAACTTTGTTGCCAAAGAATATAGAAAGAAAAATTTTTTCTGAGTAAAAAAGTATCATATATTGGATTAGAATATTTTCACTTTGAAATACAAAGTATTGTAGGTATATAACAATATTGTTTTTGAAGCTATAAATTGTAATATATCTAAAATTTGAATGCAATGATAAAATTTTGCACGTACGCTCAAAAAGAAATTCAAAGATTTATTTGCAATTAAAAATACAATATGAGATTTTTCACGTCTGTACTAATTTACATAACAAAAATGTACTTTATTTTTAGTGATCAAACTTGTTTTTTATTGATTAAATTTAAATACGTAACTATTGGTTTTCTGAACTATAAAATATAAAGTACTTTGTTAATGAAAAATTTTAGAATACTTAATAATTTCCTGTAAAATATCCATTACTGAAATAAATAAATAAATATATATATATACACGTACTTTCATGGTAAACTCGACATTGAAATATCTTAACTTTATGTCAATAGTGTCAACAGTAAATATGTTATACTATATTTTTCTGTTGATGACCTGTGTAACAGAAAAGAAAATTAATTTGTGTGAATAATACTTTCGCAACGTTATACTGAAAAAATTGAACTATTTAAAATATAAGTTTATAAATATAATATATTTATAATTTATAAATATAATATACAATTATTTAAAAAACTTTATTTAACAATAGAAATAATGTAAGCCAAAAATGAGTTAAGTTAATTAAGGTTGCATAAGTAGTAAAGCTTGTCACTGGAAATATAGAAAAACAAAGATTTTATAATTTTCAAATAAATCTCTAAAAATAGGTGTAAAATAAATTCCATTTTTAATATTTTAATAATAAATTTATTTCAAAGGCAATGGTATTGTCTTTCAATTCTTATCTAAAATATCAAATACACTTAGCTTATACATATTCATTAATTACAAACTTCTCTTCACAAAGTCTTAATCCTAGAAATAACAAATCAATGCTTTACATAGGTTTAAAAATTCGTTGTGTCTACTTAGTAAAATTATCTATGAAGAAAGAAACAGACCATGTTTCATTATTTATCTTACAGTTTAATCTATAAATACGAAAATCGCACATTATGATAGACAAAGACGTGTAAACTTAAATAGTGACAGTAACAATGAGAATAATAATGACAACTATGTGAAAATAGGAATGAGTTTCATCATTATCATAATCATCATCATTCCATAACAGATATAACAGGCTAAAATTACAATATCTCAGCTCGAAAATGAATATTCGATGCTAAATTAATGGTTTTGGTTTTTGATTTGAGTAACCGAATACATTAATACATCGGTTTTGCGCGAGCGTCTCTCATCCACTCTGATTACTTTCTTTGGCAAAAATATTCGTTGTTTATCTACACCATCGTCAAAGTAGCATTAAATGAAGCATTACAATTATCTAAATAGAAAATATCGATACGCGTTGTGATATATATATATAAAAAATTTAATGCTGCTGTAACAAAGGTAACAGGCAACGAAGACTCTTGCATGGAATCAATAAAAAAATCATTTTATAAAACTCCTTATAGTTTATCTTGGGTATCTAGGATCAGTCAAGTTATAGTGAGATCGGCTGCGCCGATATTCGCCCGCGTATGGTCCCCTCGACATTTGTTGTTTAGGCGCTTGGTGAAGGAAACCAAAGTTCCTCAGAGTTCTTGTTTGATCGGGACCGTGTGCTCCTGGATAGTCAGGTGGTGGCGCAGCTGACGCCTGGAATTGCGACAGGCTCTGAAGCATACCTACAGATCTTCTCCACTCCTCGTAGCGCATTCGGCTGCTATCATCCTCTTCCTGTCGTTGCTTCCTTCTGCTTTGAGAAGATCCACTCTCCGTTGAGTTGCTGTCCTCGCTGGTGCCAAGACCGAGATCGCGATCTTCCAATCCAGTTAGACTAACTCCAGGACTCGCGTCCTTACCATTATGATAGAAGAGTGTTGGGTGAGGTATCACGTAAGGTTGTGATAACTTCGAGATCTCCTTCTCGGCGTTCTCTTCGTCCTCTTTGTCAAAGTTTGTACAAGAGCCCGGTCCGAAGAGCGACAGCAGTACAGGCAGTAGGAAGAGACCGTGCATAGCACCAATGAAGATCACAAGGAAGACCATTTTAAAGAACACGAGGAAGATATAGGTGCCAGCGAGGAGAAGCGCTCCCAGACCCAGAATCGTGGATAGAGCCCCTTGAACGATTGGCAAGCCAAGACTGTACAAACATTCCTTGACCCTTTCAGAGGGTCTCCTTTGCTTAGAACTCATGTAAGCGTAGCAAATATGAGCTGTGAAATCGACGCTGAATCCTATGCACATGATCAGATTGATCATGGAGATGCTGTCGAGACTGACGTCCCATAAAGCCATGTATCCAGCTACACCGCACTCGATGGATATGATACAGAAGGCGACCCACAGAGAGCATAGGACGTTGGGTATGAATACGAACGAGATAAACATCATCGTTAGAGCACCGAAGATCATGCACTGTATACTTGTTGGCCTGACGAGCTCAAACTGATCGAAGAATACGAAATAGGGATGGAAGACACTGGCGTTCAGCGGCGAATCGGCACATATCTGACGTAGCTCCCTTACCATGTCCTTCTCCTGGTTCGTTCCGCTAACGTTGACCGCTTGAATGAGGAAACGACTAGCCTCGATGTGTTCACCAGACTCGTCAAACTTCACGTCCAGAGAGAATGTACTCGTAGGGAAGAGCCAGATTTCTTTTAGCGCGTCGTTGAAGCTTGTCTCATTGTCAATGGTAACGTTGAGGTAGTCCGAGTTGCGGCTCACGTAGCTGAGGAAACTGCGCAGCCAACTCTCGGTGTAAATAGGCTGGCTGATGTACTTGGACGCTTCTAAGGTCCGTGTGAGATTCTCCATCTGCTGTTGAATTAGCTTATCGCTGTAATCGTATTCCCCACTGACGATGACCTAAAAATAATAAGGTAATGTAAAATTTTATTTATGTTTAAACGGTAAATTTTTTGTCGAGAGGTTAAATTTAACGTAAAATACATTTAGAAATTGAATGTAAAATTTAAATATTATCTATATTATTGCGCTACGTAAAATTTTTCATTATTTAGATTTATTTAAAAATTTTTTAAAATTATTGTTAAAGAACAGTAAACAACAAAAGTAATTAACGTAAATCGAAAAAATAAGATTAATGGGAAATAAGAAAACAGTTCAGTAAGTATGTTGTCATATCGTCTTTAATATACCTTGAAAATTAAAGAGACGAATCTTATAATTTAGCACACGTCTATTACGAGAGCCGCTACTCAAAGTAAAAGCGTGGATTTTTCATGCTCAAACTGATCAGAGAAAGAGTTGTGAGATCACTTCGCAAGTCTACGCGTGCTCATATAAACATTATATAAACGGTCAATGATCGTCGTCAATGATCTCCACACGGTACGGGGAATTCCCCTCGTGTCAATATGCTTTCTCGTCTGCAGGTATAGTAAAATATACTTAGCATACAACGCGAAATTCATCGAACACACAGAGTCGATTGTCATAGTACACGATGAGACTCGCACATGTGCGTTATATCGAGGGAAAGGCAAATTTCCTTTCTCAATGAGCGCAACTTCCTGCCAGGCAATCCGTTCGCTCAATCGGAGCTCCAAACGCGCGCGCCTCCCTGCGAGCGGACGGTCATTTTTTTATTATACCTAATCGTTACGGGGAAGTATGATACGTAATGCCACGATGTGCGGGCTTGTGAGGCTAATCACGGTTATCTTGGAACACCGTCGGCTTTGTAGACATTCACTTGCTGTTTCTTTTGACAAGCTAATAATGTTGACATTGTACCGTATTTTAAAACTAAGTACCATTATATCTTAATGTCACGTATGAGAATGATTATTTTTTGTTTTTTTGTTTTTTTTTTTATTAATTAACATATACTGCACGCTTTAAAACCTGTATTAATTTTGAAATACTCTTTATATAACACTTTCATTGAATAAACCTGAGGTGCAAATTGAAAATTTGTGCAAAACATATATACACAGAGCATAAATACCGCGAATTTCATGATCATTATTCTCGCAAGCCACGAAAAAGAATCCCGGCAAAAACAGCACAGTCATAGTTGCGAAAAGCAAACGTTCGACCAAGTAAGTGTTCAGTTAATCTCCGCAAACGACCATTCAACAGCACTCGCTGATCAACAAAACAACGAGACGGCGACTTTCTTCTCTCTAGCGAAACGTATAATGAAATTTCGGTAATTCCCACTTTTTCCTTCTTCCCCATAAACAAATTCAACTATATATACGCAGAAACATACACAACGCGTGCACTACTGGCTTCCGCGCTGCCGGCAACTATATCGCGTAATTGTCGAAAACGTGTCTACGTTATACGTGACGCAATGGATATATGTATATATACATATACGCGACCACGCCGTTGAGATCGAGTTTATACCGGTATACTTCTGAAAACCTATAAACACCGGAGAAAGTTGTTTGCACGAGTCTCGGGCGGGAAGGAAGGAGAAGAGTAGGCAGTGTCAGAGACACCACGATGCTCGGAGAGAAAGGGATGCGTGACATAATTGCACGCGATTACGCGCGCGCGCACGCGCGCATTATGCGCGTTACAAGTTATGGTTTACGTGTGAACAGATGTTCCGCGGGCCGCAGCGACTCATATATCTATGTATATTACACGCGACCAGTGCACGACGTGATTAATCAATTGTCCAGCGATTTGTGAGCGCGTGTTGTATGTAGAATGGGTCCATTACAAAGTGCTGCGGTGAGAGAGTGAGAGCTAGAAATCGAGGAGCAACGCTATAAGAGTCAAAGACGCGATTATATCGGCGTTGGCGGCGGCGGCGGTTGACCTAAATTCGGGATAGAAATCTCTCGGAAATAGAAATTTTCCGTATAATGGCACGATTTTGCGTGTGCACACTTTAAGTTTATTGCTAATCAATTGTGATTATTTTCTCTTTGCCTTCCATTTTAAATGATAGGATGCGTATTCTTAGCTGACATATTGTCGTATGTTTTGACAGAATCTCTATAATGTTTGCATTTTAATTGGTGAAAATGGAAAGTATGAAAAATCTCGTTAATAAAATTTTTGTTGAGCATTAACTACGAGCACCTTAAAAGCTTTGTGAACATGAAAAATCTATTCCTCCACTTGTATCACCTAACGAGACACTAAATTCTAATTCTACGCCAGTATAAAAGAAAATTTTCCAACTAAAACCTCCTTACCTGAATTCTGTACGGAAACTCTCTGAAGTAAAAGTCCTCCCGATCGTAGAACGTGATGGAGTAGGAATCCTCTTTGGAGAGCTTGCGCCGATCGAGACCTTCCTTGATGGTGGTGAGACCGTAGAGGGCACCAGCGAGGTAGAGAGCGAAGACTACGACGACGATAAACTTGACGAAGGGTTTGTTCAGGGCCCAGGCGAGGTAGTCGCGGAACCAGCTCATGCATCCATGCTCTGGGTTGTCAACCGGGTTGTTAGGGTCGTCAGGATCGACACCGCCAGTGCAGAAGATGCGGTAGAACCATGAGCGATGCGCTGTGAGATAAAAAGTGGGAAAGTTAGTTTAGTTGCTTTGTTTTTCATTAAGAGTTCATTGTTTTGTGTTATTTTCGATGTTTTCGTTGTAGGTAGTTTGATAAGTATCGCTATCTCTTATAGTTTTTCTTGTATGAATTGACATTGTAACTTTAATATTAAGTAGGTGGGAAGTTGTAGGCGTTTCCGGCCAATGAATCGTTTAACGAAAGTGAAACAATATTCCTTAAGGAAGTTGTAATTTCATTAGTATCATTGAGTCTGAAGTTCGAATCTTTTATGTTTATGCAAAGCATTTTATTTTAGTCTGCAAAAATTTCTCTGCTATTTCTTTTTCTTGCCTTCGTCAAGATTATACACCAATGTTTTATTGGCACCTTCTTTCTTGCTTCACTTTTTCATCTCTACATCTATTTATAGAATCTGTTTTATGCACCAACGGTAACGTGATATTTTTAGACTTCTAGCAAAGCGATACTTTATGAAAAAAAATTGTTTGTATACGAATATAATATTACATTCAACTCATCTACAAACCTTAGCCTGAATTTATTAATTTCAATATACATATAAGCATCTCCGAAGATCATCGTGCGTGCATTAAGGCGGCATTTTTCAGAAGGACAAAGCAATAAAACGCCAGCGAAATCATGGTAACCAACCGGATATTCTTATAAACCGGTCGCAAGAGACGTTCGACTTTACTTGTTACGCGCGCATGCCGCGCACTTGTGCGCGCATAATCGTACCGAAACTCGATTATTACAAGTCAACGTACACTCCGCATTCACATACACACACAGATATACACGTATACAAGAATTACAGAATCTCCGGTCGTACTGTCACACGTGGATGGCAAATAATGCTCGATTTTGCGACAACGCGCGTGGCGTATTACTACGCGTCGCGTACTACTACCCGCACTATACTTTCTCCGCGTGTATTATATATATATATATATATATATATATACGCCAACGTCTATTAGATTGCGCCATATATATATATATATACATATGCACGCTCGCGTAAGCGCGAGTTATTTATAACATAATTCCGGTAAAAAGGACGACTAAATCGTTTCTTATTTAAGACGTTATCACGGCGCGCGCGCGCGTATTTTCTCCCACCCCGCGTCTATATAATACTTTGCATAACCACTTGACCTGAAAACACGCCGAGCATAATTCGATTTTACGAGTAACAAAACTATATATATATACAACAAAAAAAAGGTTCGATTTTATAGTCACACGTGTACATAGCGTCATAATGATTTCAAAATGTCCGACTTGGCCGACGAAGTGGTGGCGATCATCGGCTTTGCATTTTTCTCGTTGCGCTTGACGTGCTATACCAATATACCTGCATATACGTTTCGGGAATGCTAACGATCGCGTTAGCTTTGTTGAGCGTACGTTCCGCGTACGCTTTACTATATACGCATAGACATAAACGATATAATTCATATCTTTATGAACGAACCGATCGAGCCGATCTTTTTCTCTATATATTCGATTGTCTGAAGAGAGACAAAAGGTTATCGCTTCCGCAGTTATGAGTCATCATCCCTAAAGTCTATACGCGCAGCATTGACCTGACTGACGTTGTTTTGTATATATGTATATACCATAGACTATACATCGTTGCTTATCCCCTCTTCAATAGTTAATCGTTTTGCAAATGTATATAATATTCGGACGTGCGCGGAGTTGACGATCGGAAGAGTAGCGCACTCGCACGCGTGGTTATATATATTGTGCAACCCCTCGAACGCGCGTGCGTCCTCGGTTGTCCGACTTGTGGAACGTTTTCGTTTGATGATAGGGGTATAATTAGTCGACAGACCTAGTACGACGATTACCTTCTATTTTTTTTTTTTCATTCATTCTGCTTTGGAAAAATGCGAATGTTTGAATACACAGAGAGAGAGAGAGAGCAGCATGATAATTATATAGTTTATTAAGCGTAAAAATTTAATTATAATGATTTAGCTGGTATGTTTATGTATATATACCTTGAAAGAAAAGAAGGGATTTGAGATTGAAAAAATTCCTCGTGAACAATAAAAAGTTACATTTTTACGTATAATTATCAAGTATATAGTATATGTGCGGATACAATTTTAAAGCGCAAGATTGAAAAATATTTTTTTTCAATAAATTGCCCGTAAACAACGCTTAATGATCCCGTTAAAATTCTTGACAGCCATTAATGCATACACGAGACTGCGCAACGTGTGCATTTACGTGAGCTACATGAGACTTTACGAGCCGAAGCGTGAAGCGTCTTGTCAAAACAGCCGCGAAACTCGTCCTATCAGTACCTCATTATAAACACTTATCGACCGAACTCAGTCAAATTACCCGTGACTCTCAAAATGCAAATCTAGGCCGAAACGCGTTTATACACGCGCCTTGAAAAATTGCTCAATTAGCCAGCACGTGTATATATATATATATAAACAGACCTTTGCAATAGTATAAGACATGGTTTCACAACGACAAGTACGAACGCGCGCGCGCGCGAAAAAAATAGCCATTGCACGTGGATTGTGAAAAAAAAATGGCAATAAAAAAAGGCCATTTCGTTTTCTCGGAAGGCGCACGAGCGTAAAATTTTCGCAAATCGCGGACATTTATAAACATTACCGTCTAAGCGCCCCGGTATGGACACATTAAACTAAGAAACTCACACGACCATGTGTATACTAACAAGTCTTTTCTATATATCGCTGTGCGAATTCATATATATAATATTTCCCGCGCTCGAGGCGTATATCCGAATAATAGGCGGAACGCGCGCGCCTCTATACATAAGAATGGGAGAAAGCCCATAGCGACAGGTTGACTCGACTTCTCGCGCGTTGCATAAGTGATCGAAGTGATCTAACGAATCGAGGAGTATGCGACATAATGCGGCCCTCGTGCGTTGACGTAATGACAAGTGCGGCGTGGCTCACCAGCGACATACTGCTTCACTCCCGCGTGTATAACACAACGTGGATATATATTGCTCCAACACGGGTATGTTCTCGGTGCGAGGAGGGAGAAATGTGTAGCAAGTGACCGTACGATCGCGATGCAATTTATTTTTTACTTTTTCTTCTTCCGAGCGTGTAATGTGTAGATATACACGTGCTGCGCTATATAGCGGTAACGGGATATCTCGTCGATACGCGCTCATTATAATGTATAGTATTAGCGCTATTGGCACTTGATCATTTTATGAGTTATTTTTCGCGTTGGATTTGAATCGGTATATTATAGGCTTAAATTGTACAAAGTTGTTGGACGGTTTATGAAGGGGCAATTTTCCATAAGACGTTTATCGCGGTACACCGTGATGTGAATTATACACGTGCGGCTTAAGCGATTTGAAATTAACGTTTATTATAGTGGCGCGTGTAAATGCAATGTAATTTTCGTATACTTGAAGTTCTTCAAACAAGGGCATTTTTTGAGAAAACCTCTATCCTTGGTAATACTGTGCTAATTGTAAGCAATTATACTATTACATCATTCGAATGAATATCTATTTATCATTGACTTACTTCGTTAAATAGCGAAATAAAAGTATATGCGTTAGAACTCGTAACGATGGTAATTCTATAAAAAAAATTCATTCGGCACTTTGTGTTTTGATTATAAATAAATCGGGAGAAATTACATGTACGATAAAAAGATAGGTATATACGAGATCCGTATCGAATCTCGTTTACAGCTGTAATGCTAATTCATTATTCACGCTCAAGATAACTTTTAACTGAATTCAAAACATTTTCTTACTCTCAACGTACTTCACTAGATTAATATTGATCTATAATATCGCTTTCATAGTGAGAAAGCATAACTGCACATGTGTAGCTATTGAGTAAAACAGAAATTTCATCGCAACCAGGTTTATTTGTTTCAATTTCTCTAATCATAAACGCATAATATGATGTAATGAATGAACAAATTTTCAAACGTAATACTAAATTACATAAAAAAAATTTTGATTTTGACTACCAAATACAAAATTATCATTTCCAATTAGATAACACATGGATTCTTTTATTTCATTATATAGTTATACCATTCTAATGAATTACAGAAAAATTATACGTCGAAACAAATTTTCCTTCGCCGAACTATACTTGCACATTTCAACCCCTTCCCCCTCTTTCTGCTTCGTGCACAATCAGCCACCATATATATATATATATATATATATATATATATATATATATATATAAACGCGACTAACGAGGCGTAAACGTAAAACTAAAAGACATATTCCGGTCCTAATTATACTACTCGATAAAAAGAAAGGAGGCGTCCACCCACAAATCTCGTAATCCAACTACGTATACATATATATATGCTACTAGCAGACAGAAGCACACACACGTGATGCGTGTTTCGATCGGCTGGTCTCGAAAAGGAGCAATTACAGCGCGAGCCGTTGGGGAAATACGCGTGCAGAGCGCGCGCGCGCGCATATAACGTCGCGCTCGGCGAGGCCGAGGGTGAAAGCGAAAAAACTTCGTCGTTGCTCGTGCTTATATGTGCACTCACCTGATTTGGAGAGCGGCTCAACCGGGCAGCAGACGATCGCGTGCAGGTTCTTCTGCTCGCAGTAGCCGCTGATGGCGACGCAGCCACTGAAGAAGCTCAGATGGAACAGGAACGTAAACACCACTGCGAAACCTAGAAAAAAGCGAGTGCGAAATCATAAAGTTACGTTTACACAGATATAATGGTATATATATATATATACACATGAATTATAAGTTATCCTAATAGAGTGATAAAAGAGTAATACGTTGACGGGACGTTAGCGTCAGTTGTACATATCAGAAAAGCCACGGCGACAATTAAAGAACCCGTTCGCGTCGTTCGAAAGTAGTGAAATTCCGGGGGAAAAGTCATTCACACTTTTTCGTCAAGGCTACGAACGCTCCATAGATATAAATTCCCGTGAATTTCACCTCCCCTCGCTCGCTGTATATACTATATATAAACACGCGTATATATATATACACACATACCCCATAAGTATTCTTCCCATATTCATCGCGGGTGTTAAGTAACGATTAGCGAAACAATTAGACAACAAGTGTATCGCGCGTCGTGATGTCTTACGTCACATCACACGTCGTTGCGCGTGCGTACGCGCGCTTATATTATACGCATACACATATACACATACACTCGACCGCAACAGGAGATTTCTGCGGTCGTCGTGGCTGATTGATGGCTATACGACGTAGGTACCGCACACAGCTTCGTTTTATGCCTTTATAACGGCTGACTGCGCGCGTGCGCGCTATATGGACCGCGATGTTATCCGCCTCGGAAGCGCGGAATTAATATGCTCGGCAATGTATACTTGCGGCAAATTGATTGGAATTGTATACGTATGAATAGGGGTGTTGTCGCAATACATCGTACAAACTCTCGGACGTGTGTATAGAAGAGCTATGGTGTCTTCGTTAAATATATCGAAGAAGGTTCAATTATCACGTACTGCGTTTTTGACGATCTTGTTACGTAATAAGCGATTAAATCACGTCCACGGTAACTCTTCCCTCTCGTATACGCAAGCTCTGTACGTACACGGCGAGCAAGGTTAACGAAATTTCGTTGTGAAGTGTCACAGCGAAGCGAACAAACGTAACTTTAATAATCATCTTGTTTAACCGCAACATTCATACAAGGTGACAATTTTTAACGTACCAGAGTAGATGCAGAAGATTTGGACGGAGGGGAACGGCGAGATGATACCGATGAAGAAGGATACCATGTCCGTGACGGAAGTGATGGTAATGGAGACGGCGGCCTCGCTGAGTGTATGGGCCATGCGCTGGGGCACTGGATCCATAATGTTCGTTCGTCGCCAAGCGGCCAGCATCACGAAGGTATCGTCGATACCGATTCCTGTGGGAATACAATGGTTTTATTCGTTGTAAATTATAAAATAAAATTGTGTACGTGTAAAAGATGTATTTAAGTGAAAATATATATTTTAAAAGGCAACGTTTTATCTTCTTATCGTTAAACTAAAATATTTTCTTTTTTTACTACGTCATTTCTGTAAAGTCTAAAATTGACCAAACACTTTGGACGCGTATCATTGAAATTTTTTAAACAGCATACAATGTGCCACATTTGCCTCTCACTTGGTTAAAGAGGCATTACAGGCTTAACTAAAGAGAAGAAAAATACTCTGAACAGATCTAGGACGAAGAAATGCTCGTAAAGTGTACACAAGCACTGCACTCAATCATGTACTTCTCTCCTAGTTAGACATACAATGAAACGGGCTACATTCATGATGTTTTCTCTACGGTTAATCATACTTTCTCAAAAACTACGTCCAAACAATCAATTAATATTGAATTATTCAATATAACAACGATTTCCCATATGCTCTTTTAAAATCTTGAATTATTGACCACCAATCTTTACGTAATGCGCACGGCATAACAGATATAATACTTTTTTAATTAAATAAAACTAGCTGCTAAACCTGGTTATTTAACAATCATTTGGTTATATTCGTTCGAACGTTCAGAAGCGCATTACATAAACCGCTACTAAATTTGATTTAACGCAGAAATTATTAATTAAAACTAATATAATAATAACTATACAGTCTCGCACCGGCATTTCCATATATATACGCGCGCTGCTCGTCGCATTTATTTTACGATCAATATAATTAAGTCGACATTAATCTCTGCACGATCCGTTGCATAATCTTCCCATTATCTCCATCTTTGCATATGCGCATGCCCAAATTTATATCCATAAACCGCAACATCAGCCCCCGAAAAAGGCGAACGAATCTCAGTATCTCGCGTACATCAGTAGAACCAGCAAAAAGTCAATGCCACTTGTTAAAAATACAGAAAATAAAATGAAAAAAAAATACGCTCGATGATCAGGATTGAAATGCTTAAAAGGCATCGCGAGCATGAATTACATTTCGTTGGCACGTGCTCGACCTTGCGCACTGCTTCGGTTTCACCTGCGCCTACAACACGTTCACGCCGAATTCTCAATCGAAATTTCGTATACACATATACTGACCCACCGCGGCTGCTGCATTTTGTATTACCCTTTGTGGCTATATATAATACACTTGTCGCAAGACGCGTTAGAACATTGATACTAGACGCGTAAAGACATGTCACCTTGAATCATACCCCCCCTATGTACATGAATCACTCGCGTGAATTTCGCGTAATAAGAGCGCGAAGTACGCGAATGATCGTGATTCACTACGCGCGCGCGAGCGTATGTGTCAGAGCGGATCGGATTTTCCTCGGCGCGCGCTTTTCTCTCATCGCGAGCGCGCGTGATGCGACTTTCACCCTGTCTATGCCTCTGAATCGCGTAACTGTGTTACGGGAGAAATTAAATCTCGCGATGTTGGATTCTTTTTTCTCGCTTCTATCCTATATAGACGCCACAGTCACGGCGAGAGTGACGTTAATTTCGCACGATTCCCTTATCAGAACTTTTCTTTTTCGCGGTGCCGTGAGTTACGAATGGGCCACGCAATTGAAATCTTTCAGAGCAGCGCGAATATGTTTGTTAAGATTTTTTTAGTGTAAGAGGCATAGTAATTTAATTGTAATTGTGCGTAGTAAAAATAATCTAATGAAATCAGTTAAATTATACAAAAGATTATTGAACGTCAAATATTTGAGAAGAGACAAAGACGTCGATTGGCCATCGATTTTGCGTAATAAAGAAATCACAACGGAAATTAACATCAGTACAAAAAGCGCTGTGTTTATCTTTGCAATTCGATGACACACTGTTGGAAACAATTTTTTCAACCGTTTGCCTCGCGTGTCCAGATCTCTGTGAATCACCAGTATTTATATAATTAACATTTTCAAATAAAAAAAGCTGCTCAATTAATCTTGACTTCGATGCCATTACAAAGTGATCAGTGACATTATACATACACTAGCTAATTTCACTGACCTTCCGCAAAGCCATATACGAATTTCCGAAAAGGCCATCGCACCTCTATCACCGCATTCGTCACGTACCCGACCATTCTTTAAAAATTTAACGCACGACTTCTCAAAAAACTCCTCCTTTTTCGTTTTTTTTTGCTTTACTTCATCTTTCATCGTATCCACTGCGCACTCTTCATTGATCTTGAGCCCGATGCGTATAAATACGCCCGTGAATGATTTCCCGGGACGAAAAGCGCCTGCGACGATGTAACGATTCCCATACCAATATATCTCATAGCGCAACCTTGATTTGCTCGCGCGCGCGCGCGTACGCCCTTGTTATTATTCGCGGGGCGTCGCGGTTGCGCGCGAATACGCTTAACCCGCATATATATCGGGCCGCCTCCTCATTATACGTGTGATGTGTCTTCTTCTCTCTTTCCTCGCGCGTTCGCGCGTGTATGTTTTATACGCGCACGATTAGAGACACGAGCGCACCGGGCAACTCGCGATTGACGCCGATTGCTAAATACGAGCGTTGAGTAGCTAAGTGTTTGACGGGACGACACGGATGATGAAGTGGATGGTGCCTTGGTAATGGATGTTGATTGCGATTTTATGGCGGTTCGGTGTACGATGGTTGGTTTATGGGAGGGTAGGTTTACTATAGGAAGAGTAGTCAATTATATTCTGATATTTATTTTGAAAAAGTATGATTCATGAAATAGGAATATTAGAAAAGTACTGAGGCTGATGTAATTCTGAACTGAGGCATATGTTGCAAAAATGAGTTGTGACATTTTTTCATTCTATCTTTGACGTTGAAGCTTTTTTTATACAATGAATCAATATTGATCTCGAAAAATTATTCAAGTTACACTTTTTACAAAAAAAACTAAAGTGAGTAATATTTTGTGATGACTCGATCGACTAAGAAGTGAATTAAATTTACATTTTGGCCTGAAATCATCGTTGAATACCGGTTATATCGCTTTAAGTAATACAACTCATCCTATATACTGTAGATTCAAAACCTTAAAATTATGCATCTAAAATTTGCAAACCAATAAAATTAAAGGTTGCATTTTAAATCTTAAATTAATTCAAAATTTAAATATTACTCTTCTACTTCATAAAAATTATGCAATTCAAAAAAGACTTTTGAATGAGGTAGAAAAAAAACTCATCTTATGTAGCGCCTGTGAAATATAGTTACATAATTGTTGTATGTTACAGTTGTGAACCATTTTAATGTCCTAACCTAATTAAAATCATACTAGACATACCACGAGATACAATCTCTAAATACCAGAAATGAATAAAGTAGCTTTACATACACGATGAAAAGTGAAACGTTAATTTGTAAATATTATCGAGTAGTTTATTTCTTCTACGTTTCTTAATTCATAAATATATCATTCACAAATTGCAAATTTAAGTGACTTTCGATCGTTTTTGTTTTCATTTCATATCCAAAGAATGCTGTAGTTTTTCAAAACATTTAAAAGACAGAATATGAACTTCTGCGTATAAAATCACGGAACCATGTTGCCACTTGCAGCCGAAAAAGTGATTGACCGCGTCTCGGATACACACGACGAGTCGCAGCGATTAATAAAGCATTCCAATCGCAAAATGCGTACTTGTATTTACATAAATGAATTAAACATACTACTACTGTCTAGGTTCAAAGATTAGAAAGCCTAACTCAATCTTCCCGTAAAAAATGAACATGGAAAGGTACACCGTATCATATTCTGCTTTCAACATTCTTGTGAAATTCTAATGCTTAATATAAACGTATACGATCTCTAGGATATATATATATATGTTTTTGCAAATAAACGCAATTATTTTTCAATTCATCTCTATATCGTTATCTCCATTAAATATAGATAACATTATACATACACTTATCGATGTAAAACCAGTTGTTTAAAAAAAAAAATAACAACAACAATTACAAGCACAATTTACATGCAATTTAACTGTCATTCCACCTGCGTCAGTCAACCTCTACCACGAACATCCAAAATAATCCTGACCAAAGTGACTTTTACCAGCCATAGCAGGCGCAAGGTTATATATACTTATATATTCGCACATCCGTCATTCGGTCATTCGCCGCGCGATCCGCATACATCATAAACCCTGGCAAACAACGAATCACCTTACCCGTATACCGAGCATTGAACTTACCGATCATAAGGAACGGCGCTGCAAGATTGATACCGATGAAATCGATGCCCAGATAACAGCACAAACCGAACGCCGAGACGGTAGCCATGCCGGCAGACACGTTACCAAGAAGTCCAAGCCAGGGTTTGCTGCGTACCCAGTCGGTCATCATACACGTTATCACGGAAAACAGGGCCATGAAGGTGAACGTGCTGGCAAAGTAAGGTATGACAGTCTGCGTGTTAGCCTCGAACTCAAGCTCGAGGGTGCGAGAGGCGAATCGAGCCGTGCTGATATGCTTGAACAGGCCGCCGTCCTCGGCGTCGCCGACAGCTTTCAGGAAGGCCTCCTCCCATGCTGCGCCACTGTTGGGTGAAAGAAAAATTACGGCTATTGTATTGATTTCTTTGTTTGCGTATACTTACTATACTTGTTAAACATTTATGGTCGACGGTTTAATGTATTTATAAAAAAGAAAACAGCCTTTTTTTGCTTCATATTGTGTTTACAGGAAATTTACTAATACCATGTATTGGCTGTACTTTAATTATACATTGTTTGTACTTAAATAATTTCCACATTATGTTTTATTTTCGCTAAGCAACTACTCAATAGTATATGTGAATAAATTAGTAGAATAGATTGCGGTTGCATCAGAGTATAATTTATTAATTGTAATTAAGATAAAAATTGTCTAACTATAAAATATGACACATAAAAAGGTATTAAAAAAAATAAAAAATCTAATAACTAAAATAAGGATATTCGTTAAGTAGTGGAAATATGATTCATAGATATAATGAGATAAATATGAATTCGGACAAAGTTTGGTTTTATGAAATTACAATCTATCGTAACTCATTGCGTGACTAATGCTTAACCAAAGCGTCTTTTACGACACCTCTAAATGTCATTGTGATTAACAATTCATCATTTTAATAAGATTTAAATATCTTTTATTTTTTTCCACAAACCGCAAATTTCATTTATCTTTTCGCGGAACGTAAAGATGACTATTTTTATGATTGTACTTTTTGTCCTTCAAAAGATAATCATAAACTCAATATATATATACTGTTTCGCATACATTCACTTTTTCGACTCTTGATAAAGTTTTTATTTTTGAAAGTGATCACTTTCCAAAAATCGTATCAAGTTCATTTTCTTTCCAAAGCTATTTTAAGATCCCCTCTCTATTTTAAATTAAAAACTAGTTTTCTGAAAACATACAACTCGCGCGTACATAATATACGAGCCAAGAAAAACAAAATCAAGATTCCACTCACATTGCGTTCTGGCGCGGATTATCGACGGTGATGAAGTAGCCGAGCTGCAGCGACGGCACCGACTCTATCGTCAGGTCTTCCGTAAGGATGCTCCCGCCGAAGTACACAGGAAACAGATGAGCATCCCAGGTAACAGGATTGAACATCACCGGAAACGTCAAATTCAGTGCGCCTGACTCCACATCGCTGTAAAGTTGGGAAGAAAAGAGAAAAAAATAGAGACGTGTAGAATGGCGCATTAGCCGGTGTAACTTTATTGATGTAACAAGACCAGAAGAGCACCGTGTTTGTGTGTATCGAGTCGTTTTTTTTTTTTCTTATGAATAGAGTGCGCTGATTCGGTTTTTCCCCTTTCACTTTTACCATTGCGTAAATAGCGGCGGAGAGTTCTTTTTTTTATAAGCAACAAGGAAAACTCGCTCCGTTTTATATTTATTTTATTCTTAAGGACTGTATTATATACGTTATTCGTTTGTTAGCAGTGTTTCATTCGCCGCTCGGAAGTTACAAAGGAAGCATAAATCTGGACAAGTGTGTTCATAGTCCTACATTGTATTCCAACGCGTTGTGGTAAACTTGTATTTTATTTTTGTTTCCGTGCCCACGACGCTCTCTAAATTTCTTAATTCGAGTGAAAATAGGTGACTATAGACCCGCAGCGGTTTTAGCAAAACTACATTGTTACCCAAGAACTTGAATTCATCTTTATTCCGATTCTCTAACAGACACTATATATATATATATACGTTCTCGGGTCGAAAAAAAGTATAAAACTATGAATTCCGCTTTCACTCTCAAACACAATCATAAGCTGATTAATTTACAATCCGTTATAAATTGACTATTACAAAATACGTAAAGTAATACTATACAATTAAACACCTTTCTTCATATATATATAAAAAAAATAAACCGAGGTTTCTCTCTAAAATAAATAAAGTTATTACTTTCACGCTTTACGATATAACCGAACTGACCCAAACTGTGTTCATTGAACCATCGATCGCGGAAACAGTTCCCTTTCGTAATAACAAAGGTTCTCTCTCTATGCGTGCCAGGGGAAAAGCCTTTAATCAGTCCTCATTAGGAAGAGGCGGGTATTTAAGAAAAGAACAATAAGGCGACACTAACTCAATGACTTGGTCGAGATTGAGGATGTCGTTGTTAAAGCACTGGTCCAGCCAGCGGGCGCAGATCTGCGAGTAGGTGAAAGTCTCGCCGTCGTACGTTGCAGTGGCATTCTTTATGACCTCGTCGAGGATGCGCAACTCCTCCCAGATAACACGACGCAGCATGTTCTTGTCGCCGTCCTTCGGTATCACGATCACGTGCCCGAAGCGTCCTGAAAACGGGATGCGGAAGACGGATATCGTCTCGTACATTCTTGGCATTTTTCTTTTTGTTTTTGTTTTTTTTTTTATGTGCAGGTTTTTATATTTGTATTGCGTGAAAGGCGTAATTTTGAAAAATCGTATATTTTGAAAGATTAATAATGATACAAAGATTTGCGGTGCGTCGTAGAAAATTCATTTGGTTTTGAAGTTGCTTTTATTCATGCAATCGCGGTGAAAGTGAAACATTTCGAAATTTAGAAGTTTTTGTAAGCAAGAAAATTTGATAGTTTTGTTTAAAAGCTAAATTATAATATTTATATTGCACTTCGTAAAATAGTTTACTTATATTCATTTATCATTATAAAATTTATTAATTTAATTCTATTGCTTATACTAAAAGATAATATTAAAAGTATTGAATTAAAAAATTAAAAAACAATATTCTTGCTTCTAAAATAACATATGTTATTATTTAATTCATTATATAAATTTAAATAAATAATTAGCAAAGTATGAATTAGGGATTCATATTCGAATATCTGAATTGAAATGTCAGTACCATTTTTAAATAATTTAATTAGCAACGCTACTGAAATGTCTCTTTTTAAATAGACGAGGATAGATCTTATGATAATAAATTCACATAACATTTTTTTATTACAATATTTTTAAATCTTTCATTTCATATGACAGTGTATTAGTAATCTAATTACCTAACACTAGTTCTTTTTCAAACATTTACAATTTTTCATCAGATAACGAACATCAAACGGAGTCCAACATTTTTTATTAAATACTGCAAATCATCCATGAAAATAAAAAAAAATCCTGACAACCCGTCAACTAAATAAAATTATGACTACGAAAAAATGCAATATAACACGCGATAAATAAACAAGACACTTACCCGGTCTGGTGATGCGTCCGACATTAAAGTGATGGCTGTAGTTTACTTTGAAGTGTTCCTCAGCGATGGCACGTTCCGTTTTTCCGGGTCCGTTGATCGGGGAAAAGAGATACTCGGGGTCGATTTCATAGTGGATCCTTTGAAAGCCCGTGAAGCAGATACAGGCCAAAAGGACGGGAACTATCACGAAGTAGCCCGGATGCTTGCCCACGACTATTCCGATCTTGTGGAAGGCTTTGTTCAGGAAGTCGTCGACGCAGGTTATCGAGAGCATCATCTGTTGGCAGAAGGGAAAACAAAAAGGTCACATTATTATAGTCATTACTCGGGAGTATCATTCAACTCTTAAATTCTAAGCACATACAATGCAATTGTAATACTTTTTGCGTAATGAATATGTGTTGTTCTGAAATTGAGGTATGTTATTTATTTCTTATAGTATTTTTTAACAAATGTATAATATTTAAGAAAGCAAAATGCGATATTATAATAAAGTATTTATACGCAACTTATACAATTATATTCTCAGTATTAATAGAATTATTATTGTATCGCTTAATTATGTCATGACATAATTACGCGAGATAAAATATAGGTCAACGGGTAAATTGCAAATCGATTTATAATTTGTAGATCGCGAAACCTGCTAATGCATAATTAATATAAATAATTTCATCTTCTCACTCATCGGAACTGATGGGAAAAAACAATTTCTTACGATTGAAATTCAGTCGGCAACACTCGCATGCGTATGCAACCCTTTTGCGTAATGGCAACGTGCACAAGAAAGTACATACAGACAACTGCGTACGAACGTACACAACTCGTTCGTGCATCGATTTATGACTAATTACTTTCTCAGAGAAGATTGATTTTTTGTTCGCTGTTGTGCTATCGCAACAATTTCGTTCATGCAACCTCTCATAATATTCGCACTCGTTAAAACACCAAGTACTATATAATACGAATGAAATATAGCGTACAGACATCGCAGCCTAATAAACGAATTTCGCGTTCGCGAACATTTTTAATTTTAGGTTAAAAGTGAAATTGTATCATTAACATTCAGCGACGGCGCGTGCGGCATAGGCAGAGTATATGTGCTACACACACACGCGTATAGCGTCGCTCGTGCGCGCGAGGCGTCCCAAATGCTTTTGTGTCAGGGACTTCATGTTAGTTTTTGTATCAACAAGCGTAAAATGTGGAAGAAAATAAAACGCATAAAATATGTGTCGCAAGCAATTTGCCAATTGCGAGTATGCGTACTTATACCGAGAACAAAAATACGCGCGAAAGTCAAGTGTTTCGTTATATACAGAGCTCGTTATATTTCGCGCATATGCCGGTGGTATTTCCAAAATTTTATAGTAAACACTTGCAGTCTTGAATATCAAGATTATTTATGTGAATTGTGAAATGTAAAAGATGTTATGTGCTTTTATACTCGTAAACGTATCAATGATCAACATATGCTATTGCAGAACAGTTTAAACTTTTTGCATACCTTTTTTTTGAGAAATAGCTGTTATTTATAAATAATAATGAATTACATTATTTGCCTACTCATTAATTGAGAAGCAACTTTGTGCTGTGTATATGTCAATACACATTTTCTTATGTCAATCATTTTTTGCGTGATGTAAGTAGGTAAACGCCTGCGTGCGTGATATTTATTCTATACAAAATACACAAATACCTTTCAGTTCGCATGCAAAATCAGTCCACATGTTGAATTAGGTTTTTACTGAATCAGTTACAACTATCCTCTTCTTAGCGTGAACAAAAATTGGCGGAACTAACGGCAGTTAGTGTCTAATCTACGAACGTGTCGCACACAATTCATTGCAAATAAGCGTATACTCACGTGTCGCGAACAATACATTGTAGCGCTTTTTTGTTGAGTTATTTTACGATTGTTAAAATTATTTTAGTTTTATCTGATTGAAACAACGCCGCTTTTATAGTCATGCTTTATCCGAAATGGTATAGTTCAGCTACACTTTATAAAATTTAAATTTGCAAAAGTGCGAATGTTACGATAATTTGATAACCGATAAAATATTTAATAGTAACCGATAAAACGATGAATCTAACCATTGTTTATTAAATGAAATTATCTTTACAATCGGCATTGCTTAATGAAAGAGCGCGAGACATACTATGCAAAAAGTCGGCGCGCGAAGAAAACGCGCAAATAATGGAGTTATGACTGTTTACGGAAAACTCCTGGAACAGAGCCGCACATGGCAATTTATTTAATCATCACGTGAGTCTCGACAAATTGGCAGCGGAATCCCTTTTTGCACAGCAACGGTGGCTCGCGGCCGCTGTGGGAAATGTGTATATATATGTGCGCACCTCCGCTTTCATCCAATTAGGTGCGCCGATTTAAAGGAACGTTTTTCAGGATTGCGCGCGTGAACTCCCTCCTGTATCGGGCGTATATATAAGAACGCGAGCGAATGGAAAGGAGGCTTTGAATGTCAAAAGTGACGGTAACAGGAAGGATAATTGCAGCGGAACCAAAGTCATATTTCCGGTCTGCTAGCTGCGCGCATTCGAGCGCTTGTGATTTTCGAGGAAATACACCGTTTGTTATATGGTGCTAGTATTACTTATCTATCGGTATCATCTTCTATGTATGATACGAAACGCGGAAATTAAATTACTGACCTCTAAATCACCTCACTAGATGTGCTAATGCAACTAATTAAAATCCATTTCGAAAGGTTATCTAATACAACAACTATTTTAGCTTACAAATTTTGTGTCAGTGTGCTTTTAATTGGTGTGTCTTATTCAAGGTCTCAAAAAACGTAACGGTAATTCGGTTTCAGGTATAAGTTTTGGCGCAATACTAAGTGGAGAAATTTAGTTTCACATTGCGATAATGCGTTGATCTTGGTAATACAAATATTTCATTTAAATTGATTTGATAAGTAAGTATTTTAGTGAAAATGACCTTAAAATCTTTCGGGATTTCTTACTTACTCTGAAACCACCTTTTGAAATGAGAATAAGAGAAAATCTGTCAGATTACCATTAATGTATACATAAAAAAGCAACTAACACGTTATATTACATGACACGTGTACGTAGATAAGATGTACATTTCATACTTTGGTGAAAACTACATTAGCAACATCTCATGCAGATTAATTAACGATGAGTTTGCAACGAAAAGCGCGATAAGCGCGAACCGCTTATATATATATGACGCGTGTTCATCCATTGCTCACGAGACCGCAACAAGACTCTTAAAAAATTAAACAGCCACGTTTTTACACCGTCTGAGAGAAAAATGTCGACCCAATGACCTGAGTACGAAGCATAAAGAACCGCATGTACGCAAGCGGTAGCGGCAATACGCGTGCAAGTACTTATCGCTCGGTGCATCGGCGACAGTTTAGCTGTGACGACATTTCTCACTCTCTGTATAGGGTAACCTTATTACGCGGATGTACTTCGAAGTAGATGTAAAATATTTGGGAGAACGTTATTCGTACGTTATGTTTTGATGCGGTGTTGGTTTTTTCGAGTTCCAATTAGTGATTGTTATGGAGGATGAGCAGTATTGTGTAATCAAGAATTGTGGAAATCCCTACAGAATAATGTATACTTTAAAATAAGAAAAAAATTTGAATGTCAATATTATTCTGAGAAAACATAAATGACGCTGTATTGTTTGAGAGACGACAAAAAGATCAAATATTTGAATTCTAACGACAATCTTAGCAATCAACTCTTTCAAATATTATTCCTAGATAACGTTTAACGCTTGCATAGATGACACTAAAAACAAATTTTCCTTCTTAGGAATGCAAACAATCATATATTATAAAGTTAAAGCCATTAATTATCGTTATAACCGGCATTGAGTTTCCTCGATTTCATAACAAATGGTACAAACAATGGGCATGGCACTTTAATATATCCTTTCATAATAAATACAACTTCCTCTATGCCAACAACACCAATGAATTAAGCACGCAGAATTCGAGATTTCTAAAGAAACATCCGTAAATCGCCAACGCAGCTGCGCCTATATTCCAATATTTCCTTACGACAAATCTATCATTACAAATTCCAGAGCGATTCGTTCTTACTTATACTTCGCGCGTGCGGCGAACCCGAGCCGAGACGGCGATTTCTGTTTTCCTAAACGAAAATATACACACAGAGCGAAGCAGTCGCCATGCTGCGCAGATGAAAAGCGTAAAATTCGCTTCAAATATTTATGAGACGCGAAAGCGCTGTAGAGTTGACTCACACAGACCAGCGACGAGCCCCAATAGCAACTTAACGCCGCGTAACGCGAGCGCACAGGTGCGTAACGTGTATGCGAGAAAGATAGAGAGAGAGGGAGAGAGAGAGGCTAAGAGAAAAATTTTCTTCTTTGGTGCTCCTGATTGGGTATAGCTCTTACGCAAAGGCCGTTTACTGGCGGTGTGTGTACGGAAAACTTTTTTTCGAAGGAAGCTCAATTAAGAGGGAGTGAATGAGGTTGTTCCGTTCGGTTTAAGGAGGTAAGGAATTCGCGGTCATGTTTAGAAACAAGAATGCAGTATTTGTGTGCCTTATATAGGGTAAATTTGTTTCTTCACACAGGAAGACTTCATTTTACGATAGTATTAAGTTACCAATTCAATTGCATAACAAGTTAATCGTTGTATATTTCTGGAAACACCTAACATCAAAGATCAGTTTCAATTTTACTACAATTTTATTTTACGAAACAAAGTGAAGTGATACCAAAATCTTTCTTCATAAAAAGATACTTTTCCACGCTCAATTATCATTTCGTAATACAACGCTATCATACGAAATTTCACTCCAGCTCACTAACAGCCGATCGACATTTCGCAAATCTGCGTGAAAAATATACGTGTATCCCAGTGTACGTTGCATTTCGCATAATATACGTGAGCGATGCGCGAAATCGACGAATCGCGTGATGAGAACGCATTACTCTAATCTTCTCAGCGTGTGCGAGTATTTTCCCCGTCTCTCTCTCTGCTTGCCGCGCTATAAGCGACACTTTAACGAGAAGCACGCCGCGCTTGGAACCACCTGTTGTGGTCACTCGCTCGACGCGCGATTATTCGCGGTCTCGCGAGCGTTTTCTTTTTCTAAGCGAATTTTATAGCTTTTTGGAATCGCGTTGTCTATATAGACTTAGGAGATAAATTTGTAGAATTAAATAAGTGGATACAGAGAAAACGAATACATCAATATAATATCGAAAGTATGAAGAAAGCAATTTTTTAGTGTGGTAGGAAATTTGGCTTTCCTGATGCGTGGTGTAAGACGTTACTGCAACGTTACTGCTTTATACGTTTGCATCTAAAGTATTTATGTAAAAGAAAATTGACTTACAATAATAATTTGAAATCTATTCTAAAGGATGAAGCTATTTTATCACTTTACGTATTACGAATCATCATTTTATAATAGGTACCAATTTAATTTAATTTTGTAAAAGAAAAACACTTACATAAAATTCATTAAAAAAACATCGCGTTGATGAAATCGTACCCAGATAAATAATTCCAACAAGACAACAACTTCCGCAGGCTATTTATAACCTCGATAGGCAGCACAATCTGTCATTCATTCAGATTTCGTAAAAATTCCTCCCGGTTACAGCATTCGCTCAGCCCGAAGAAAAATGCACGAAAAGCCCAGCTTTTTAGGTAAATATTACGTACATCTGTACACCGATAAGAGAGACCATAGCAGACCACCTTCCTCGGTTACGTCTCTAAAGGATTATTTCATCCGGCATCGTGTTATACAAAAAAAGAGTCCCCACGCACCGTATGGTTTGCCTTTCAGTTTCACTTTCTTCGTGTCAACCCATGGACGTGAAAATTATCGTCTCTTGGTTTCGGCAATATTCTCTCCCTCTCTCTCTCCATATATATATACCTACTCTCACCCAACTCTTGCGCCATTCCCCCCGTCGCGATGGATTTTCGTGGAACTCGCATCGCACGTGGATAAGACGCACGCCCTCGGCATATGGTTTCCCCCCGTGATGCTAATGATCTGACGGTATATTTTTGTTTGTTCGACCTGCCAGAAGATAAATGCTACTATAGACAGTGCGGATTTTCTACCTGCGGGGCGCGCCCTCCGACTGGTGCGTGTGGCGCCAGTGGCCTATTATAATAAGGGATATGTTGTTCCAGGCTATGATAGCATCTTCCGCAGCGAACGGAAAAGTCGCCTGCAACTTTGTCTCGAGGGGGAAAAAAGGGCATTAACGATTCTAGGTTTTTTTCTGCCGTTGACGGGGAAAATCCTGTAGTTAAGTTTCCAGACTCGCCTCGATTCTTCTTCTATACTATTTTCTTTCTGTGTAATAAGGTTTATTGACGAGAGTGAGAAAAAGAGAAAGAACACGCGCGAGCATGAAAACGGCTTATCGCTAGCGATTGTCACGTTTCGCGATGCGGAGGTGGACGCGTGTGTATATATATGTGTATGTATATTTGTACGCGATACTTGAGCCGGTATCAATCGCAGTCTCGCGTTGAATAAGCTTGTTGATCGAAGCGATACCGCGAGTGTACGGGTTGAAAAATATTTTTCGAGCACAGTGCTGGTGCACTTGCGGAAAACGATTAAAACAAACTTAGTTTTTGATGGGATCTCGATAAGTTTCAAAAATAATCTAAAGACAATCGTGGTGTCTGTTCTTTCAGATAACGTGACCCGGAAGAAAAAAACAAAATATAAAATTATTCACGTTTACCAATGTTGTCTTTAACAATACAGGAAAATAATCGAGTTTCATTTTAGAATTGTATACTTCTACACTTAAAATATTAAAAAGTATATATATAAATTTTTTACGTTAGCAACAATAAATTGAATTCATCACGATTAGGTCAAGCAATGCACGTCCAATTAACAAGTATAACACATTCACATAACTGTTATAACATAAACACAGTTAACGAAAACGTAAGTAAGTATTCGTTGAATATGAATTAAAAAGATATCATTAAAAAAATGTATTTCAATGCTTAGGATTTTATTTCATGCGACAACAAAATTATCATGATTCCGTGGCCACATACTTATCTCTACACCATATATGAAAACGATATACGACAAACAATGCTTCTTGTTTAAGAACAAAAACGACACCAGTTCACTCGCTGCACTATAATTTATACACACCAGCTCCTGCAGCTCACGAACACTCGACGAGATATCAGTCGGGCTGCGGGATGATACCGACTTTCGCGGTAACGCACGTGTTAACTGTCCGCGGAGAAAAAATAAACATAAGAGTGAGAGAGAGAAAGCCGGTGTATATATACGTATATAGTAAAAACCGATAAGTACATACTGGCAAGGACGTTGCACAATGTACCGAAAACGACACGCCTGATGTACGTTTGCCCCGACCTTTGCGGCTTCCTGCAGGTACACTATACGCTCGTGCGAAAATTTACTGCGTTGACCTCGACGCATGTGACGAAGATTTTTCAAAGTTCGTTGCGACACGAGGCACGCCAAGTGCAATGCGCACGTGCGTTGAGAAACCTATCGATCATCGGTGTGTATACCGTGTGCGTTAATGTCAATCTTGAAGTTTTGGGTCGTCGACGAGGCTCCATTCGTTTTGTCCGTTTGACTGATCGTCGAACGGAATATTAGGTTACGACGACATCGAGAGTTTGTTGGTAGAAAATCTGACCATATAGAAAGTTCTCATCCAATGAGGTTATGTCTATGGTGTGTGTATAGTTTATTGTGTTTTTAACCTGTCGTTATTAGGAAAGGTCGTAACAATATTGATGTATATAATACTAAATGAAAAATATTTTTCTTATAAATAAATACGTATATATAAATTCTTAAGTGGGAATGATGAATTATATCAACGGCAAAACTATTTCTTCATTTTTTTTTCAGGATCGGAATTCCACAAGAATGTACGTTCTCAATTACTTATCTCAGGCATACGTGCATTATACATGACTTTAACGCGAGCGTTATCGCGGATTCACTTGCTTTACGAGCGCCCAAAAGAAAGTGCAAGCTAAACGTACGCTCAATGTTGACTCAGCGCAAAGATTTGAATTTGAGAAAAAGTTTGTCGTATCGCACTGCGTGCCTTTGAGCACGTGTTTCGGTAGCTTTTGTACTTGTCATTCCGCCCTGACGTCATGATGAACGTTTTGATATGGTTGTTTGGAAAATTTGTTTGGATGAATTAATTTAAAAGAAAATGTGACAATATGAATTTATATTTTTGGTATATTCTATATTGTTTAATATGAACATGATGATGTTTGTGTAACTTTGGAAAAAGTTTTTAGTAGATACTCATAAAATAAAGAGCCAGTGCGAATGCGTATAAAAATAACAATGGTAAAAATAAATTTTGAATATTAATTAAGGAAAAGTTTTCGTGTTATCGAAAAATATTTTTAAAACTCTTTTCAAATATTGATAAATTATTCGAAAGGCATTATTCATAAAAAAGAATAACTAACATAGCAGTCGCAATTTTATTTTTTATCAAAATATTACGTGTCATGATGTTGCAATGGCTACAAAATTGTTATTATAATATTTGTTATTATCCGTAAAACCATATTTGATCATTATTATAACTAACGTTTGTATTGGTAATAAAAAAATCATGAAACAGAAGATGCTTAAATTTATTGGCGGTATAAACGTTCATTACGACCGCACTTTACTTTTCATTGAAAATACATCACAGCCACCAAAGTGGAGCACATTTAACTTAAAATTTTCTCATGAGAAAATACAATACAATTCAATTTTTTAAAGCGTAAAAATATATGCTCAATATATTATTAAATTGATTATACTCTCTGAATTAAAATATGTAATAAAACAAGTTAAAGGTCAGCTATAATAATAATATAATAATATTTATTTAATGCTCATAAGTTTTCTTTTTAAATAAAAAATATTTTAAATTTGTACAAGCATTTTGATACGACAATTTCAGTTACTCATTTAGTTAATGATTAAATATTGTTATTAAGACCAAAAAGAATTCGAACTTACAAATTAAACACATAACATTATTATCATAAACTCTTTGTCACGTTTTAACTTACAACCAAAAGACCCAACTGAGGGGAACCAATTGTTTTACGTTACATTTTTCAATCGTAATAATGACTTACATTGTATAATTGTCTCGATTTTCAATGAAATTTCTTAAAACCATAACAATTATTAACGATGTTATACAAAATAAAAATAATATTTGCATCTATCTTCACCACGAAAACAATCGCCAACGCAGACGTGTTGCAAAAAAAGTGCAAGTGGTTCTTCCAGACGGAACTCTAACCAACTATATATATACACCGGGCGCGTGTAAAACTCTCTTTCGCACCAGCTGCACACGCTCGTGCCACTTCTTTCTCTTTCGCCTTCGAAAACCCGAGAACGTCCGCGAAGGTCGCATCGCTCGCTGCGTTACCCTCAGATTCGCAAACTTGCGATGTCCTTCCCCCCGGGTATCGACGAACTGCACACTCTCTCTCTCCCTCTTTGTGTTCTGTGTCGTGCCGCTGACCCCATTTGCACTATACTTGCATACATGTTTACAACTGCGACGCATACGATATATCTATACACATATGTATAGATATATTTTCAATGTTCTGGCATTATATGCGAATTAATCATTCGGGGAAAAACAATCCACTAAGGGAGTAACGCGGTCGGTCAGCCGTGTCGAGAAAGATCCAGGAACGGATCTCTTTTCGAGCCGACCTCGTTTGCGTCGTACTGATGGCTATTATATCGCGCGCTGGCCGTTTTCTATTACGCGCTAGTGCCACTCTGTGTATACATATATATA
>JAWWEQ010000010.1:3941151-3983141 GCA_035583055.1 Torymus tubicola
ATATAGATATACACAACACAGTACAAGCGTTTTCCTTGCGGATATATTTTTGACCGATTTGAATGGCGCTCCGAGGCGTTGAGCAATTGGTGAAGCCGTGGTTTGTGTCATTGTAATTGCTGGGATTCGATCTAGATATTTATTGTGGTCGCCAGTGAATGAGTTTTTGAGTCACTCGAATGATTGTTGTTCACAATTTACGGAATCGACTTTAAGGTTCTCGAAGATTTATCATCGCTTAGGGGTTAATGGACAAAAATTATTTTATTGTCTTGATTTTATTTTGTACGCGAAAGTGCGCGCGTTATCGTAAAAATGTGAAGTGATTGGAAACTCTGGATGACAGGTGAAAATGTCTTAATTCTAATTTCAAATTGATCACCGTTGAAAGCCATATGAAATTAATGATTCACGTGTGTAATATTAAAATTGTACAATTATACCCTAGTTTAAACTGGTTCTTAATCTTCAATCAACGCGTACATTTTATAGCTATAGCAAAATATAAGTTTTTAAATGTGCTATCACAAAACTGTATGTTATGACTTTTCTAATAAATTTCAATAAATGAGTAAGAATATACTCTACTACTGACTACGTGGTTTAACTTGAAGCATTTTTTATTAATTTTTCTAATCATGTTATTATATACTTATCACTTTTACTTTAGTTTAAACGAAAGGATATGTTAATGAATTAAAAGATACCGACTCATTCATAAATTAAAACGTATTTACTCGTCTCTTATATTTTTACGAGTTAAAATATTCTAGTAGGCTACCAAACGCTAATTAATAGATAATTGTGAAGCAAACTGGAAAAGCTTATCACAGCTAAACTGCTGAATAAGTTTCAGAATAACATCGTGACCCCTACTTCATATCTCTGCCTATAAACACACATAATTTATCACACGCGACACGTACACTACTCTTCGCCGCTTCACGCGGGGACATGGAATAGCACGGAAAAAGCAGCCACTTTCCAAACCCAAATTCACATCACGCGCGTACGTGTACCATAAGTGAAGACACCAGCATCCTCTTATCTCACATCTTCTTTGCTACACTACCAAGCGACCCTGGCAAGATCTTCACTGCAACCGGAAGTATGACCGCGCGTACGCGTGAGTAATCGCTAAAATCGCGGGTCCCTCAAACCGACAACCGTCACTTAAATACAAAAATAAAAATAAAACAAGTTACAAAGATAAAAAATAAAAGATATACCTACAATGTCGGTGTAATGTAGAAGGAAAGCGCTCACGCACGAATTTCGCGCGGTATATATATATGGTTGCACGGACAATTGCCCAACGCGCGTGTATATGTATATTACACCTATACGTATGTACGCGCACGCGCGTAGTTACATAAGGCGCACGCGCAGTTGAGGCTGCACAACTGCGCGTACAGCTACAAAAGCACGTCGGCTACCGACCTTTCGCGGCGTAAAAAAAAGACAATTTTCTAATCTAGTAGCGTCACTTATATATACACGTTGTTTTCTTTGCCATACCTTTAACGCCTGCCACGATGAACGTAGCGATAATGTAAATGTGGTTTTTACTACGACGCGTATGCGTGCGCTCGTTTCGCACGTACGTATATATATGTGTGTATATAGATACATGTTGCTAGTTTATATCCATGAATGCCGCGCGGAATGCAACGTGCGAGATGAGATTGAATGATGACTTCGTTTATCCAGGGGAATAAATAATCTTGATTTCTAATTGTGGTGTGAGATGAAGTGGCATTACTGGCAGTTTAGACGCCCGTGTCAAAATTCAGCCATGAATCATGTTATATAGTTTAAAGGGTAATTTGTTTACGGTTAAGTTCTTTACATGGTCGTGTGTGCATGGGGATAAAAAAATTAAATTTCTCAAGTTAGATATATGTAGAGTGAATTGAAAAACAGATGTATTACATGAAGATGTATAAGTGTTAACTATATCGAACGTGTAATTTATTCATTGGAACATAAGCTAAGTATAAAGTTTGAATGGAAAATGAAATATAAAATATATAGTAATAATATTTTCAAATTATAGATATAAATATAAACGGCCTTTGAACAGTATGATTTGATCAACTGCTTAATGTAAAGTCGTAAACGCTAACCGCACATCCATGAAATAGTTATAAGTATATAATTTTCCCAAAATGATCAGTTCAATCGCGGATCAATCTAATTAATTTAGCAATTTGACGGCACCAATAATATGAATTTGGAAAAAAACGAAAGTTCCTCAATCAACACTTTCACATTTCTCTTATAGGCACTGTAACAATGAAGAAAAGGCTATGAAATTGATGGGTCTTGATGACAGTGAGAGTGTATCGTATCTGTGTCACTGTAAAGTGCATTAGACGAGCAATAAAATTTGACACGTCACATTACAAAAATCTAATATTGGCTCTACCCGGCGATTTAGATAAGTTAATGACTTTTTTAATTTGACGAAATAATGGTTGCGTGCGCGCAGAAAGGTGGCACATAAAGTTTGATGATAAAAAGTCAAACTCGCTTCACCGTCGTAATATCAAACTAGTAGCTGTGTAGATATGAAACTCACGTAGGAAGAAACTTTTGATCTCCGTGGTATTTACTTTTCTCATTAAAGGATATTAACACATTCGTATTTTTCCGTTACAGCACAATAAACCATATAATATATATTGAATAACGCGTACACTCGTAATATTTATATCACAAATTTAATATTGCAAAATTAATAAATTTAATGGATTTTCAATTTTTCTTTCCCGCAGCCAATACTCTGACAACAAAAACCAAAACCCTATTATTAAGTGCAATACAAAATTTCCCAATCAGTCTTTTTCGTACTCATAGGCACAGTATATAACAATTACATTCCCATGCCTCTGCGCGTACTACTGAAACCTTCACTTTCTGTCCAACCTTATACTCACAAGCCACAATTCTTTTGCTGTATTATGTACCACCCATGTATAAGCGTCGCTCTAAAAGCAATTTACCATTTCATTTTTTTCTTTTCGGCTCGATTGCCTTTTACTCTCGCGGCTGCGGGTTAAACCCAGCGCCTCTTTAAACATCGGGTGCATTATACACCACCTCTGTCCTTCGTGGTACATAATGGACATTATAACTTTGCAAACGTGCATGCACGCGCAGTATCTTATGTAACTTGCACGCACGGTCGCTTGCTCTGCGCGTCATTTGTGTATTTAAATTGGGGAAACCGTGGACGCGGACGCGCGCGAAATCGCCGCCGGAGAAAGCCGAATCGTCGCGTGTAGCGACGAGTGTAGAGCTATAGCGCATAGAAAATTAGATGAGCCGGAATAATATCAGGTTTCGTCCGGCGCGCAACCTTTCGCCAAATTAAGAGCTTTGTCCGTCAAGATGTTGCGCGTGTGTCGTACGCGCGCAGAGTCGGTCAATTGCATTGTGCTAATAAGAGGAACATAAAAGACGCGCTCGCGCTCTTTTTGCGATGATTTAGTTCCGCGAAGCTGATTCGTCGTCAGCTTTTACATAATCAATCCTGGATTTGCTATATATAGCAAAGGGGTTTATTATAATTTTTTCTTGGAGCTTTTTTTTGTGGACGCGTTGCGAGAGACAATAAACTTTTTTATAAGCCTAATTGAATTTGCTTACGTAAACAATCGATCGCGAGTGATGACACATGAGAGAAAGACGCGGGAAGTGAGTGAGTATGTTTTCAGATGTGCGCCTCTTTGAAGTGCATCTGGAAATGGATGTTTAAAGGCCTGAAATGGCATGTGCCACTCTCTCTCTCTCGCGCGCGCGCGCGCCTGCGTGAGCAGTAGTATGGCTTAATGACGTGAACGTTGGTATATTATATACTATTTGATGGAGATAACACGCGTTCCTCATGCGTCATATTAAAGTGCATATCTTAAGTGAATCTACTTGTCAAATTTCACGTATCTAAACTAAAGTATCTATATGATTTGGAATTTTTAATGAGAACAAGTTACGTTTGCGTTACTTTTTGTAAAACGATTAGAAAAACTGCTGGACGCGTAATTGAAACATAAAAGAATGACTGGTGTTCTTTTTAGCACTATAAACAGTGAGATAAAATTAGATTGAGATCAACATAAGAAAGGACAGTTTTTATACATCATTATTATTCATGTTTCTTGTTAAAAGTACATGGAAGAAGATACATAAAATACGACGAATCGTAAAACCTGACTCATGAACTGATGAGCTGTAAAATCAGACCGATGTCTTCGCCACACTACTGTATTCGTCGCTTCCGTTGTAATCATCCTCCCCGCTAAGCAGGAAGTTTGCTCTGGTTTTTCTCGCGACAAATCTTTATACTCGCAATGATTTTGTCTTATCAATGTTTATGAATATAAATTTACATTAAAAATTTAATTTCATTTTTAAAATCATCATATTTAATAAAAGATTTACGATTTTATAAAATATTAATAATTCACTCGTCCTTCATCATAGTTCATTTCGTCAAACATTATTTTCAACAACAAACAACAAATAAAAGTGGAATTAATATTTAACCCAACCCTGCTAGAAATTCGTCTATCACGAAATGGCCAGAATCTTAACAAATGGGTAGGAAAAATGTCCAGTTAATCGTCAGCGATGAAACGCTTTTTCTCCCATTATATGCCCATTTCGTAGATTAGCACTAAAATGACAAAACCTTAAAATTTTCTTTTTAATTTTTCTTACAAATTCGACATAAAATTGAATGACATATAACTTTAACTGATAGCTTCCTACAATATAAATAATATATGAAGGACAGAAAAACATTTACGATAGCCCTTTTATAGGGATATTACAAAAACTTTCTTTTTTGTCATTATTTTCTGTCTCTCTCGCTCTTCTCCAATATAACTAGACTTTTACTATCCATTTTCTAACTAAAAAACTGTCTAGCTTTAAAACCTCTTATATAGATAAAAACTAGCTTGTGTCAATCTATGATAGACTCATTCTATTTTTCAATCTAGAAAATGATCAAATAATAGGAGAAAAAGCGTTTCATCGCGAGCTATAGAATTTGGAAAAAAGAAATACCTATTTTATAGCCATCGGCAAAATAAATACCCAGTTATTAGCTATAAAGTGTTTGGGATTTCCATCAGGGAACCGTCCCCAACCAATTTTCCAGATCATCAAACAAAGAAGCTCAATTTACAACCGTGCAAATCCACACACATACATACTTCCTACAACACGAAAAAAAAAACCGCAATATTACCCGACAACATACACCTTAAATACACCACTCGAAACCCGTCGATTTTCGTGCTCGATCGCACGCATCCATTTCCTCACACCGCCGATGAATTTCACTCCATGCGTTCCCTCGCTCGAGCGTGAAACACTCGCGCTTACGTATAGATATATATACATTCATGTACGCACTCGCACTTATGCTCCAGTGCGACAGGTGTGCGACACACGCGTAGACGTATAGGTATAATGGATATATACGTGTCATCGTGTGCGGTACCGGCATGCGCGCGGCTTCCTGCACGAGCGCGTGTGTAAGTTTTCGCGCTCGAGTACAATGATATTCCCCGAACACTATACACTGCCATTCGATACGCGTTATAGTTTACCAAACTCACCGATCGTCAGCTCGCTACAGTTTTGCGCTATATATATATATATACGCACGCATACGTAAGTACACCGGTATAAATATATGCACGTAGTGAAAGAGCGAACGCTGGAAGGCGAATTCGCGCATTATTATATACATACATATATACTGTACACATATACACACGGCGAATGTTTGCGCGTACATTTTTAATGGCAATTCTGCTTGGGTCATTAAAGTTTTTAGATGGGCAATCTCTGCACGCGAAAAGTGTTGCTGGATATTTCGTGACCCATAAAGCGACACGGAAAATTGCCGCGGAACATCGCTGTTCTTTTTTTTTTTAAGCGTTTGAGTGTATTCGCAGCGATGATGGTTGACGACGGGTGGGGAGGGTAAAAAAAGTACAGCGGTCGCGCGGATTGTTTCTGGTAATAAGTTAGGAGTCGTTGCGGCTATAGTTCTGCGGAGGACTTGGGAACGCTATGTTTTAAAGAAAATATTGTTTCGAGAAACAGATTACGATATTTTTAAGAGTACGGCACAAAAGTGTCGAGCGGTTTTGAATGGGATGAAATATAATGCTGTTTTGGGACGCTCGAAACGCCAAGGTTACGTTGAAATAAATTTACTGCAATTAGCATTTTCATAGTTTTAATTTCTATACACAGTGTGAGTGGTTAAAATCAAAGTTTAATAAAGTTATTAAAACGTATAGTAGTGTAGTAGTATACTGAGAGCAAAAAACATTGCTCCGCCAATTATTGGGGTAATGATTTGGGTGACCGTAAACATAATTAGGGTTTATTAAGGAAATGGGGATAATTATATATAAACTCAAAGATTTAAATTTTTGTTACGCAAGTGTAGTTCAATATACTCTTAATATGGTAAAAATATGTAACTTGTTTCGTGGAAATCGTAGGAGTATCACTTAAATTATTTCGTAATTGCTACAATTTTTCATTATTATATATATAGAATTTATTAATATTAACGTTACGAGTAATTATTTAACGTAGCTCCGCGTAGCGATGCGGCATTAGCGAAATTAAAATTGAAATTAGCTATAAATTTGACTGAGAATCAGCAAAATGTCACCGGGGGAGTTCCGCTATATATCGAAAGTGAATCTGTCGAAAGATACGAGCGAGGAAGAAATCAGCGATAATTACACGTAACAGGAAGGGCGACGTCTTTTTACGTAACGGCGACGATGCTCGCGCGCGCCGCGTTGTATATCCCAGTTTCCAAAACTGACGGTTACGAAATAAGAAAGTGCGTGTGCATATATATATATATATATATATACACACATATACTCTCTAAATTCGAAAGAGTTGAAAATGATCTTTTTTATAATAATCAAAAGACAATCGAATCTATTTTTCATACAAATGAAAAATCCATTATAAATCATACCAAATAATTTTTATCTATTTTGTTAAAAGGAACAGTTATGTAAAATAAAAAAAATCATAAAATATTGACTACCGACTCCGTTTTTTTTTTCAATCCCCATTATAAGCAAACGAATGTACACTGGAAAATGAAAAAAAAAAGAAAATATTTGCCCGCCTCATTATCTCGCTCTACGTCGCTTTCTCCCGCTGTCTGTCGCTAATTTCCTCGTTATCTTCTTCAACTCTCTCCTTTCCTTCCACGTGTGTCCCTCTCTCATTCTCTTTCATTCTCGCTCGGCGCGACTTCCTCCGGCAAATCGCTAGTCTCCGCTTGTTGTTTGCTTTTAAGGTAGTCTGCGGCCGCGCTAAATTATTGTTTTAAGAATTATTTTAATCTTAACTAGGTAATGACTAAATTGCCACTGCTATATATTTTCGCCGAGTGATCAAAGCTGCGGGCTCTTGTCAACTATAATTGCCGTGAATTAAAAAAAACTTTTCACTTTGTATACATTGTACATGTTCAAACCTGCAAAATTGTGCGATATATAATATAATTCTTCATTTAAATTTATTTATAAGAAATAAGGGATTAACGGACACTAATTCATTTATTTTTCTCCACCAACATTTTCAAATCCATATAGCAAATCAACTCCAAAAAGCGAACAACCTCCAAAATCAAACAATCCTGATATCAATCGAAATCGCACAACAAGCTCATCACACAGCAGTATATCATATATATCACATAGTCGCTGCATCGCTGCACCACCGTCGCGACGTCAATGACTTTATCAATCAAACTGCAATTGCGACCGTCGTTTCCCCTCCACCACTCCCCCGCGCAAATTTAGAGCCTCCTCACGCATAATCATAATGCAACGCGCGCGCTCCCTACGTCGTATATAATACACGCGGGGAAAGCGTATGGTTGACTGACCGGCTATAGCGTTACATATACATATATATATATATATATATATACCCACCCACACGCACGTTGACATCGCTTATACAAAGGTACATGTTCTACATTGAGGCAATCGAGGAGCTTTTTCACATGTGAAATGAAGCGCCAGTGAGGCCCGCGCATTACGATTCATGCTGTATATACATATATACACATATATATAGAGTAGCACCGGAAGCCACCGAGAACTGTGAATCTTCCAAGTCAATTGGTTATAATGTCCCTGCGCGCTCGCACGGTGACGACGACGACGACGTGCTGTTTTCGAAGCGCGCTCCTTCGTGTATATATATAGGTATAATACGATAGCTTCATGCGCGTATCATGGTTATATACGCGAGCGTGTATATATATATATATATATGTGTAGATTTGTCAGCGTTGAAGAGCGAGTGATTTATTACAGTGGCGATCGTGCGTACATGAGCACTGCGCGCATTATTCGGATTAATTGAACTTGGCACTGGGTGGCTCTCTATGCCCGCGCATGTGCGCAATTACACACCGGAGAGCCGGGTTACTTTTAGCGAGCGCTCGATTGGGCCTGATTAAAAATGCCAGCCATATAGTTGCGAGTTGCAACCGGTGACTGCGGGAGAACGAGAGAGAGAGAGAGAGAGAGCTTTCGATTGATTAACGGATTGCAGTATACGGGGCGTATATTGACGGTATGATGCATCTGCTTGGACGCGTAATTCACGCGACAAGACTGTTTGACATGGTAGATGAAATTTATTGGAGATTGTGTTCGTTTTGGTAAAAGTATATAGGATTGTACATGGGGAACGGTATATTTTTCTAATACGCATTTGTGAGCTCACGAAAAAAATTATCTAATCTATAATGAGGAAGGGGGAATATTAGCCATACAAACAGATTACTGGACTTGAGAGTTACGAAATATTAATGCGTGTAGCAATAACAATGGGACAAAGTTAATACATAACAATTAATGGGCTAATGTTGCTAAATTATAACTGATTAAGAAGCGATTGCTCAAACGAATTATTTTATTGTTTGTTTGTACAACTACATCATTTTTCAAAACGATATAGATATTTAGAAAATTTTCTTTTACTACTAAGATTCGCTTTGTTTTAGCATTTACATTCAGTTAAGAAGTCTTTCATTATAACTCGAACAAGTTTGGAACATGTGTTGCATTTTCATTCAGCACTTTGTAAAACAAAATAAATAAGATCATCCGCTATATTTATATGAATTATGTACTGCTGATCATTTATAATTAAGCAATAGTAATTACAAAATTAGATACTCTCAAATTTAAAAAAAAAAAAATTTCAACTACTTTCAAAATTATGATAAATAATTACTTATTTTATAGATTAAATTAATTAAAAAAACAAAAGAGCAAAAAATATAATAAACAATCGAGATATAAAGGATTATTAAAATAAACGTTATCGATACGTGCATGTAATTCAAATTAGTCGCAAGGTCTAATTTACATGGAATAGTTTAACAGAACGAGCGCAACCACGTGTACACTTCACTTATGTGATTTTTTTTCACGAAACTATAATAACCGACACTTAGAAATGCGTAGAAGAAATCTATTTGAATTTGCTTTCAATTACTTTGAGCAAGAATATGAAAGTAAATAAAGGCAGAAAGATTTTGGTTTTAAAATTTTTCAGCTTCGCATAAGAGATTAATAATCATCATAATTTAAAAATACGTGACCATATATATGACTTGAGCAGCACCGTACGTGTTAATATGAATCAATAGGATACCTCGTTATTCAATTGAAGCAGTTGTATCACAAACATTTTTAATGCCAACTATTAATAGATAGCACTATAATATTACAATAAGTTAATAAAATATCTCCTTGATTTATTGCTATATATAATGTTTTTAAATAAATAATAAATAAAGAGCTTTGATTTATCTGTAATTTAAAAAAATTATATTAGAAAAATAAATAATACTCGGGACGTATAATAAATCAACTCTAATAACGCTACTTACATCAGATTATTTATTCGACTTAATGATAGTAAGTGATCATTGAAAAAAACCACGTATACCAATGAGATGGAAACTGTATTACAAAATGAGTCTATATAATTTTTTAACAATTTGCGCAATTCAAAACTCTTGCAAAACATTTCACGTGCGTGTTTCACGCATGGGACCGGCAACAAGCGGCAAAACGGAGCAAACCGAGAACGCACAGTTTACTTTCGATAAGCTATACAGACATATATACAAACTACATTCATTCCTTCACTCTTACACTAACTTAAATATACATATAAGAATTACTTATAACTCACCGTATCTTATATATTTCGCCCCTCAGTTCGAGATCAGTATACAAGTCGTCCCACACGACGCACCAGCGCTCAAATGAAAAAATCCTGCCGAAAGTCTCTGTCTTTCGTCGGCCGGTCGTTCGCTCGTTCGTTCACTAAATCATCGATCGCAAGGAGATCGCTCACACTTTCCACTATCCGCGGCAGACAACGAGCTCGTCTCGCGCCTTACCAACGAATGAGTATAGAACTTTCACGCGAAAAGAAAGCAGCAAAAGAACCACGCGATAGTAAGGAAAAAAAAACGAACCCCGCGTCAAATCAATCTCTAGAATAATCTATTTCCAGATTACAATAAAAAAAAACCAGAAAACAACGAAAAAATAATGGTAAATAATAAATTAACAACAACAGTCCACGCGGGGAACCGATCACCTATAAATCTTGTTCGCGCGACTGAAAGCCATGCTGACGAAAGGGCACTCAAACACAGCTAAACAAGAGGGCTATTGCTTATATATATGTGTACTACTAAAGTGCGCGAGCAACGCGCGAGAGTTCGGCTGTTGGTCGGTCTGCCGAGCCTCCGTGCGAAGGACTGAACGGCCGATCGGCGTTGCGCACCGAGCAGCCGAGCTCTCAGCCCGCGCGCGCTTTTCCCCCCGCCGCATCGTCGTATACACAGAGACGCACGCACGCCGCGCGCGCCGCTTGGACTTTCGTTTCGCCGCTATATACCGTAGCATAGGCGATTTTCACGCGCCCGCGTTATAATAGAGAAGTGAGGGGGAGGAGCTTTGCTTGCTCCGAAAAACTTTATATATGTATATACAAGTGGACAAAGGGAGGATGCGGGATGCGTGTGTGTATACAATAAAGGAAGAAGTCCTCGAGAGGAGCTGGAACGAGAAGTGCCTCGAGCGCGCGTGTTACGAAAGGTGAAACCGTGATTGTGTGTAAAACACACGTGGCGGTGTATATAGACGAAGAGCCGGACGTGATCGGTGCTTGTGCTGGATGATTTTTATGTAACAAAAAATCGAACGAAATAGCGAGGGCGATGATGAGGTGCGCTCTTGTTAAGTTTGACGATGAACGCGGTGATGCAACAACACATGGTATACGTGTGGATGTGGTTCCGAGAGAGGCAGCGATTATCGAATACATCGCCGAACGATAAGGAAATTGTGATCGTTATAATATTTACGAGCCGTGTGTACTTTGTGCATATACTCTCACTTTTCCTATATAGATGCCTATGGGTATAGTAGGTCTACACCTGCTGCGCGATCTGAGACAATATATACACACCCGCGAGATCGAGTGCGTGTATACGTTGAATGGTAATTTCATGCTTTGTTCTGTCTCCAGCTTTAGGCGGATAGAATGTACAACGCGACTAGTTATGTCATACGCGGTTTATATATACAGCGCTTTTATTAATATTTATATCTTTGTTTTCTGGTGGGCAAAAATTTTAATATATTACCAAGATAAAGCTGACTTTTGACGACCGATTAGAATTTTTTTTTTTTGCACGGGTGGTTTTTGTACGCAACCGTTTGAATGGGTGGAAAACCCAATGCACAGGTGATAGATATAATTAATGACCGATATTTTTATTGACGTAGTAAATCGTGTAACGAATTACGTTCCTTACGTAAAATGACTTTTCGAAAGTGTTTTGCAGATCATACAGCAGCGATTGGCGCGCACATATGACCTCCAAAAAAAACTCCGAAAAATAAATAATTAACGGATGAGGATTTTAATAAAGCTAATTATTTATTTTTATAAGTCAATTAAAAATTATTGGCTCAAAGTAGAACACGCTTTATAACGTAATCTCGATCCGGCATCGAATTTCATAATAACCGCGAAGTCCGAATTTTCTTAAACTTTTTCTCTGAATAAATCGGTATAATAATACAGCTCACGTATATACACGGCTCCGTATTAACGCTCAGCCATTTATCACTCATTAACCCGATGATATTTCGCAACTGCAATCGGCATAAATACGATAAACATGTCGAATTGCGCGTATACACTATACCCCGCTGCACTTTTACATCCATTCGATAGAATCTGCGATACATTACAAGCCGTTATATATATATGCGGTACAGGTATAGGAGGATAGATCGAGGTAGAGTCCGGCGCGATACACACGCCTGCTCTTTCATAATCCGCGGAATGTCGTGGACCGGTTCGCACATACCGCGCGATCTTAGCGTTGAGAAAATGGGTTTTCCTTTCCGCGTTGATTTGCACGGGGTTGGGGTAAGGTGCCAGATTGCAAAACTATTGTGCGCAGTGGCATGGGTTTTCCACGGTCTAACGTCCGCTGGGTATTTGTCCAGGCGAGATAATTAATATATATATATATATAGAAATGGAAAGAGTTTCGAGTGCGGAATAACCGGCTGAAAGTGGGACTACTTGCACGTGAAATTTTAATTTTGCTTTCTCGCAGTAAGAGAGAGAGAGAGAGAAAGCATTTCGAAACTTGGCAAACTTACTTTTGATTTTTAAAGCATTTTTTTTAAATGGCTTTTGAGATTTGGAAAAAAGTGTATATGGACGAGGGAATGTCCCTTTCAATGTTTCCGGAAGTGCTTCTTATCAATATGTATGTAGGGCGGATTGAGTGCAGAATCAGCTGGAGTGTTTCCGTTATAGATTCTGTTGTACGTTGTAGGGTCAGTGTTTGATTTTTTTTTTTTTAATTATTCGTAATGATATAGTTTTAGAACAGTCAATAAAACGTATCTTTAACTATTAAAATTTATTTAACATTCATATTTTTTTACAGTAAACATGACACGTACACTTACACATAACGTATTTCAATAAAATTTTAATTTATAACAAGGCTACTTTTCAAAAACACTACCAATAATCTCTAGAGAGTTCTAAAATGTTCTAGAAAGTTTGCTCAAACGTTTAATAACTATTACGAAATATTTTGACGTTTTGTATATATATATATATATATATAAACGGTTATCTTTCTCTTCGTAATTCACTTACGTATTAAGGACATTTTAAAATAAAATAGATCGTAATAATTATGGAATATGATATTTTTGCTAAAAATACTTTTATAAAAAAAAAAATAAAAATTTGATTTAGTAATAAAATTATGGCAATTTTTGTATTGCGAAATTTTATTACCTTACTGACGAGTCCGTTTTATATGCAATTTCGCAATAATTTAGTAGTCCATTCGGGGCCATTGTATTCGATAGACCGTGAAACATTTGAAAAAGTAATCGATTATTTAAACGGTAACAGAGGTAAAAATACTGATATTTTTTAACATAATAATACCCTACAGAAATTTAGAGCATATACTAACGGCAAATCATTCTATACGAATTATTTATTTCGATGTTTATAATCGCAAAACTTCTTAATTTTCAAATAAACCATTACGTTTATTAACTGTAGTGATCCTATCGTAAACTCGATCCCTTAAAATAACCCCATAGATCACAAAATACCTAAACTACTTTTAGTTGTAGTACAAGATGATTTCAATTTCAAAGTTTCTCGTAAAGTATGTATATTACACATTATAACAGTAAAATATTTTTCGCACACCATACCCTACATACATATTTACATCCAAAAAATGCTCATCCTCGTTCTAGCTACCAAAAAACCTCTTCACGAACCGCATCACTACACCGCCCCACTAGTTGAATATAGGCGAACCAAGTCCAACGAACCGAGAAGCTAATATATACATGTATATACACTGGTTCTTTACAGTCACAGGTGATCGCTCTCCCGTCGCCCCGCTGCTGCTGCTGTTGCAGTGCTATCCGGTTCGCGCCGGACAGCACGTGCGGAAAACGTTCGCGTTCTTTCTCTCTCTCTCTCTCTCTGCGCGGTACCGCGGGAGGAGAGCTTAATCCGCCCGCTGGTAAATGGGTTAAGAAGTTGAGTCCACGCGCGAGCCTCCGCTTCTCTCGCGTATGTATACGTGTATACGGGGAATATAGCGGCCGTTGAGACGCGGTCCGTTATATATCGTCCCCGCGCGTGTATACCGGTCACCGCGATATAATTGCATGTGCACGGTTGTTGCTGCACTGCTATATCGATCATATGTGCGGCGTCTGGACCAATCGTAATGGATGGTTTGGTATCGAAAATCGGCATGGGACATGTGGCGGAGGTGTTTGGCGAAGGATGTATAGGGGGTGGATTTCGCGTGGTTATATGCCGACAGGTGAAATCGTACGAGTATAGTAGAAATGTATGTAGTTGATACACAAGGTGTAAAAATGTCTCTATTCAATCGTGAGTTTATGTATCTAATCGGAGTAATGTGCGTTTTACAGGATCACTTCTGTTAATAGAAATCAACCAGTCACTGTATAGATGTGAGAATGAAATTGCACTTAGCTGTTGCACCGCTGAAAAGAATGTCTATAGAAAGTTCTGGTAAATGACTTCGATTGATTTCTGTTTACATTTATCGATCTTTTTTATCGTTTAAACGTTGTAAATTTTTAACATACCATTAGTTATACACAAATTTTATCATTATAAGTACACATAAATGATCCATTATTTACTTCTTGAAATGGTTATTTATAAGATTGCTAAAAATAGGTTTTTGTTTGGAAAACAAATAGTCATTTGTGTATTAAAAGTATTTTTCATAGGGTGATACATAAGTAAATCACGTTGCTACTATATTCAATACCAACAAAATTTTGAGGGACAATAGCCTTCATATGGTTTACTGCTTGACATATATAACGACATTAATGTCTAAATTAATAAGAGATTTCCCGAATAGGATTCTTAAATTAACTGCTTTCAAATGTAAATTTAATTTTGAATATGAATTGACAACTTGTATTGACATTTCAAAATTAGCCTTGAAGAGAGTGAGCAAGTTTATTATATGATACGATCAGTTTAATCAATTTTTCCTACAAAAGAAGTTCATAATACATACGCGCATAACATAATAAACATTAATTCAACTGAACCCAAAATATTATTAAATAAAGTTAAAACGTTTATTTACTTTATACCACATGTCCATAACAGAATTTCTTATTTTAACGAGATATGTTAAATTATATTGAAAATAATGCATATTAAAATATTTCTTTAATTTCGTGAGCTACGCAGAAAATACGTCCATATAGAAAACGACGCTATAATAAATCTTAAAATTGTGTAACCCCATGGCCTTTTCCACTAACACACTGCATTCGTCTAGCATCAAAAGCAGCTTATAAAAGAGGATTTAAATAATCGAGTTATATGCGTAAAAATAAACGCGAAGGTTCAATTACACATTCACAGCGCATTAATTCGAAACTACTCGAATCAGCCTCTACCGAGTCCCACAATAAAAACTAAACAGCACAAAGCTAGCCACTATACTATAGCATTATCATCGTATTTCGAGGAGACACACTTCTCACAATAACCCAAAATTTTCGACCTCCTACACGCCCCACCATTAATCTACATGTCTTGTACAAGACCGCATGCTTTGCCTCAATGAAAGACGCGTTCTCTATTCGTATATACACTTTATTACCCTTCTATACACTTTATGGTTCGACGACTCGGACATTATCACTGCGTTACCGCGCGACAATTGTCGATTAATAGGTAAGCAGGTCGCGGGCGACATTGACCCTCCGCCGCAGCGCAAGGCCGCCCATATATCCTCGGAGCCCACGATGCGCGTCCGCACCTTGCGAGCGCGAAAAGTCGCTGCGTATCTAAATCGCTGTGGATTCACGCACGTGTTGTGTTTGTACTTGAACACGGCCCAAGATCGTCGCGAGAATGGTAATGAGACGTTTTCGGACGATTAAGCCGTTTCTCTTTTTGGTGCGAGCGTAAATTTTAGCCTTTGAGGTAAGTACATTTTTTAGCTTGTTGCTATAAGGTAAGGTGTGGTGTTGTAGTAATGGTAATAATATTGCGGATGATTAATGATTTTTTTTTTGGTGTGAGGGACAAAGAGTATTATTTATGTTGTGGGTATGAGTGTGCACCTGCATAATGTATCGATTGATGAGTATAAGAATAATACGTAAACTTTGTTATTTTGTATATTCGTCACTTCAAATAATGTATACGCTTTACAATCATAAATTTTAAGGAAGAAATAACAGTTAATATAACTATTATTGAATTTGGTTTTAACAATTCACGCTAACTTTTCTATATGACACGTAAATATTTATCAGAATGTTACCGCACGTATTTACACTACATTATTATATAGTTTGAGCTACACCGTAATTTTGAAAGGTTATATGCTTCTCGTACATTGGTTCTATACGCACATATACACATTGCCATATTGCTTTGTTCTTCTCTATTTATATTATACGTATAACGCTAAAGTGTTAAAACTTAGATATAGAATAGCCATAGCACACTAGTTTACTTTTCAACGCGCCTACTCACAATTGACGCAGAGCTCTAACGATTTTCCTCGAAATGCTTTCTTTACACAGTAATGCTAAACTTTACCAGAGCTCAAAGGTATACGAATTACGTGGCCACTCGTTGCATTTGCATAAGTATATTGTTTTGACGTAATTTATGGAGCGTCAGAAAATTCTCTTTGTGTCTATTTTAATAATATTCACTAAATGTTTTCCTTATTTGAAAAAAACGATTGTATATAAGGAAGAAAAACGTAGTTAAACATAAAATTAATTACAGTTATTCACACCATCTTTTCTGGTTTAAAATTAATAATAACATGCTAACAATAAATGTGTATGAGTTTAAATAAACCAGTATAAATTATATTGTAAGGACACTATTATTTAACGGGTCATACTTTATAGTGATGTTATCTTTATACCAACAATTTTTTCTCAGTGCACAATTTCTATAACAGAGTAAGTTTAAAAGGAAATAAGTTACAAATTTTATACTTTTCACTATTATTTATTGTCTAAAATATGTAAAATCGTTATGGATAAATATAACAAGTTAACCATTTAACAAATTTCGTTCAATCTACAGTTGTTAAGATAAAGCTGACCATCATCCGCGATAGAGCCGACGTATACTTGTATAACGTGAACAAAACCAAAGTAATAAAAAAGAAGTAAGAACTTTCTCTCTCTCTCTTTCTCTCTCTCTTTCTCTCTCTCTCTCTCTCTCTCTCTCTCTCTCTCTCTCTCTCTCTCTCTCTCTCTCTCTCTCTACCAATCTCTCAATTTCTTTTCTTCATCCTTCCTCTCGTGAGTCGTTCGCCTCAAACTCCGTAAATCTCTCGTATCCGCACTCTATACACACACACACACAACCTGCAATCCACAGACATCAGCAGCTATCCTTAGCGGCTTATTCCCGAAAATCCCCTGCCCAAGAAGAGACAGAAAAAATTAAAAGGAAGAAGAAAAACGAGGAAAATTGGCGCGCTCCCCCTCGAGGGGCGCGGCTCACACAGCTGCGGTTTTTTTTCTCTTTGACTATATACGAAGCGCTCCCGCGCAGGTATAAAGAATCGCCATATGTGTGTGCAGTGTGTGTATGTGTGTTTGTGTATCTATACCTGAGCGCGCGCTCACGTCTTGGAATTTTCGCTAGCAGGGGGGGAAAAGAAAAGCATCATGTGAACCGCCACGAAGCGTGAAATGCTGTGGCTAGTGGCGGCGTCCCTTTGCCGGATGAAGACGAAGTCGAAGAAATTGGGAAGACTCCAAAGGGTGTATGCGTGTGTATAACACAAAGAAAAGGCTGATACCATTGTATAGTGCGTATAGCGGACGATGGGTCAGTGTTTTTTTTGTCAGACTTGGTTATGAGATATGGGATTTTAACAGTGAGCGATGCGTATTATACGCAATTTAAGGATTTTCGTGTGATGATTTATGTCAGCGGTATTCAGACAGCGCGTCACTTAGAAATGTATACGTAAAAAGTTATAGAGCTAATTAGAGAACCGTGCGGCGTGCATAAATTATTTGGATTAAGTAGTTTGAATGGTGCGCTTTATTGTTTTAGTAATATACATTTTCATATGTTTTATTTATTCGTAATTTTTAGTTTCTAAATGACGAATGATAATAGTTTGTATTATTATTAATCAAAATGCTTTAGTGCTTTTTAATTTATGCAGATTAATCTTACTTTAGTAGAAAGTAGCTGGATTGTCGTTTATTAAAGAAACTTTTCTTTGGACTTTCATGTTTCTTGTGGCCGAAGGTTAAATGTTTATTTTCATAAAAATAATATTCAAAATGTTCAGCAATTGTTTACAAGTATAATAATTATTTAATATTTTACGAACATTTCAAATTGATTCACGCACGTGTGCCAACATAAAAACTGACAGGCGTTATTATATACACATTCTAAAGAGTATTATATATAGTTACGTTTAACAAGCATATACAATTGAATGTCACCTGTTGTGCCACTCCTGTGAGACATTAAATAAATATAAACATGTGTTTAACCGGAAAATTTTGTATTCATAATCAAGTTAAAAGTAATACCAATCACTATGGAAATTTTGAACTGTCACCTTTTATACATCAAAATCGGTCCAGTTGCTTTTCAGGGCTAAACACAGAATATATCCGTTTGCATTATACCATAAAGCAACAAGTAGACAGGCTACCTCATATATAGAAAGACACAAGCAGATACTTATAAATATCCAAACCAGCAAATTTCTATTTTTGCCTTTCGAAAATATTTTCTTGTCATCTGGCTTCAAGATCACTTGTGATTCTCTTCTGAACCTTCAATCCATCGACAAAACAAAAAGCGTCTTGAAAATATTATACACTTTACCTACTTTAAAACATTGATAAGATATGTCGACTGTCCCTTAAGTGACAGTGAACAGAGTCGAGGAAAAAAGGCAAAATATAAGAAAAACCAGCCAAGGTTGCTCCGCCAAGAAATTGAGAAATAGCGCTGTACTAGCCCGAGCGATTAATTCAACGACACATATAACGGCATCGAATAGTTTCTCGAAGTAAACGGCCTTCATCCCTCGCCGCGTGCGCATTATACCAATAATACTCACCTCGCGGAAAGAGCATATTAGGATTGTCATCGGGCAATTCGTATATCTGTGTATATAGGTATATATTTGTGGCATTCGAACGAACTCGTCATCTCTGATATTAACGAAAAATTAATTGCCGAACGTGCCTGCACGCACACAATGAGGTGGCACAAACGACTTTCTCTGAGGGGAAGCAGCAACAGCAGTGTGTAAATGCTTTCCCGAAAGTGTTAAAATTCCTAACTGCACGCGGGCATTTTCTAATTCTCGAAAACTTGAGCATATTTCAGCTGATTATATATATGCTTTCGATGAACCTGTTTCGCGCGACTATATATATATATATATATAGCTTGCACAAGAGGACTAACTCGGACGATTGTCCAGCGAGATATGTGTATATATATATATATATATATAGTAACGAGCGAGTGAACGGTGAAATTTTCGTATGCGTATATGCGGCCTTTCTTTTACATATATATGCGAGGCGTTGTAACGATGGTAGATTGGAAATGACGTTATCAATATAGTATTGTAGATTACTGGTTAGTAACGAGGGCATTGGTGTCTCGAGTGTGTTTCCAGTTTTACAGAATGCGGTGTCATGTTCTCTCTATGCAAATTATCTAGAGTATGTGTTATGCATATACTGCAGGATGATGGAAAAATTATTATGCTTAATAATCTATATAGGAAAGGATAGATACGAGATATTGTTATTTTGCTTTATTGATGAAATTCGCGATTGCAAGGAAAACTGTAAGATTATTATAGAGTTTTATCTTATAGAATCGTATATTAATGAAAAAGATTACAATGAAAACAGACTTTTGCAAAAATCCATACACGAAAGAATGATAACAATCGTCCTTATATATATCTACTTATACGTTAAATGCAGTTGTACCGAGCTATGTATAATAATTAACGTGTGACATAAAAATTGCGACATCCTGAATTTCTGTAAAGAAACGTTACACATTTATGCATGTGTGTTTAGCTATGAGGAAAAAAAAATCGGATCAACACGTAACAAGAACAATGCCATTTGATTTTCGACCGCTACCAAAACTACATCACGCGACGCGCAATTACACTCCATAAAACAAACAATAACAATGTAACGAACCTTCATATACGCGTTCCTTCCTCTGCATATATACAGACACATATATGTCCACGAGGTGACACGAGTTTTCAGAAATCACGGATCCTTGGAAGCGACGCGTTATACTTACCCTTCGGTATCCGCGATCATCATTATGCAACGCGGCGACGATTAAACAACTACAAGCCTGACAATGGCGTTTGTTAATGCCAGCAGCGTTTCGATTCGCAAGCATGTGCAAAGCGAAAGATCGCGATCGATCGCGAGTAAGTTACAGAGCTTGAGAGATCGACGCGATCGTCGAAATTTCCGGATAGAATTTCTTTCTTTTTTTTTCTCTTTGTAAATTTATCGAGCGACAGCTGCTTTCTTTCGTGATGTGCGTGCGGTCTCTGCACTATAACGGGATGACGCGGTAATTTTTTTTTCGTTTTAGCGTGAGGTCAAAATACTTTTCGCAAACGCTTTCTCGATTAAGGCGTCATTTTAATTTCAGAGAATTTCGATTGCTCTATTACTGGCTTATGAAAGATGTTTGCGTCGATTTTTGTTTTCTGTTTTATAAACTTGTACGTAAATCCCAAAGTGAATTCATTTTCTAACTCGCGTAAATTATATTATATGTAATGTTGCTGAACTGGTCTTTTATGGATATATGTATAAGTGTTTAAACAATTTATTTTGTAATGACGTATTTTCCCATTATAAGTTTTATAACGCTGTTTATGATCATAGTTAATATTTATATAAGGTCTATTAAATAAAAAGCTTTTGAAAAAATGATAAAAGGAAATGTTGAGTATTTGACATAACAAATAATTTTGACTTTTTAAGTGAACTTGTAATAAGACAAGAAAATCGATTCTGATCATGGGACAGTATTAACTAAAAAAATAGAAGAATAGTACAATTCCTTAATTTATCATGGCCTTCATCTGGTTTGATAACGTTTCCTATTCGATTCTGTCCTCAGTTTTTAGAATTTTTGAAAATTTTAAAACGGATTAGTATATATGTGATTTTGTTCCGGAACTTATTAAAACATCAGCGTGACATAAATGTTTAATCAATCGAGACTAATTATTCTTACTTTTATTTTAATAAAAATAGTATTTTTAACTGAATTTCAAAACCTCGTATATCTGAAAATATACTTAAAAATTTTTGAAAAAAAAACCTATTCGTTTTGAATAATTATGTGATAAAGCAAAGCATAGTTAATTTTTTCCGATAATATATTCAGCTATGAAAAGTAAACAACTATACTTTAAAATAATAATTCTCTAATATAATTATATATGTTTAGCATAATTTAAAATCAATAAATTACCAACTATCAGTTGCACCTACACGAATGAATTATATAACGCAAAAATTGCACTACCACTTTAAATATATCATCTCGAGGAATATACAACCTTGTAAATCTTCTTAAATATTCCGTCACGCAAAAATGTGCAGAATGTTATAGTCCACTTTTGGAAATGTTAATTTTAGAAAGGAACCGCAGTATAAGACGACCCAGTCGATAAACAATGTATAATACAGCCAGCGCACGCTTTATAGTGTTACGTGCGCCAAAAATCTTAATTCCTCTATATAAACGATAAAAAAAAATACATCACATATATATATGTACATATATATATACGCGAGTTTTACGTAACAAAGAAACTCGCCGCCCGTTCATTACGAGCCCGCTTTCGTTCGTTTTCACGACGCGCGCGCGCACGCAAAAACTCTTCACGATATATTCCCTCCCGCGCCCGCGTGCACAACGAACGCGGAACCGAAAAATTATATATACCCGCGCGGAACTATAAAATGCGCATACACACGTATATATACATAGCACGCGAAACTCCTCTGCGGGTATATTTGCTGCAGGCAGGTTCAAGTCTATCCATCTCCCCCCCGAGATTTGAAAAGCGCCGTAACTCAAGGTTATCGCCGAGCCCCCGTCATCGATCCGCGGGGGACTTTTTACGGGCTGCAGCCTATATATATATACATATACATGCCGCGATGATTGATAGCGCGGAAGGGGGCGCGGCAACCGCTCACGTTATATATACTTTTTTTCTTCTTTACGCGCTTCATTAGTCTACCGTTTCTGAGTTTGCACCTCCCTCAGGTTTTCATATACATTACACTTCTTTCCCTCACGTGCCTATACATGCGTATATACTCTATACACACGCGTTATAAACACATCGTATGTGTATTCCCGCTATATACAGTAAGGCAAAGCACGCATCACACACGCAGCTGGAAATTCCTAGTAAAATCGGTTACGGGATTCGAGGCGCTATATTACCCATATATCGGTGATGTGCTTTCACTGCGCGTCGTCGACGCGCGCGCACGCGCGGCAGTGAAAGTGAAACGGATTGCTACCATGGCTGTAGGCTATAAACGCAAATCGCGCCGAAAGAGCGAGGAACCGCCACGATCCCCCACAGGCATCCGACGAATTTTGGGGAAGAGGTATATATATATATGTGTGTGTATATTAGGCTGACATCGACTGTTACTCAGTGTATGTCGTTAACACGCGAACGCAGGAGAATGGTATAGAATAGACATAACGGTAGGTATATTGGTTGCGCTTGTAGCGATTTTTTTGACGGTTTAGAAATTTGATCGGTATTTGGAGAAAGAAATTTTTAATCTCTTTTTGATGCGTGAAGATTGCACGGATTAGAGGTGGGTTGGTGAGTATGCGAAGGTGATAATTAATTGAATTGCGAAATAATTAAAAGCCAGAGGAAGTGTGATAATTGAAGGAAATAATAACTAACGATTATCGAATTTTCCTATTATAATACGTATTGTGAAATTATACGCGCCGACAAACTTTTCAGAAACTTACTGTTCATAGGAAAATTCTTTAATTACTTATCTGCAGAAATATAATTGAAGATTACAGAGACACATCTCTTTATTTTATTGTTACAACTAAAATGTATATTAGTTTCTTCTATAAAGAAGGATAAGTTATATTTATACAGCTCATTGAAGATAACTTTATCAAAACTGAAATATAAATAGAGCAAATCTAGTGACGATAATTTCAGTCCCTGTTACTTACATTCTATAATAAATTATTTTTAAATCTTAATCACTTATCTTATGTGTGACGAAAGCTCAACTATCAATAATCAATTTTTTCAATTATTCAATCTGAATAAAAAAAATTATAACAAAATTTATAAATAATATTTCATATAACTAAGATAAAAGTTAATTTTATAACAAATAATTTGTATTGTTATCAAGTATATTTTTAGTTATAAACTATTTAATCTAGTTAACAGAAAATATTATAATTGATATGTAATAAATAAATATTTTATTAAATCTTAATCTTTTTAATATGGTATAAAGTGAATAAGTTAACAATATAATTACAAATTCATTTTGGTATTATTAGAATACCTACCTTTAAATAAAGTTTTGCAGTTGCGCAATTGTAAAAATATAAATCAAATATAAACTCTTGATTGACATTTTAAGAATATCTCAATAGAATATTTGGAATATTCTACTCCAGAATACCGTTTCATTCTTAGAAGTCGTTGTATATTATTTCTTCTTAATGTTGTGATAAGCCGCACTTGTTGTTAATGAGAAGTCATTATATAGATATACGCATGTTATAACAATTACGACAAATGGTCTTGTCTATACGGCCTCTCCTTTCGGATTGATATTAATTGTATGAGTTTACTCTAATACAATTGAAAAAACTAACAATTTTTAGAATGATAACGTATGCAAGACATGCCATACTTTATATTAAAAGTCATCGCAACGTTTTTCAAAATTTTCTAGTTTAAGTATAATAAATACTCGATTTTTTAAGAAATATGTAAAATCGTAATACGAAGTTGCGTGAAATATTTACGTAATAGCTACATGTGAAAAATTGGATAGTTAAATAATCATGGTCAACATAATTGAATACAAGAAATTCAAAAACTGGTTTCTGCGCGTCCGCGTTTGCGAAACACCACTCTGAAGATTTGTCGCTTTTTCAAGACTAGCCACATTTCCTTGTTTTTCCAAATTTACTAACGATAAATACCGGAACAGCGGCTCTTTTGGTGTTTCATAGGTACGTATAATAATTGTGATGATTTTCACTTGTAGGGATCAGAAAGTTAATATACTTTTTCGTGAATATTGTTTTGTTAAAAGTTCTTATTATATTAAACATAAATGTTTTAAAAACATCTAGTGTATATAATATATAATGAGCCTGTATACAGTACACACTTTTCAAAATCAATTAAACAACAATCCATAAACAATAGTCTGTAATAGTTAGCAAATTCAAATAAATAGAAAAAATGTCAACTTACCTATGCACTCTCATGTATGAAAAGAGGACAACTTGTACGCGTTAGTGTACAACAAATTGAATACACATAAATATCAATATATATATATATATATATATATATATATAATATTTGAAAACTAAGGTAGTTTAATAATAAATCTCTTTATTATTAATTAGTAATAATTACATTTGAATAAGTTTGGGAATTCCAATCCATTATGTTATTATCCTGATATTTTTATGTCAATTTAGTTCTGTTATTATCATGTTTATATGATGACTACATTTATTTTCAAAATGTGTTTTATAATATACAATAATTACTTTTCATTAATAATTATTAATAGTATGTAAATATAGTATAGATGATAAAAATAAAAAATTTTAAATGATGATTCCGTTGTCGGTAATGTAGAACAAGAGATACAGTGTTGTATTACCAAGCGTCGCTACAAAACTTAACTATACTGCAACTCTATATTTAAAAACGCAAATATAATATGCATATTGGTACGTTTATAATAAAATATTTTCTTACGTATATTTACATTTTTTTACATTGTATCGAATGATGTCATGTAAAACTTCACGTCAAGATCATTTTCGAAATTATTATTCAAATGCAAATAAAACTAAAAAATTTAATAACTGTATGATTTCAAGTAAATATATATAGTACTTCAATTCTGAATGAAAAAAATATGTGTACTAACACATAAAAACTTACGTTAATTGTAAAATTAGTATTTTTTATGAAATTTTAATTTTACATGAGAAAATAAAAGATTTTAAAATAAGTGTAATGATGAGATATATAATAAAGTTACAAAATGAAATATACTAAAAACATTTTAGTTTATTATTTATATTAAATATATACATAATATTAATTGAAACTATTTGAGTTATAATATAAAGTATATTACTGATAACTAGTTTGCGAGTCTATTTTTGCATTGAATTATTTATTGACAAGTAAGCGTTTTAGTTATTAAAAAAATAATAGTTTGTACAAAATTTACACAGTTCATTACAATATTATGATTTTCGCATTGATCGAATAATAACCCAAAAATAAATAAACATGGATGAGAGAACAGTTTTACAAAAATAATATAGCAAACTATATAACAATATCAAGTAATATCTAGTTCATAAAAACAATAATAAATTCACTAATCTTTTAGTAAAAGTAGTTTTTATTTAATTTTTACGGACTACTTTTCCGACCTTATTCTTTGATTTTCAATAGATTGTAATGATAATTCAGTTATTGATAATCAATAATTTAGAGTTTATTTTTACTAGTAAAAGTATCGATATTAAAGAAACCAAGGCTCAAAACTGGTAAATTTCTTTTATTGAAAGACAAAATATAGTACAATAGTAATCCGCGAACAGTAAACTTACTAGAAAAATGCGGTGCCGAATCTTAAGAAATGAACACCGATAACCGTGATGATAGTCAAAAATTATTCGGAAAATCAGTTCTCTCAGTAGAGATAAAGGAAGAAACAGGAAAAATGTGATTCGGTTACTCCTTCGCAGCAAAACATTAAAAAATTCGACTAGTGCTAGCTGCAACTACTACAATTTACTAATGAATGGTGAAGGAATTGAAAGAAAGCCGTGTTGTAATTATTATAAAAATAAGATAATCCCGAGTAAATGCTGAAGAAAATTGATTTTCCGGCGTGCTACAAAATGTAGTTGAAAATCTCACACGAGATACAATGTTACAATAATTTTTTTTCAATCACCGTACTGAAAAAGACATAACGAAAATTTCGTCTTTTACCAAATGAAAACAGATAAATTTCATTTTTCCTCATTTTTAAATCGCTGCAAATTTTCAGACTCGAAATAGAGACAGAAATCTCTTTGCAAAACCAAACAATTGATTTTCAATTGTCTGACGTCACTATTTTTTCTTATTGTAGGAAAAGTTGTAAGTCTCGTTTTTATGTTTTTCACTTCTTTCACTTATGAGATACTAGAATAGATATATCTGTAAATATATTCGTATATGAGTACGTCTGTATATATTACTTATATGCGCGTATGTATAGAACTATGTACGGATAGGATAGACGAAGACCTCTAGTTTTTGGATTTACTTGAAACATCCTTGTCAAACTCACTCCTTGCGCTTGTTTTTCCTTTGTTCCTAAAAAAAAGCAGAGAAATGAAAAAAATTATCCCATTTTTGTATATTATAACAAAATATATTTTATTTACAAACCTTTTGCGTAAGGATGACAAGCAAATGCCGGAATACATTGATGAAGTCAAGGAACAGGTCAAGAGAGTGAGCAATGTAATCTTTGCTGCCCATTCTGTTCTTCTCAACAATAAGTTGTGTGTCATAGATGATAAATCCACACATTACAATCAAGCCAAGGTAAAGATGAACTTGGTAGATCAACTGTGATCTGAAGAAGATGTTTGCCAATGAAAACAATACCATCATATTCAGGGTACTGATCAGAGTGCCACCAAGATAGAGCCATTGGCCTCGTTCAGACAGTAAAGATGAAATACTGAAGGAAACAAAAACTACAGTTGTACCTGAAAAAGAGATTAACATTTTAATTATTATATCGAATACTACAGAATAATCTATTTTTAAAAATTTGATAAAGTATTTCATCATTGTATCAATAAAATTGATTAAAATAAAAGTAGTGAGGCTTTCATATTTTCATAACAATTATCAACAAATATATGTATGAGTCACAGATATATACTTCAATATTCTTAAAATACATCAATTTTGTCTTAAAAAAAAAATATTCTTCAAAAAAGTAATATTTTTCATATTTCATCAATTTGGTGTTGCCATTAATTTTTGATAGAACTACATTTATAAAACTCATAAAAATAATTTCCAAACTAGAATATTTCTTACTATAAAATTTTATTATTACTGTTTTATGTGTTTCTAGTAAAAAGTTAATTAGTAAGACAAATCAATCTGTAAATGAAAACAAACTTTTAATAAACTTTTTTAGCATGTGATGATAGTAGGTATGACTGATTTGACTTTTAAACTTTTCATGGTAAAAAGGTAACATAGAAGACCCAGAAAAATTATTATATCAAAACAAGGTAAAAAAAGAAATCCATTTATTTATAAATAAATTTGGTAAATTTAATTAGGAACAACAAAATTAAATCAACAATATTTAAAGTTCTTCTATCATAATAGTTTTTAGTTCTAATTTTAGTTCTTAAATTTAGTTTTAAGCTCAATACTGCACACAATAATTATTTTTGTTTCCGAAATTACACATGTATGTAATTTTCTGACTGAATAAATACTAAATAATTATAACAAATTTATAATTTTGTTGACAATTAGTAGTATCTAAAATGCTAGAAAAGTAATAGAATAATAATAAAGTTATTGTTTTGAAGTTATTTTTAAATAAACGGGCTGATAAATGAAAAAAATAATTTCATTTTGTTTATCTTCAAAAAAAATTAATTTCAGAAAAATTATTTTCAGAGTTTATTCAAGCATAAGAATTTAGAATCAATAACATTTGTTTATGTACTAATATTTTTAGAAAGACACACGTTATTTTAAGAAAATGTTATCTTATCTTGCAAGAAAGTAAATAATGTCACATCTTACCAATCAGTGCCGTCAGAACAATGCTTGGGTCCACACTGATAACAGTCTCAAGAAGTGGGCCCATTCCGAGTCCAGTAAGAAATGCGAATCCCAGGAGGTATCCCAGCCGAAGAGATCGGTTCTTGCCATTATCCGGTGTTGCAAGCAATGCAAAAATCAGTCCAAGTGCTCCAAATGTGGAAAGCAGTCCTGCTTGCAGGAGGTATGTGTACATGTGAACATAAACTCCCACCGCTGCTGAGACGGTGGAAAGGGACAGGCATCCGTAGACATTTTTCAGATGTTGTCGAACTGGAGCTTCTCTGAAAAGTAAAACAAATCAACAATAATGAAACCACTTTACAGCAGTCATACTTGAGGCCTAGGCTCATTAACTATAGCTAAGCAAAAACATAGAAAAAGCCACGTAAGCAGTAGCGCCTTGTCGCGAGCTAAGAAAAACATTAAGTATGCAACTGTACAAATAGTAAAGAAAAGTTGAGAAAAAAAAGATAACGAGCTCTTCCGATAAGCGGCTCTGTCTCTCTCTCTCTCTCTCTCTCTCTCTCTCTCGGTGGCTACCTGGCCTCATGCGAGCTCGCGCGCGCGCGTGACGCGTCATGCCCAATCTAATTTTCGCGCAGTTACGTCAGAAAAAGGCCTATACGAAAATCCAGTTTCCCACACAGAGGGCCCGAGAAGCTCCTCCAATGCTCCGATGGGAATGTAACAAGGTTCGAGGCCGCAGCGATATTCCCCCATTAGCACGAGAGAGGCGAGTGCAAAAGTTGCCCGTTCATCGTTCGAGAAGAGTCGTAAACATCCGTATGCTGGTGCGTAGCTCGCGACGAGGCCTCGCCTTGCTCTGTCCGCAGAGTCCCGCAATAATAACCCAAAAAGCACATAATACTTACAATCTGTTGCTGAAGGAATTGACGAAGCTGCCGAGGGTCGGTGCCATGTCTGCCTGCTAAAGGAGCTATCTCCCGACGTGCCTTGGAATTTTGCGTACGCGGCGTTGGCCTCGGTCCACTGGAAAAATTTCTCCCTCCCTCTCTCTTACTCTTTCGGTCTTTCTTTCTTCTCCGCAACTCTTCTATATACACACACGATGTTCCGGAAAAACAGTCGCACACTGCACACTACGTGTATTCTTGCTCAAACTTCTCTCGCTATATACGCTGTCGTATATATGCGTGTGTAACTCACTGTATGGCTGATATCGCACTACTAACGCGATCTCGAACGATCATGAATCGCCTTACGCTTATACCTTTACGTGCGCCTGGCCTAACTGTGTTTGTGTGCGCGCATGTGTGTGTGCTCGCTCTGCGCCTTCTGCACGTAGTCGCTCTCGCCTTTGTGGGGGCCTCCGTGTTACTCCGTCTCCCTCGCACTTGGCCAACACCACGTAAGCTCGTCTCGCTTGCGCGCCGTATTCCCGAGGACACGTCAGTAGTGCCGCGATCGCTCGCTCGGCTGTGTGCGTATACGGCGCGGTCCGCGATTGGCTAGCCGGTGCGGCGTGTCATCGCGCATGAGAGAGAGAAAGAGAGAGAGAACGGCGAGCTTGACGGAGCGAGGGGCAAGCTTGCGGGTGCGAGGAGGACGATGCGAGAGGCGAGAGAGGCATATACGCGTATATATATATGTTGATATATATAGCTACATATATATATACACGATGTGATATAGGTACGAGCAGGTGCGAGCGCGGACTTTTGCATTCGCGAAGCGCGGCGACGGAAAGGAGGAACTTTCCTTATTTTCTCTTTTCGTTTTGAGCGCCGAGACTGGTTGTGGTTGCGCGGTATAATGTATGCATGTAGGAGGGGAAGTAAATGAAGTTGCGCCAGGGAATCGGTGACGAAGGGAAGAAAGAAAGACACAGGTCGCAGAAAATATGCGTGCCCGATGCGTATACTTATTTCTACCTGCGACCATTGAGTCGTTGACGCAATAACTTTTTATTTTCTGCAATTTACGTTTATTATCGTAATCTATATGGATGCGTCTGATGTTTGAATAATTTTTATATGCGACCGGCGAATTTTGCACGTCATGAGATTTTTAAAATGCAATGTATAAATATATATATATATATTGAGTACATTGTACGTTTTTACAAGATTAAGAGCCTATATACGCAAGTGAGGGATCGATTTGTGTGGCACGTGTATTTTACGTATAATTTAACGATGCTCCCGCGAGTCTTCTTGTTATTACGACGTAGAAAAAAAAACTTTTACACAATATATTTTATCGAAAATTCAGTAGGTTCCGTAAATTGTTTACGTAGTTCATGCATTATATGGCGAAATATTATATATACATTAAGCGTAATTTTTTCTATTATATTTTATACCTTTGAAAAAATTTGAATAAATTATCCGATGAAACATTTTGCACTAAATACATCAAATTACATCATATCATAATACACAATTGTACTAGAAATAACTGGAAAAGACTGCCAGTAACGGTGACTCGTTGCGAAATATTTTGAATTGCTAAAAAATTATTATCTATAATTAAAACTTTTCTACATAGAAAAGACGAGAATCTTTAAAAAGTTGGCTACACAAAGAATAAAAAGCTTCTTTCAAATTACATACTCGTACCGTATATACATAATAATAAAACGTCAAGAACTTATATATATTTGTAACATTATACTGTAGAAATTAAAAAAAGTTTTTAAAAATATCTGTATTTATTATCTTGCAAAACTATTGCAATGTGAAAAAATGTTAAAAAATTCACAATAACTTTATGCGAAACTATAGTAATAAAACTTTCTGTAAAATATGGTATATATTTTTTTAGATTTCTACAGTCTATAGTCACGACCTGCGGCAGTATAATGGTTCTTATAAAACTGTTACTAATTTTTAATGAATTTTTTCTAAGCATAAACGAAAGTAGTAGTTTGGTGTAGGTGGTTACTATAAACCCTATCGTTACCAACAATTACAGGGATACATTTTTTTCATTTAGCTTCGAATGTGTAGAAAATAATTCTTCCTATAGATTCCGTTTTAAACTACGGCGTGTCAACAAGATATTTTATTATAATTCGAAATTCAAAATGGTCAGCAACGGATGAGTAAAGCAAGAAAATAATTTTATATAGTATTTCACATACAACTTATGTATATAGTGTTTTATTTTAATGCTTTAACATGTATAAAAGTTTCTTATGCATATACACATTTGTAGCATTTGTTTCAAAGCTTATGCGCATATTTTTAATACTTCTCGAGGTTTCTACAATTCATTAACTCACAATCAGCTTCAACGTCTGCTCTATTATTTCGAAATTCTGTTATGCAGGAAAATTGTATATATATTTTTACAACGTATGTAAAATGTTTAGTTAATGATTATTTCTATCGATTTGAAAAACGTAACATTTTTTGTTTTTAAGGATATTGTTTTAAAGATTTTACAAATTTTATGAAATTTAAAATTATTTAAAAATTAAATATTTTAAAGCTGAAACATAATATTACATACAATTAAATTATAACTTAACAATAAACAATATAAAAAAATGAGTCTTATTATACGATGTTCAAATTTAACGAAATACAATTCGTATTTTCGAGAATCGCTGTGATGAAACGGTGCTGTCTGCAATGTAGGCAAGCATCATCATTAAAGCTATTTGAGGCACCTTCTATTTATTTCCTATACGTAATTAACGACTAAATTACGAACACGCGCGACGATAACTTATCGTTATTTTGGTTTACGTTTTGATTTTTCCATTCACATGAAAAATAATTCATTATCTCTATTGTAGACATGAAATTAGAATAAAAATATTATAGTTTAGCTTGCTTACGCAATAATATTAACATTCTCGAATATTTCTCGTAAAAACAAAGGCACCATTCTGTATCAACATTTGTTTCATTATAAATTAAGTGCGTCGCTCAGGTACAATTCAGCTATACTTAGAAGCAAAACTTCTACACACTATACGCAAGCGATTATTGTAAGTGGTACAAGAAGAGTAGAACAAGTCGATGAAAAGAAGAATGAAGAAATGAAAATTAAATTTTTTTTATGCATTATGACTTATTATAATTATAGCGATATTTAATTGAATTTTTTATAATTACGTAGTTTGGGAAAAAGATATATTATGCCCATATTCTTTTTCTTAATCTATTACTAAATAATTTAATAGAAAAATGAAAATTGCTTTACGAAAATAAAAATATTTAATAAAATTATTAATACATATAGATGTTTATTTTAAATTCCTATAAAAAAATTAATTTAAAAAGTTAGAACCCAAATGATTTAAACGACATTAAAAATTATCAAAAACCATCGAATTAGCTTACATAATATCTCTTCTTAATTCTAGTTGAGAAAATACATTTATTAAACTTTTATCTCTCAAAATTCTTCAAAAGTAATCTTTTATTCTTAAAAATATATCGAAATATACAAGAAAACTAATTTCTTTTGTCGTACAGTACACAATTTATATATGTAAAAAGGTATGATCACACTTCCTCCTTTATTCAGAGATGTTTTTTAAAAATAAATCTAATTATATCGCAATGACCGATTTATGCCTCTGGATTACGAAAAAGTTGAAATTTTTAATTTATGATTTAAATATTTTATTTATCTTACATTATATTGTCAATCAAAATATTTTTTCCTTTCAAAGTTTCTTTTTTACAGTAAATTTGTAAACATTAAATATACAATTTTAATTTTTTATTCCACTATAAGATGCAAAATTTACGTTCATGTTCCTAATTCCAAACAATTTCAAAAATGCCTTGGCAAAAGCTTCAGTTTGCGCATGCGCACAAGTTATTTGGATAGATCTGCGTTGTTGTGCGTGCGTTTGGAGCCAACCTAACCTCGAAATTCAGTTGGATGCTTAATTTTAGTGTGTTTTCCTCTTTCAGACGGAGTGATGTGCGTTTGACTTTCAGTTTTGTTGTGTACAAATTCACTGAAAAATGATAAAATTTAAAAAAATGTACTTTTTATAGAAAAAGTTATCTCAAGGTTGTTTCAAGGTGTCCTTTATAAAGAAAAAATGACTTGCTGGTTTACTCAAAACAAATGACATATGACAATAACCTAATAGTATTCGAAAACAAAAATGATGTATGTACAGTGTTTATTATGTTTTCTACAATAGAATCTTAAAAGAAATATTTAATATTATATTTTTAATTCATTTTAGAAAAATCCAGAATTCTTTTAGGTGATCTCCAGTTATATTTTAAACTTTGGAAATTACTATAAACGAAGAAAATGAAAGAAGTATTAAGTAATCAAACTTCTGCAAGCTATAGCAATCATTTTGTTAATAATAATGGTGAAACTAACTCAAATAGTGTTTCTAATGGTACAAATTCAACAAGGAAATATGCTGCCTTGAGCACAGATTGGATATCGGCAATTGGTGATGAACTAGGAATAAATTCATTACCCGACACACTCTTGAAAAAACTTGCCGAGGATGCATCGTACAGATTACGTGAAGTATTACATGTAAGTAGCATATTTTTAAGTATTATTCAATTCTCAGTTTAATTAAGAGAATTAAATTTTATTATTTCTTTTAAGAAATGTGTAACAAGACTGAGGCATAGTAAAAGAAGACGTTTAACAGCAACAGATGTAAATGCAGTAGTAACAAATCTTTGTGATGTTGATCCATTGATTGGAGCACCAGAGCAATTACCAGAATATATATCGGAAGCAAGTCTTTTTGTACCTCATGAACGCTTTATTGATCTTACGCAAAAAGTCAATGAACCTCCAAGTTTTTCACAAGTTAGCGTTCCATTTCTTCAAGGTAAAATGAAAATAAAATTAATTTATAAAATAAGAAATATAAAATTTATTAAATATATTAATTTCTGTATATTTTTAGAAATGGAAATTGTTGACTCAAAGTTATTAGAAGCAAGAAATAATTATGCAAAACGGGCTTTGAAAATGTTATTTAATGGTTCACAGAAAACGTTTCAGGTAAGATTTATTTACATAAAAAAAAAGTTATAAAAATAATTCTTAATATACAAAGGAGAAATTCTAACAACAAATTTTTTAGGTCCTTTTAAATGATTGTGCTACAAATGCGTGCTTAGGAGGAGAAGGTGTAGTTGATAAGTTAATGTCCATTGCTAGGTCTATGGTGATATCTAATAATGCACAGTATACAAGAGTTTCTACTCGAACCTGCCAACTTATAATTGCTATTACCAATAACAGTAGAGCAGTTTATCCTTATCATCTTAATTCTGTATGAAAATAATTTTATATTAGATGTAAACTTAACCAGTTTGGAACAATTTTTTAATCAACTATTTTTTATTTATAGGTAGATAAATTGACCGAACTACTTTTGGAACTCTTACTCGGTCAAGGTTTTATCAACTCAAATTTAGAGACATTATTCAAAGACTGCGCTTTAAAGTTAATGTTACGGTGGCCGTCGGTGGCTAATAGGTTTATTCCAATGTTAAAAAGCGTTCTTTTAAGAAAAGATGAACAAAGTTTTGAAGTGAAGAAAAAAGCAATAGCTCTGGAGCTACTTGCTGGGGTTCAGCCTCTTATTTTTCTGGAAGAAGTTGCTGAGTCTCCACTTTCCTTAGTCAATGTTTTAAAATATGCCACGCCAGGTTCTAATATATGGCATAAAATTGCAGTAAGATATATTGTCTTTTTCAATTTTATTTCAATTTTTTCACAGTATCTAATTTTTCATTTTCTTTTAGCTTACAGTTTGTGCTTTTGTAAAGTCTAGTAAACAGCCATTAAACTATTCTGTGATAATCGAACATTTTGGAGATTCGATCCTTCCTTACTTAATTAATGATGTAGCAACAACAGAAAAAAGGGAAAAAACAGATCTTCCAATAATTGTAAGAAGTAAAATAAGGTATGCGAACGTAAGACCAGCTGTTAACGGAAGATTAGGCGATAGACAAAATATCTTTCCGGATTCAACTCTGAAAGGACCTAGGCGCGAAATTAGGTAAAATATTCTTTTAAAAATATAGAAGTAAATACTAGTATTGAAAATAGATAAATATGTAATTATCTCATATTTTTATAGATTCGCTTTCGCCGGTGGTCGCCCAGTTCCGCATAATAATCTTCGTCGAACTAGTTTACGAGCAAACTATCAAATATTAAGAAACGAATCGAGAGCACCTTTTGCTCTCATTGCATCCCGTCGACTTTTAATCTTTAAACATAAAAGAAAGCGTCTTGAAGGTGCTTACAATTTATCAAAGACCGTTCTTTGAACTGTCGACGTAGTTTTCCACTATAAGTTTCGAGTTACGCGTTTTAATAAAAGAAAAAAAGAAATTGAAATAAAAACACCATTACAAGTATTCTTTTCTTGATCAATGTAAAAATCTATTTATAATTTTTTTATTATTCATATTAATAAAAGTTATTTATTGCAAACAAGTATTTTAAAAAACATTTAACAAAATGCGTAAAAAATGTTTATCATCTCTGGAATTGTTAAGGACAACGTTCTCCCATATCCTTCAGGAACTTTTCGCAGTCTGCCACGGTCTTTTCCAAACGTTCCTTTGTCGCGGACGTTTGTCTCTGCGATAGTTTCTTACGGGCAGTCTCAATGGATGCTCTGTATCCTGGAATGTTTCGGAATATCTTAATGTGTCGATCACCAGCTACGAGAACGTATTCGCCGACTGAGTCGAATGTGAGGCACTTTATTGGTCCTGTGAACGAAGAAAAATGATTGTTATTTGAAAATTTAATTTAAGGAATACTCTGTAATTATAGCGTGAGTGTTAATTGATTACCATTAAATATGTCTTCAATCGTTGTATCAAGTTCTCCATTAACTGTCGAGTAGAATGATAGCGACGAGCCATGACCAATTGCAATGATTTCTGCATTTGGCGAGAGAGCAATAGTGGCAGGTGTGGATCCTTCCCACTGACCGGTTGATATTAAATGAGGATCTTCACCTTTTTCAAATTCAACTAAAAAAAATTTAGGAATGATATTAATTATTAAGCGAATAATTTTTTACTTTGTATATAAAAAAATAACAATAAAATATTTTAATAGATTAATCGAATAAATATTGTTCAAACAAAATTTTTTTTAGTGTATATATTTTACAGTCCTTTCATAAATTTTGCTCCTTATCCATTCAAAATTAATAATTGTTAAAAACAAAATTTTGTGTTGAATTTCAAAACTTACTTTTTGTATCATAAAAACGATACGTTCCATCTTTGGAGACAGTAGCCATGCGACTGGTATCAGAGTTGAAAGCAAAATCGTAAACTCCGGATGAGTGGCCGGCTAAATCAAAACCTTTTGCCACTTGCTTGAACTCTCCAGATTTCGAAAAGGCTACTTCCCAAACTTTGACATCAGGTGTAAATCCTGAAAAAATGTTTTTTGTAAAAATATCTAATGTATAATAATATTAGAATGTCACTCTAGCTTTTATTAAAAGTAATTTGTCAATTTTTAGGCACGACCGCTTCTTGGAAGCCTTATATTTTCACTAGAATGAAAATTGTAACACCCCAAACATCAATAATTTATAGTATAAAATCTGTTTTCAACCAAATATGAGTCCATTTTAAGTGTTCTCTATGATGTATGTATGTATCGTATGTACGGAACCTTGTGTTCACATTATCATATCGAAAAATTTATCGAATCCGATCGAAAATGATAGTATATTTTTGTCTCGTCATACATAAGTGACAGTCCTATTTCGGGAATGATCCGTTCAAAATTAAAATTTTGGAAAAACTGATTTTTGAGTATAATGCACCTCAAATACATTTTTAGTATAAATTTCTAACCTGCATCTGTTAAAACTAATTCATACGCAACTTTTTTATATTAAACATTTTCTTCTGTAGCTATATTTTTTCAAATAATAGCCGAAAACAGCTAAATATATAAAAAAAAAATGAACGGTTTTCAACATTAACTTAACAGGATTTACCTTTTCATAAACGTGTTAAATGTAAAAGTTATAGATTATAATAAAACAAAACCTTTTCCTGCTCAACATTTTCATATATAGTCAATTCCTGACTAGTTAGACCTATAAAAATGAATTTAAATGCCCAAATACACATAAAATGATCGATTTTCGACTATAACTTGACAGGATTTCACTTTATATAAAAGTTGAAGATTATAATAAAACAAAATTTTTTCCTGTTTAACATTTTTATGCAAAATGAATTCCTGAAGAGTTAGACCTATAAAAACGAATTTAAGTATAAACAGAAAAGTTGAATGTAATAGTTGCAGAATATGATAAAACCATACTTTTTGACATTTAATATTTTCATGTACAATCAATTATTCACTATATAACAAGATTTTAGTTTACACAAAAGTGTTAGAAACAAAAATTGTAGCTAATTATAAAAAACATTATTTTTATTAGTATTTGAAGTTTTGCCATTCTTGCTCTGGTGAAAATATAAGGTTATCCTGAGAAATGCGGTCGTGCTTATAATGTAAAAACGCAGTTTTTACATAGAGGGGAAGGTGGTGCGACGAACGCAGCGAGACGTGCAGGGGGGCACAGCTCCCATAATTCTAATGCAAAATCAATTTAAAGCCAAGTACTAATCCCATACAATATAATTTATTTAATTAAAAAGACTGAAAAATTTTAAGCATGGTTAAATCTATTATATCATTGAAACGTACGAATTCTACTATTTTTTTTTATTTACTTATTTTTTCTATAAATCTTGAAAAACAAAATATAGATTTTTTTTATACATTTACAAAGACCACCCCGCATAGGTATAATAATTAATCAGTTCTCACCGGAGGCAGCAACGAATCGTCCGCACGGCGAGATCTTGGCCTTGTGCGTCGAGCCGAGTACCGTGTCCACAGTGCTCAGGATCTGTCCCTTGAGATCCCAGACGACAAGGTCGTTGACCTTGCTGCAGGTGATAATGAAACGGCCATTGCACGCGATATCAAGGCAAATCGCATCTTCCTCGTGCTGCTTCGGGAACTCGAGTGCCTTAGTTGCAGAGGACGGCGTGCCATCGGGTTTCTTCGACACTTTGTACACCTCGATCTGGTTGGCTAGAGCCTTGTGGATAATAAAGGCTTTGCCGTCCGGTGACCAACGCACCAAGCTTGCGTTGTCGTACTCGACGTTAACGCGAAGAGACTTGCGCTCCTTGGACGCCAGATCCTTCGTGCACCAGATGAGAACTGTCCGATCTGAAGAGAAGGGTGAAAATAAAATTTTAGAATGTTACTTTGGGGTTGGATTGCTGCCTAAGTATCTCTCTTTCTAGATATTTATTTTATTTAAAAGTAAATTTTTGTTATGATATAGTAATAAATGTTCGAAAATAATTATTTGGGGATTCAAGAATAACAAATTTTATTTATAAGAAACAATAGAAATATTTTATATACAAACATCTTTCCACTTTCTTAACTTTAAAATTTTTTCTTTCCTTTACTTTGCATAGATTTAGATCTACTTATTAAGTATGTGAGAAAACGATAGATTGCGTGTTGCACGCAAAACTACAAACTGTAAATTACATTATTCCCGTTATAAATTACAAGCGTGTGTACAGTAAAAGTATATTAACTCTACTAAATATGAGCGGAAGTATTTTATATTATGATAATGATGATTTAGGAGGATTTCAAAATGGTAAATTAGAAACTCAATGTTATTATAAATGTTCTTTATTTGTTCACGTTTTTATTAATAAAGTCTTATTTCGCAGATAACAAACTTAAAGTACCGAATTTTATCACCTTGCATGACTTCGCGGAGGAGGCATAAGTTCTTCGTCATTCGAAAACCTATGATGACGAATAAAATCACAAAGTTTCTCTTTAGTCACGGGATTAGATATCGAAGCGCAGACAGCTTTGGCTGTATTAAATGAATTCGGAAAAGATTTGTCGGTTCTCTCCCTCATGAACACCCACTGGTTGTTCTCGAATTTGCACTCTATAATTTTATTATTAAGTTCCTTGAGATTCTTTGTGTACTTTATTCTAGCGAACGGAACGTCAAGACTACCGACGTATAATTCGCCAATATTTCGTCGCACGATTCCTTCGCCGGATTCTACGACGATTTTGAGTTTGAAGTCCACAGAATTCAACGATGCCGGTTTCCATTTTAATACTTCGGGACACTGTCCCGTCTTGTAAAACTCCTTAGCTGGTTGAAATATTAAGCCATCTGGTTCGTGGCCTAACTGTTTTGCAAATTTATCACTCAAAAGACTTCCAGTTTGAGTTACATCCCAAAATTCCTTTAATCTAACGGAGAACGGCTCTTTTTCTCGTAGTAGTCGTCCTTCTTTCATAGCTCTGTGTCGGCCGGCCATAATTTCCTTTTCGATTATACCGTATCGATCTGGATAAAAGTTCAATTTACTAACGTCTTTTCCGTCATACATAATAACGTCATAAGCTAAATATCGGGGATACTCTTTACCCTGAGCTTTATCTATCACCATTTCCTGAAAAAGACAAAGCAAATTAACATTTTGTTGTTTATAATTAACATAATTTTATTAATGTAGTAATGGATGCTTACCCCATCTAATAGTGTATCCTTTAATCTTCTACTGCAATCTCTTACATGAGGAAAAGTCAGTCTTTCTACTTGGAATATGCTATTATCACGATCAACAAAATAAATTTGTCCATCTGCCTGTATTAGCATCATATACCTAGTACCATCAGCTTTCCAAGAAACTCTGTATGGCTTTTCATGAAGAAGACGTATGTTTTCAACATCCATGGAAACTGGTTGCGAACCAGGGAAACCTGAACTGGACCATCTACAAATATCCTGGACACGCCGCTGAATGCCTGATGCTATTTGGATATCCAAAATAGCTTTAACTCCTGGTACACCAGCCATGAATATTGGATTTTTGTTAAAATGTTCTTTCTTGCGTTTCCTTTGTGGAGGTTCTTGATTATCCATACTTGAATGCTCTTCACTCGTTCCTTCATCTTGGTCTTCTACATTAGAATCATCGTACTCTAAACACCAAGCAGGTCGTGGAGGAGGTGCAGGAGCATCTTCAATGTCATCATACCTATTATACAATTCTTGTATATAATCCTCTTTATAAATTCCTGGTGGCCTAGCATCAGAAAATTGAGCTAAAGCCGCATCTAAACTACCTTCGTCAGTTTCTACAAGATAGCTACATATCAGAAATCCTGTTCTGTTAAAACCATGTGTACAATGTACTCCAATAATTTCTAGTGGATTGTGAGCAATAAAAGTTTTGCACACTTGAACAAACGTTTTTGTTTGTTCTGGCGATGGTGTTTCTCCATGACCTCTACATTGAAGTTTTAAGTATCGTACACCTTGTTTCTCTATATCACGTCTATCATAGAAACGAGAAGTATTTGTTAAATCAATCCAAAGACCCATTTTTAATCGTTGACTTTTCACAGATGCCATTAACATTTCGATTGAAAAACGACATTCTTCTGGTACTTGACTATCAAAATCGGATGATAGTGGAGTTTTAAAAGCGAGAAACTTATTGTGAATAAGTTTTACAGATTTCCGTGGACAGTGCAACCAACGTGGTGGAATAGGTCCCTTATCACTGTTTCTATTTCTTTTTGACATTTTGGTTTTTAATATATTCCAATTTAATAATAGCTGCCCATGGACAAGGTTTTCATATGTCTGTAAGAAAAGTTATTATTATTATATTAGTACACACATTGATTATTCTATAATCATTTGGCTTCCATAGTTATAAATATACAAGAACTCTGCAAACAACACATAACTTCTTTGTTACAGAAAGTTGTAATACAAAAATAGAAGAAAAATTCACTAAATAAGTGAAGAACATGGATATATTTTTTAAATGTTAAAAGTATAGCATAAACCTGAAGTTTATTCTAGAACTTTGTTCAATTGTTTATATAGAATATTTTATTAATAAAACAAAAAACTAATAACTTTATAATTATAACAGAGCACAAGAATAAATATGATATAGTGAGAACCTAACCTCTTAACGAAACGTCAAAAGATTAACCTTGACTTCTGTGTTGAGATTCGGGACTTTTACGAAATTTTCACTCTTCCGAACGCAGCGTCCCACAGGATCACTGTCACACACTCCGAAAAGTCGGCCAAACTGTACGCAAAAACAGCTGGCAACTTATAAGTGATCTCGCTATCGAGCGCTACTGTCCACCATTACTGACTGTACTCTCTACTATAACTGCAGCCAGCATCCTATCACGTATTGGCGCAGCAGGCAAACGTAAACGGAGTAGCGCTATAGTGCGCATGCGCGTTCTAGAAAAAGTTGCATGACTGCGTGGCGGGAAAGTTGAGCTAGACAGTTTTGTTGTTTGAACAGGTTTTTGGTTCTTTAAATTTGTTCTCTTATTTACCAAGTTGCTGAAAGTTATAGAGACAATTTTTATTTGAATAAGCGTTATTAATCTATTCGGGGAGAGTTCCAATCTCAATATATGAGCAGTTCTCAGGTGAATCGAGAGGACAAAATTTTTTTTTCTTTTAAAATCACCTAAATCGCTTCGTAACCATCCCATATGT
>JAWWEQ010000010.1:3983241-4057024 GCA_035583055.1 Torymus tubicola
ATATTCACTAATGTTTCGGTGGAGCAATTTTAACTAATCTTTAGTGGATTTTTCACTAATTCAACTTTAGAGAGTACCCTGAAGCAGACGACGCGTCCATGTTATGTCTCGAATCTTCCGGGGACGCTACCTTATTACCTGCAGTCTAAAGATGATGAAAATTGTCAAATATGTCAAATATGTCAAAAATGATTAAAATATTTTTAAAAGCATATAGTTCAACATTTTTATTGTGCTGAAAAGCACAGAATTTTCCTATATAAAAAAGAGATGAACTTGAGATTGTCACCTCTAATGATTGTGATTGGTCGATTTGAAACGGACGTGTAAAATGTGATTGGCGTACGATAGGGCGCGCGTAGCGCGCACTGACACTTCTAGTTTTCCAAAAAATCAATATGCATCTTCAGTAGATACCGACTTTTGGTCAACAAGCATTTTTCCGGTATCAACAGAAATACTGAAAATGCATCATTTCCAGAAAGAGGGATCAATATTACTGGAAATTTTATCGGAACACAGCCTTGATCTGTAGCATAACAATCATTCAAGGTTATTCCCCTAAATAAAACAAATATACCTAAAGTAAATAAAATGAAATATTTCTGAGAAAATTCAAAGGCACACGAACAGTTTATTACAACTTATATTTCAACACATTATATTAATTTATTTGTACCTCAATCAATATAAAAAAAACTGTCAACTTTATCAATACTGGTTAATCCCGAGAAACTACATTAGCAAGTTTTCATTACGCCACGGCATGTAAATCAATAACCAAAGAGTACATTAAGAGGCAATAAGCAACTTTCATTCCGATAAAACTTTACCCATTAAGTAGTTTTCAGTCGAGATCATAGCAATCGTTTAAGCGCGTTTTCTTTCTAAAATACATACGAGTAAATGACACTTTAAATGCAGCAATGATTGATGGTGATTCGCGCACTGTACATAATTAACAATTCACACGCACGTGCTTCTTCTTGCTATATAGCACGTCACTATATGCGCCTTATCTGATGCACGAGACTATATTGTGGTTGCGTGGATGCTTGAACAAAAAAAATATAGGAAAAAAAATAACTGTATAAGCACGCTCAGGGGCGTGCCTCTGCGTGGCCTACTTTTTTTTAACGTACCCGTGACTTCACTCGAGCGTTTAAAGGGCTCTGCCAAGGCTCGCGCAGGTTGTTGCTAAGGACTCGTTTTCAGCCAAACATTTCACTTGCCAATACAGTTTTTATTTTATAATTCCTTTTTTTTACCGTTCTTGTGAATTTCATTGTACAGTCGTTTAATGATATTATATACTTTTAGTATTTTTTAGCTTACCGAAGGACAAATGTGTAAATGGTTATTTTTAAATCTAAAATAAATACGTATTATTTTTACAAGAATTTAACGTTTTACTCGTTATGATTATTATGCATTACATTTATGTGTATCTTGAAGAATATTTCGTTAGGGAACAGAATATTATCAAACCACTTCCTCATCTCTCAATTTTATAGTGGATGTAAACCACATAACAATCACGGGAAATAGCGAAACCACATTCGCAGCATTTATCTTATATGGCTTGTTAAGAAAAACTAGGAAATTATGAAAAAAATCTTATTGCCTTATTAAGGTATTTTGTGTATTTTCTATCCAACGCAAGAGAAGATACATATCGAGATCTTAAAAGGTTTCTTTAATATTTAAAATTATTCTAAAAATAGAAGGAAATGGTTTTTCTTGTTGGATTATAAACCGTATAGGTACTTGGAACAATACACTGATTGACCTTACTAAAAGTGTTTTTTTTTTTGTGAAACAAAGATGATGGGCAATCAGATACCAGTTTAACATTGTATTTTAATGGACCGTATTTTCTGAAACTTTTTATACGCAACATATTCTGTGCAATTAAACCCCCTAATAAATCAGAATTTTTAAGTTGCAAACCGGTATAAACAATAAAAATCAACATTCTTGTCTGTATAAGAATGTAAAAATTCGACTAAATGTTAAGATCCGTCAACATTTTTCGTAATCAAATACCTATACTTATAATAATAAGCAATTAATTTATGTAATAAAGAGATGCATATCATAGTGACTGCATACAAAATTTCTTCAATTAAAACGTGCTAAAAGCATTTTTTTCCACATTTTTAAGATAATTGCATATTAAACATTGAAATACACCTAACAAAAAAATCTCAAATAGCTCGTCAAAATTTTTATCCTTTCTATTTCGCATTAGTGTAGACATTCGCAGCGAAATGATTTATTAAATATTCAAGTCATATTATATTCATGAAAACAGTGATAAAGTAATTTATTTCGATGATATAAGTGAATTTTATACCGGCTGCCGCTAAACATGCATCTGATTTTAATGTAACTAGTACTAAAAAGTGCAGTTCAACTTTTCCTACGAAATCAAGGTCTGCGTATGCATGACTCGTGAAAATCCGCATTTTCATTCGGTCATCATACCATCGCTTTTCATTAACAACAACAAAACATCGTTGCAATATAGAAGAAAAAAAAATCTGTCAACAGAAGCGCAGCTTTTTTATATTCAAATTATTTTAATCTATTACAATAATACTATCGGGCTTGACTTTGACTGTTTACAAACAATGCCATTACCACCGCTCTTTGAACAAAAAAAAAATTATTTCAACAATGCATTTCTTTGTATTCAAATCGCCGGCCTAACGAAAAGAACATTCTCTTCAAACGTCTATATAAACATTCCTCGCGCGAATAGAGCGCTGCGCAGCGGTCCGCGCTGCTGTCGGTGAATTTTTACGAGATATATATATATATAAATAATGTGCTACCTCGATCCTCGCGCCTTCATTATAAATGTAAAATTGCGAGTAACGCGCCGCTGAATAATTTTATTCAATTATCTCTTATCATTCACAACATGCGCGGACCAACATCCCTCGCGCAACCTCACTATACGGTATGTATATATATGTATATATATACAACGTCGTTCGCTACACGTACACGGTAGCGACACGAGCGGCGTATATAGGTAATTTAAATAAACCTAAGGCCGCGAAATGAACGAAAAATTCATTTGCATTCAGCAGCAATTAGACGTAGCCGCGCGCGAATGAGAAAAATCATTATCGTATACCGAGAGCGGCGCTTATATGGTGGTATAGCGCGGTATTCTTATTCACCAAACGAATAAGTTTTATATATACCTCATGTGATATACGCCCACTGAATTTTAATATGACCTGCTGAAATTTCATTCACCATATAGTTTTGCACACACCGAACATATATATCTAAAGTCGTAATATATATACGCGACGCGTGAAAAGGTCAGATTTTCTTCAATTATGCGGATTAATCGTTTGCTATCGACGAACCGGTTCAATCTTTTGACGATTCGTTAGAGATATATAGAACCACCGGAATCTGGAGCAAACAAAGCTCGCATGCAGTGCTATATATACACAAACGACGATTTTCACCGCAAACAAACGCGACCGGTTTATTTATAAACCCCGTGCGTGCGCGCCTGCTCGAAAACATACAAAACTTAAATATATACCAGCGCGTTTTGGTAAACAACCTTTTACAAAAAAGTTCGTTCCCTTTCGTTGGTCCCCGTAGGCGCGAATTCGAATAAATCGTGGTTATAACCTCGCGGTAATGCACGTGTATACTCCCGTATATATATATATATAATAATCTATAGAACGTAAAAAACGTCACGCCGCGCCTAAAATGAAGAAGGAAGAGACTCTCAACTGCATCGGATGATGACGTAACAACACTCGCATCGATCAAGTTAATTTCTTCGAACGTGCGTGTGTTACGCGCACGAGTGAGAGAGAGAAAGAGGGAGGAGATCGTGTACCGAGAAAAAATGGACCGTTTATCGATCGATATATCGGCCTTGGCTCTCTGGCATCATCGTTGCAGCCACACACTTTACGTAATGATACGGAATCGTACGAGATCTCACTCATCATCATATATATATATATATATATATATATGCAACGCAACAATGTACAAGCGCTCCCCCGGCGCAAATATTAACAAAGCTCGTAACGCGCGGCAAACTTTTGCAGTCTTTTTTTATACGCTGCAGTGCGCATCAGATCGGTTCCTCTTCTTCTCGTGGATGTTGCGTATACTGGAATATAACGTATCCTCTGTGTACACACTATAAGCTTTCACTCGGGGCACTCGAACTTTGTCGTAACGACCTTTGTACGCAGTTCTCTCTGCTACCGTAAGTTTATGATATATATATGTAAGCAATGGCTGTGATATGTTACGAAATACTTTTCATACGTTTCAGGAAGAACTCGTTATTGGGAATTCAGTAGGGTGGATATATACGGACGTTATGAAGACGAAAATTCGAGTGGAGGGTGAGTATAAGGAGACGTCTTGCGTCATTGCGGTGATGTCTGTGTGTGGATATGATATGTACGTAGATTTTCCTATTTGCTCGCTGGCGAATGCGTGAGTATATGAGATAGAATATTGATTGATCGTTGCATAATTTGTTAGCGTGAGAATGGATTGCTGAATTTATGTGTGATGAGACTGAGCGAGTGCTTTGTCATACTTTAGTTTAGTTATTGGGTTTAATCATTATCATCGATAATGTTAAAAATACGTCAATGTGTAAAAAGATTTATTATTCAATTAATTTAAGATATGAAAATTGCGACATTACTTTATCAATGATTGAAATTTTATGTACTTTTAATGTCGCAGGTTTTTAGTTAACCTTGAGATGGGTATTATTTTGCAGATACTTAATGGATTTATTAAACACAATTATTGAATTTCCGTAGAGATAAAAAGAGTCATAAAGCATGCAAATATTTTTGATGTATTATTTACTTATATAATTTAAGACTTTATTATCAGAAAATTTTAATATTATATGAACAACAACAAAGTAGAATCAAGAAAATAGATAAAAGAAAGTTATTGCACTACCAAAATTTATCTCGAAGCACATATAAGTAAAAGTTAACTTATCGATTCGATTAAAGTGGTATGCTTTTTAGTTTTTTCTTAAAATGATGCAATTTTATCAATTATTAGCATCCACTGTAACTAAAAAATGATGTTGAAAATTGATGATAATTAATAACGATATTTATACAAGGAATATTTTACTTAAACAATAACTGACGAAATGGTCTAAAGGATTAACCATGAACGATAAGAAATATAAATTTTTTAACTTCAAGATTTCTTATAAAGCAAGGTGAATGTGCGCATAAAGGAAAATGCGCTTTTGTAGAATTTGTAGACACTTTTTATAATTCTCCAATTTGCAGTTTATAGTGCGAAAAGTAAATGCAATAACATTGGAATATATTCAGGTAATGAATTTAAAGTGATAAATTATCATATTTGGAAGATTTTTTCAGAAGTAGAACAGTGGTACTACGATAATGTCAGTCATTATCTTTTATTCTGACGTGATTAAACGAGGAAATTAAATCAAGTAATATTAACAAATATTTGGTAAATACTGGATTTTATGTAACAACAGATAACTAATATTTGCACTTTCATGTCTTACAACTTATCAATCAGTTCAAATATTGGTGTAAGACAGGTAAACATAAAAAATCTGGATCTTTAAGATTTTCAAAAATTATTTCATAAAAAATATAACACAAAAAAAATTCATAAATTCTGATCCTAATAATTGCAACCATACCATTACATCAGGTAAGTGAAAAAATTATTCATCGAAAGAATTCTTCAAATCTTCCTGATTCAACGATATTTATATGTATATCCTAAAAAAACTATACTTAATGCGTACAGAAAAACGTGACTACTTATATTTAACATTGATCCAAGCAATCAAACCATTTCAGAGCCAATATAATAAACCCATTTCCTCAAAATTAACCACTACTTTTTGCCATCACTCCATTACAATGTCGATGCTTTTTTTTGCAATCTCTCGACCCCATACTCGCATCGTGCGCGAAAGAAAACCGCCAATGACACGTATTTCCGAAGGAGCCTATAACCGCACGACTCAGGCGTAGGACCTCGAGAGCTCGGTTCGAGCCACACGATGGGAACCGGCAAGTATATACAAGATGCGCTCTTCGCTCTGCCGTCTAAAAAAGCTTCCCAAATTACGCACGGCCGTCGCCCACAGGCGAAAAGTCTCATGAAACTGCGGGCGAGCTGCGCGGCATGATGACGACGACAACGACGACGATGATGATGACGATGGCCTTCCATCGATGGAGGTCGAACTCGCGGCGTGTTTAACATTGTCAATTTAAATACAAAAACGTGCGTTCGTGAATGGCCGTGAACTCGCGCGCGCGCGCGCGAGTACATCATCCAGCGGTAGTAACAGAGTCGTGTGCCTTTTTCGGTCCCCACTACCGTCGTTTCATGTCGTGTCTTTTATATATATATACTTGAGAGACTCACACGAGGTTTATTTCTCTCTCTCTCTTGCTGTCTCTGCTTCTGCTGGTCGTAATGACGGCGCCTTAGCGAGAGGCGACGATAATGCGCGCGCACGCTCGCGACTTTCACTCGGAACAGAGCGTGATTCCCTTGATCGTGGCGAAATTGTACGGTTCGATGCAAATGAAGCGATTTCAATACGCGGGCGCAATTGCCGGTATGACGAGCTCTCGAGAAAAGTGAGGACATCGTGCGGCGTCGGTGCAGTAATTGCGGTTCATAGGAAAGTTGGGAAGAGCTTTTACCGAGTGAAATAGTTTTTATTTTGCGTATCATTGTATCCGGAGTAACGCAGTGTATATCATTTTCAAAGTAGCAATTTTTCTAGATTTATTGCTGCTAATGTATAAGTTGGAATTGGAAATCACTGGCTTATTAAAGTCTTAATACGTAGTGCAATACACATTTCCAAGATTTTCATGTCTTCAATTACTTAGAAATAATTGGAAGGAATTTCATTACATATATATATCCAGATCTTCATTTATTTTGTAATTCACTTTATTTTCAAGAAACTGAAAGTAAGTTTGAATGCGAGAGGATAAAAATTTTTGAAAAATTATTTTATGCAAATGTAAACAGTGATAAAAATAAATGGTATGTAAAAATAATTATCACTGTGATATTAAACATCTTTTCATATATATGACTTTTAATGTTAGAATTAATGCTATAAATTTGATAAATGTTATTCACGTAGATATGCGATGAAAATATTTCAATTAGAATATCCAATCGTCAGAAGAAATTGCAGAATCTTCTGATATAAAAGTTTTTAAAAAATAAACGCACGCGTGTGTGCATATATAAATTATTCAAAAAGATTTATAGTCTAGAAGACGTAATAACTTATTGTAACGCCTTTTCAGGTCATGCGTACTTCAAAAGTAAGCGCACGTATAGCACCAAAAGGCAAAAGGAAAATTTTTCTTCGCTCAATGCTCAAAGAAAGCAGCGAACAAAAACGAAAAGTGAAAAGGTCCTTTCCAAAACGAAAGAGAAAAGAGAACCACTCAATTATTCGCCAGCCACTTAAAAGCCAAAAAAATATACCCACCATTTAATGAATTTTTATCATCCGACAAGAAAAACCTATAATGGCAAGGTATACACGTGGTACGAATATAAATGCGCTTCGCGCGCCGAATTTATATTTATACTTTAGTACGGAAGACCCGGCGCGAACGAGAGAAGACTCCAAGAAAAGGGGGAAGCGCGCGCGAGGACAAAGAGGAAGAGCATCGACATCGCACGAAGTATCAGGGGATTCCGACCTTCACACCGTCGCGGATGCCGAATCGTATATAGTATACCTATATAGCGCGCGCGAGATCATCGACTATTCATCGCTCGCTTCTAATTTTTTCGCAGGCTGTAAAGGTAGAATTATATACATATACATATAGACAAAAAAGAGCTGTGCGTGTAAATGTATATTAATTTACGCAGGTCTGTGGCATTGACCGTCGGTATACGGGCGTTTTTTAACCGGCCTTTTTCAACCGAAAAGCCAACGGGTTGATTTGCTTATTACTTATTTTCCATTCGAATGGAGAATTATCGGCTGTATTGAGTATTATTGCAGCTTCGCTGTTGTTATGGTATACAATTTATTTATACAGACTGTGCATGAAAGTCGAAGTAAAATGTGGGGTAAGCATGGTGGGTGTTTTATCATTTTATTTTGTAATCTTATGTTTTGACGTGCAAACATTTTATTTTTGAAATTCAATGCTATTCCGCAAAAGGTTTAATTTTTGTGAAGTTTTGAGAACTGGTTTTTACCGTTCACATTCGTTCTACATTTTTCACAAATTGATTTTGAATATTTGTTGGAAAAAAGTTGATTACCTACTTTTTTATTCCATTCTAATAATATTTCTATTCACAGTTATGAAAATAAAAAAATAAAGTTATTTCGCGTTCTTTATGTAGGTATAAATATTAAAAGAGCAAATAGAGATGTATAAATAACTAACTCTCTTAGTTGTGTAAAGTTCATCAAAAGCCATAAAGAATATTTTTAATTTTTGTATGATACACTGCGTAGTAAATGTTATCTTTGTATTATTGTAAATAATGAAAATGGTGTTCTAAACAAAATTTCTTACATTGTAGACTGGTAAACAATATCTTAACTGTGAAAACATGCAACCCTGATAATTTATTTAATACTGATGCAACAACTTTTGAATTTACATCAAGAATAAAAGACAAAGTAGCAAATTAAAAGAAAAAGTCCGGAGTCCAGGTCACAATTAATAATTTTTTAACTGAATAAAATAAAGTTGATTAACTGGATTGCCTATTAAAACTTGTTACAAGTAGTATCCGAATGAGCGCAGACCACGTGTATACTTTTAAAGTTTTAAACAATCATTTATTTAGTTTTAAAAGTAGTTTAATCCACGTCATATATTGAAATGAAAACATGGTTGAATTCCACTTTAACCTGATCATCACAGTGCCAAGGAATACCAAACTTACGAGAAATTGAAACTTGTAATGACACGCTTGTATATACAAAAAGGCAATTTTAATGTCAAAAGTGTCAGTAACACGTAAAATTTATTTTCGTATACTACAATTGCTCAATCCACTAAATGCGACGGCGTGTTTTGACCACGTGTACATACAGCTTTTAATAACATGCCAAGGATATAGTTTCGACTCTCTTATAAACAATAAAAATTAAGAAAATAAAAAGACGTGCCGTATCTCTCTTCTTTCACCTACATACGCAAACTCCGGTGATTGTCAGCGGTCGGCTGGCCGAGACGTATTTTACGCAAGAACCGAGTAATCGCGTTTTTTTTTCTCTAAGAGCGAAATACCCCAAAGTCACGAACGATGCGTTCACTTGAATAAGGACACGCGCGGATAAGATGTTCGAAGAAAGCGCACGACGGGCACGCGCGAGTGATTGCGAAAACCTTATTCCTTACATGTGTATACCGAGGTATAAATGTAATACATATATGCGTATATACCAGGACGTGGCATTCATGAGGATCGCATTCATGAGTGAACGCTAAATAGTTTACATTTCTGGAATGAAAATGTTGTTTTAGCATCGATCGTCGTGGGTTGCTGTTATCTAAGATCGCATCCTATTCGTCGTATATTCATTAAATTAATATATCCCACAACTTTGCAATTTTAAATTGATACTCAGAAGTATGTATGTGACTTAATGAGAAAAAAAGGTAGTAATGAATTCTTTTCAAATTTTTTAAATTTATAAAAACTTATACATAAAGATGGTGATTTATAATTAAAAAATCTCTACAAATTGCAATTACCGATCGTTCATATTAATAAGAATTAATATTCATAACGGAGAAAAAATTTTTTATGTTCCAGTCAATTTTTGTACAATCAATAAAAATGAATGTACAGAAACATCAATACTGGGTTTTTCTTATTGAAAAATATTCAAAATGACTAATTCTGCTATTAATTCATTTTGTGAAATTCTTGTTACATTCAACAGTATTCTAAAAAATAAGCCTGCATGATTCATTTGAATTCCCCAACCTTTTATTATTCCAAATGACAATAAAAACAAAAGCCAAAAACTGTTTAAACCTTTACATTAACGCTTCACTTAACAATAAATTAAAATGTCAAGCACCAACCTCACTCACGCATATCTCTATATACATTCGCACTCACCTATGCACAGAGAACATACACACACGCGTTACACACAGCTAACCCGCTAAGTGCCTTCGATTTAGCCGATCGTTCGAAATCTCGCGTTCGAGTTCGCGCGCGCGCGATGAGAGGAGAAAGTTTGCGCGCTCAAGCAACTCTATATAATACACTCATGCGTCCCTCGTCGATATTTAGCGCTCGCCTCGCGCGGAGAGTCAGCTACGTTGTTAGGTGTGTATATATATATATATATACATACACAGCGAAAGAAAGTTGCCACCGCCACACGGCGCAGGGCGATTTTCTCTCCGCGAAGAGCGAGCAGGCATTACGCCTCGTTACGCCCTGGTTAGATGCTCGTTGCTGCTGCTGCTGGTGCTGCCTCTGCGAGCGACGCGCTTTATCAATTCTTGTTCGCTCGAGCAAGCACTGCTGCTACTGCTGTTGAATGATCACGGTTGTCGGTTCTGGTTTTTTTTTTGTATAACGTTTCGATAGCGCGAGACTCTTCTCTTTCGACTGAGCATTGGATTGTTTGGCTTTTTTGGCAGGAGAGGAGGTAGATATTTCCTAGTTCAGTGGGTTTTTTTACTAGGTGAACGGGAGATCGGTCGAGTTACGACTTCGCTGAAGGATGTATAAGATTCACTGAGCTATCGATGTGGCTTTGGAGTAACGGAGCTTTGATTTGGTTTTCTCTGCATGTAATATCGTTTTTTTCGACAAGGGGGACGATATTGTGCGATGTCATCGGAATTGAAACTGCTGTGTAGCTGTTCTTTAATAGGATTCAGGAAAGATTAGGATTCGATGATACTGTGGCAATAGTTCGGACTTGAAGACTCATGGTAACAATGATCTTGTGATTTGACTCCTTTTAATCAAAATCTCTTGGGAATCAGAATGCATTTCTTATAAATATTCAGAACGTTGGCGTGAAGTGAAAAAGTTATGGATTAAAAAGAACACGTCATGCCGCAAAATTACCATTTTGCTTGAAAACACTGCTATGTAAACAAGTAAACACGCCAAAAAGAATGTGAAAGTAGAAAGTATACGCTTCAATTTGAGCGACATATTAGAAGTCAAAAACTTAATTGCTTGGAAAGTTATGATTCATTTTAATGCAGAGAATCTGACTTGTACGATCTCATATATCTAGATTCTCCGCGAAAAAAAATTGAAAGTCACGATGCATCTTTGCAGACTATAAGTAACTGATATCATGTGGTTTTGATAAATCTTCTAGAAAAATCGAATATTCAGACAAGCAAAATGTAACAAGATATATCACTAGGAAGGTAATTTACATTAAAATGTTCTACAATTTTTCAATTTTAAAATCATCTTAAAATTAAAGAATAGAGCGCCATCTCCGAATCCTGCAGGCATGACGCCACTTCGCCAAAAGTGTTACAGGATTGACGTCACAATCTGATTAAATTAAATGTATTTGCAAATTCTTTACATTTTGTGTTTTTTTACCTTTGACGAAAATAAACTAGAAATAAATTTTAATATTACAAACTGATAATCTTGAATATACATTATCATAAAAAATGATGATTTTATATCTTTGGCTACTGGATAATTAATAAATATACAATATCTGTTGCAATTGTTTGTAATATTTAAGGTGAAGAAAAAAATATTTGTCCTCTTGAAGTGTCCATTTTCAACATTGAGACTTCATGCGAAAGAAATTAATAAAACATTTTACAATTGAAAAGGTCAATATCCATCAACCTTGAAAAATAAAAAATGTATAAACGTAAACGTTCACTTACTGCATATGTGAATCACAACGAAGATTAAGATCCGAGAAAAGGTAATTGCAGGTAGTGTTATACATTTTGATTAATGAATTTTATGTGAATATAAGTCTTATAATATTAATTATGATACAATTTTTTTCGAACTACGTTAGACAAGTCTCCAGAATTTTCTGGATTTTTTACTGAGTTTTCAAGGTAAATCACCTTTGCTGTTTTACTTTTTGTAAGAATCCAGTTTTTTTCATAACAAAATTACATAATATGATTACTTACTTTAAATTAAACGTGTTTACTATTACTCAAGCGTAGAGCTGTACAATATTATACAAAAATGATTTTAGTATATTTAATTATCTTTTAATATTTTCACACTGTCAATAAGTAGTAAACAACACTCACTGCTCACTTTATCAATCGGTTAATTGCTGTCAAAGAGAACTTGGGCTGCTCTACCTATGCAGAGCAATTCATGAAAATAAACCGAAAAAGAAGGTGGTAAACAAAACTCATTTAAGCAATCATTGTTAAACGCTCGCAAAGGAAACGGTGTCTGTATTCGAACTACCCAACGATTTTTATGTCCCGTATTATAGTCAGAGAAATTATGGCTCGACGATGACTAGCAAAACTCTCAGAACCTGTTAACTAATAAATTCATTGCCAAATAACAAATATTTTGTTCAAGAGTTCAAAAACATCTTACGAGACCGTTTGTTTATTAACCTACTTATTGCGCAATTATGCCTCGTTACTGCAGTATTTACTTAAATTATCGAGTATACGTCTATACAAGCCAGAAAGTCAATAAATTATATAAACACCAATAGCCCCTGCGCGTGCATATACACCGCTGCACCGATAATACGTCAATTTCATCACTGCTCTATCATTTCTATCGCTTATATTTATATGAAAAAAAAAACCATCGAAAAAATTAATTTCACTCAATTACATCCGCGCTATATCCGCGCTCGCAATTACCAATTAAACGTTGCGCCACAAGCTTATACTATAATACACACACGTTCGCCGAAATCTTCCATTCGTATATATGGTTGATTATATAAGTCCCGGACGGGCCTCTAACGAAAGATCCATCCAAGTTTGGAGGCACCATCATCTCTCAGCTCTATCTCACACACACACACACACATACACACACCTGTGGTATTTTTTCCTGCTACTTATAATAGCAACCGATATCAAGGCCGTTGTGACCCCCCAACCAATACCTCCTATACCCGCCGATGGCGTCATGTGATCTAACCGTAAAGAGTTAGTGGAGAAGGCAAAAGAAAAAAGCCGCACACCTCCGATTTTTCGACAGCCACATTATACACGCGTACACACGTCTTCGTATAGTTCGGTTCGTTCAACCTGCGCGCCGCGAGTGTATAGATATATATAAGTATATATAGTCGTCCGCGAGTCTCATGCCTCTGGCATATCGATCGCGCGGATCTCTCGCAGTGCTAAGGCTCTCTCCAACAGAAAGCGGCTCTCTGCGCTTTTCGACCGTCGTTTCCGCGGTTGCTGTGTGTATAAGTTCATCGACCTCCGGGGCGCCCAAACGTACGAGTATTTATGGGGTTTAAATATAGCGACCTCCTCGAGGATGATGATAATGATGATGCGTGGCCCTGACCCCAACGCTCGCAAAAAACCAATCTTTCTTTCTCTCTCACGAGGGCGTATGTAACATAAGAGCACACAGGGACCGGGTCTCGTGCTCCTTTTTCGGAAAACGAGGTGGGAGAGCGAACGAGTAACCGCGCGACGACGACGACGACGACGACGACTTATTGTTGTTACAAAGGCGGTTATGCGCCGCCTTGCAGCTATTTTTAACGCTCGCTCTTGCACGAGAGAGCTGCCCATTGTGTTCGAGATATTCGTCCTTTTTTCCGCCGCTTTAGGCCGCGTGTGTGCTCGTTTTTTCGGAACGCGTGAGTGCCGAGGACGAGTCCTGGGCTATGACTAATGCCTGCCGTTTAAATATACATGTATATATATATATACTATACAGTCAAGCGTGCGATTCTGCTAATTGTATATGAATAAGTTTCGCTGGTTGGTCGGGGGGGGGGGGGGGGGGAGGTTGACGAGTGTGTTGGCTTTATGCCGCAATATAATCTTATCGAGGGAAAATATTAAATGATTATTCCGGGCTGATAAAGCGTTATTTTTAATTGTAAAAGCGAGACCTTTTGTAAATTTTGGGACTTACCGAAGCGTCATTGTTGCAATACAAAAAGTCGGGTCGAACAGCTTACGTGACTTTTTTAAGATTTTTATGGCACCGTCGCGACGAAATTTCAGCGAAAAAGACGCCGTCTTTAATGCGCGCGCGCGATTTCGAGGAACAGAGAAGTGTATAAGTAGGTCTCTCTTCGAGCTCTGCGAACGTTTTGTTATTTAATTTGATTACGACGCAAGATCTGATATGTACGAGATATAAATACGACGAGTTTTATTTTCATTGGGGTTTATTTTTACAGGGAGCTATTCGTGTGTATTTATGCCTGTGCATTATATAGGTCTAACAATTCGATATGACTTTTCGTAACGTATTAATGACACGTTTTAGTACTATTTTATAACGGAGATTAGAAATGTATGTCGATTGCACATGGTTTCTAGCTGTCTTTAAAAAATAGATTTATAATAAAGTTTGAACTAAATTTTAAGTTTTAATAGGCTTATTTCATTGAATATAAAATTGTATCCTATGTGTGTCATTTTAAAACGATAATGAATAAATGTTAGCAGATAACGAATTATCTGGTAAAAAATGTTCAAATCTAAAAGTGGTAAAACAATTATCAAAAAACCAAAATCACCGGAAACGTAAGAAGACAACTCACTACTGCGAATTATATCGTCGTCGTTTCTATGGTATTTTGTGTTCAGTTATATCCGTCTACTAGACGGTAGGCTCAAATATTTTTTCAGGTTTACATGCTCATCAACATAACTGTAATTAATTTTAACTCTTCTGAAAGAATATAAATAACTGTGTCGCGATCAAAATAAAGTAAAACTACTATTTTTGGCGATGGTACGGCAAGAAACTTTTTTAATCCTATATAATCGCGTATTCATGTAAATCATTGTGTTTGCCTGTATTGCAAAATAATTAGTACAAATCGTATTGTAATGAAATCATTATATTTTAAGTACGTTTAAAATTTCAAATGGTGATGAAAGATTTGATGTGTATCTGAAATGTAATTCGTGTATCCAACTTAAGTAGTTTTTTATATTACATTAATTAGGTATTAATGCGTAGTATACTAAGTTGTGTACAGACAAATTAATATATTACGTTAGCTTCAGTTGTATTTTTAATCACATAGAACTTACAAAACGTTATTTATCAAATTCTAATGTGATTTAAAAAAAGATCGTAGCAGTTCGTGATCAAATTAGCTGCGCTTGTGAATTGGCTTATTTATATAATTTCTATAAGTGCTTTAGTATCTACGATATTATTTTTAAATCGTCATTTAAAATATCTATTTTTTAAAGAACAAATTAAATAAACCTGTCAAGTTTAAAATGGTCTTTCAATAAATAATTATAGTCTAGCTGTAAATTATCTGTCTAGTTTATCAATATTGATTTGGAATGCCTATCTTTTCCTCATTTACTAAGCATACTTATCAATACATTCAAATTGATGATATTCAAATGATTTCGCTGCTATTAGAAAATAATATTTCACTCCAGTGGCAAAATTTTGATAATAATAATAGTAAAACTCATTAACCAAAACTCATTGAGTAACAAATAAACTGAAAAGTATTTAAACAGTCCGAAAGTCAGTGCAGAAACTTCGCTGACACGCGAACCAGGAAATGAGCAATCGAATCAGCCATATATTTAATAAATACCCGTTTAAATTAAGACTGCACTAAATTCAGACGCTCGAAATCGCCGCTCAACCGAATTCATGAGAAACAAAAGCCTCCCTCGCTCGACGATCCCTTTATATATATATATATACCGCGAGCTAACATTGCGCGATCGGTTCTCCTTCTCTTTCTCTCTTTCTCGTCATCAGTACCGTTTTCTTCTTCTTCGTCGTCGTCGTCGTGTGTCGACCGATACGTTTTGTCACGCTTGCCAAACGCCGCCACTTGGCCGCGTCTCTCTCACAGCTCTCACTCTCTCTGTCTTATACACGCACACACATGAGCACTTCCCTAACGAGGCCGTCGTCGCGACTTTCGCAACGTGTGTGTGTGTGTGGATGTATGTGTGTGTATATATATATTCTGTCCAAAACACGCGTGCGCACATAATTTTAAGCATTGAAGAGTTGCGCAACTCACGGGAGGTGTGTGCGGCGACGCGTCGTCTCGGTCAGATCAAGCAAAGATTTAACGCATGTGCGCCGTATACTCTTCCGCTCCTTTTTCCTATATATATACATACGCTTTATGATAATTGCACAGTGAGCTCGTACGTAAATCTCGAAGCTACTGGGGTATATAAGGTTGGGCAACGACATGCTCGCGTGAGCGCGCGCGCGCGCTTCTCCGCGGCATAGGTATATATTGTATATAGAATCGAGCTCGCTTCCGCACACGAAAATAGAAATTCCGTTCCCGTACACATATATGGTGCGGCTTGCTTGACAATATTATGCGAATCGAGTTTGATTTTACTTTTGTTCGCAGAAAGTTGACGTATGTACAATTATTATGTATATGTGTGCGTGTGTGTGTATATATATAGGGAACGAAGAGACTCGCGGTGTGGGTACAGCGACGAGAGAAAGTTTCGCGGAAAATTTCAGCCGCCATTAAAATGAAGAAGATGCGCGATTTCCGTTTTGTCGCAATCCATTTGTATCCCCCCACGCGCGTGCGCTCGCTCGCTCACTCGCGCGCGGTTGCAAAATCACTTTCACGTCGTGCGGCAGGAGAGAAGAGACGCGCGCGAGAACGGCTGTCTTGCAATGTAACAACTCGTCCACCGAAAATGTACACGCGTGTTTTATCCATGCTTATATTATGTATATAGTTAAAGCTGCTTGCGTATTTCGTTTAAGGCACGCTCGATTATCTCCTCTCCCGCCTTTATTTTCGTCTTTTTGCTCGACCGCGTGTGCGCGCAAGTAAGTATGCAAACAATCTTTTTTTTTTCTTGCAAATAGCATGTGTGCGTGCATTTGAATTTGAATACGATAAATATTCAAGGGGCGTGTATATATAAAGAAACTCGTGGATACTGATAAACAGGGGCAAGAAAGGACTGTCGCGCGGTAGAACGACAAAAAAAGAGTTAAGGAAAAAAAAAACAACGAATCGCGCATCTTTTTGACTTCTGTATAGATTGTGCAAGAAGCTCGCAAGAAGCTCTTTTATGCCGCGCCGCGACGTGTTTCTATATGAGAAGAATAGGCATTTCAATGTGATTTGCATTTGCGCCTTCAGATGGCTTCGAATCCTCGTATATTTTTCTTAACCCGATGACTTTTTGACGGCTTTTGTTTGCTTTGTATGAGGAAAATATTAGTGTAGAGCGCCGGCTTCCGGAATTCGCTCAAGCGTTCAAGTCATTTATCGATTGAATGAAAAGAGAGAGAGAGAGAGAGGGAGAATAAATTGACTGCTTTTCACCATGATGGATTGAAATGTTCATTTTTCGTGAAAGTCGCTAGAAGCGCGGATATGTTGAGCTTGTGACTATAAATCAGCTACTCTGACTTGGCATTTTTATTGAGCAACTAATTTTATTTCATTAATTGTAGAATTTTTTCTAAAAAAAAAAACAATTCATCACTTATAGCGAATAGTTTTTTATCTTATAAATTCTTTTTTGAGTGTGGGGTAGTGGAAAAAGGTTTGATAAAAGAAAATGTTGTATTCAAATTGAAAACAAGAGATTTAAAATGTATAAATTTTTTTTTATTGATAAAATCACACTTGAAAAATACATACAAAAAATATCGTTATTTTTTATTTTTACATTGCTGTCATTTGTCGTCTGTATATATATATAGATATATATATATATATAATCGTTTGTGTCAACGCCAATTTTCGATGCGGTCTACATAAAATATAATACGTAAGGCGGTTTTTTTTTCTTTCGCGTCCTTGTCTTACGTCACTTACAAGATAACAATAAATTAAATACAAATATATGTACGTACGAGTACGAGAACTGCGTGTATATGGGTGCGCTCGCAGTTTTTCGAGTATATAATGATATACCAATGTACAAATGTAAGATGCCAAAGAAACGCAAGGCACTTTAGGAAAAAAAAACTCGATGAGACTTTCAACTGATTGAAATTCGTTTTTACCTTCCTTTTACATATAGATATCATGGTTACCACTTGATACTTCGTACGTAGTCGCAGAGTCACAATATTTATGTACAAACGGCGCTCGCGCACGCCACCTTCCTTTCGCGTGAGCTATATACAGATGCAAAAATGACGGATGAGTACACATGTGCATGTGTATCTGTGTGTGTGCGTATATATGTGTGTGTGCGCGCTTATGTATATTATTTACTGTACACTCAACGGAAATGAAATGTCTCGCGAGTTTTTGTGCAGTTTTACGTGTTCACGAAGAGATTCGTTAGGGCGTATAGGAGAACAAAATTGATCGATGGCGCATAATTTCGATTGCAACGCACAGAGAACGTGTGGATTTTTTTCAGCCTCGCCTTTCTTTGAACGGACTTCAACGTATAAAAACACTTATGTTATTTCAACTTACGTTACAACCGAACGAAGATGCGGGACGAGGGGCAGTTTTAGAAAGTGGATGAAATATATTTGGATACTGTTCGGAAACGTAAACAAATATATATATACACACGTATATATGAAGCGCGAGAATAGTCTACATATCACACAATGACGTTTGTTTTTATAGCAGCAATGCACTTTCGAGTACACGGTGGAGCACGTGATATATATATAGTCGGCTCAATTTTACACACGCGCTTACACTTCGCTCGTAAACGCGGCATATATGTAGGAAAATAAAGAAGGCGGGCGAACACGAATATTATGCGATATCGCGTGTGCGTATATATATCTATACAATAATGTGTATATAAACATATCACAGACTTTATTGTAGTGGAACACTGGCGGAAGTGCGAACAACCTCTACGTATCACTCTCTTCGAGATCATCAACACACTGCACGACTTTTCTCCATCAACATCACCATCTCTGAGACTAGCTAGTATACACGCGCGCGCTCGACAACTTCGCCTCGCCACGACGGCGAGCGGTGTGAGCACGCGATTATTTATCGAACAATGACACTTCATTAGTATTATGCTTCCGTTGCATTTCACTTCCATCGACATTTTACCAACTTTAACTGTTTACAAACACTTGGTCGCGACTTGATCGCACGAAAAAAAAAATCAGAGTCTTTTTGCGTTTAGCGAAAACAACGCACGTGCGTTTGTGTGTGTTCGCTTCGAGTATCTGCGTCGTTCGGTGGTTCAGCACGAGTCTCTATCTCTCACTCGCTTCTCACTTTCCATCACGTTACCTTCACGCGTAAGGTGTGTTGAATCTGTACATCCATGCGATGTCGTTCTGCATTTTGAGAAGCACAAGGTCCACAACTGCGCGAGCATCCTCAGCACTATCGTGCTCACCAACTTGAATCGTCTTCTGAAGTTCTGTACGTACCAGCTCCTTTAGGCTCCGGCGTAGCGGTGGTCCCAGATTATGAGGATACATGATCGACGTATCGATGACGTTCATGTGGATGATTTTGAGTGCACGGAGATCGCTCTCGAGTGAATGGCCGATAAGGATGGTCTTGGTGTTGACGAAACTCAAGATATCTGTCTGTACATCACTCAGGGTCTTCGTAACGTTTGCAAGGTCGCAGGGCCTCAGACCACTGAATCTTGTGTTATAGTCAATTACTGGCGCACTCGGCTTGACGAGAGTGTCGTAGACGATTTCCCCGCAGAGATTTACAATCGACACTTTGGCCACTTCCATACCATTCTTTGTAAATACCATTTCGCAGTCGAGAGCGAAGACGCCTTGGTTCAAGTCATAGGTATAACCGGTGTAGGGCGGACTGATGGTTCTGGCATAATCGTGGAAGGGTCCGTTGTGGCCAGGTACTGTACCCGACCAAACGTGCATCCTCGAGACAGTGCAGCCACGTGAATGCTCGTTCTCGCCACAGCACTCCCAGGTGTATGTGTAACTGCTACGCCTGACTTTACCCCAGTGATAATAGCATTCTTCTTCAAAGATGTACTCACCGGTCTTCGCACTTACATAGAAATGCTTATTACAGCGAGTACAATCTTTCTTCAGAGCAGGTTGTTGTCTGCACTGGGACGATTTAATTTTGCGTACGTTGCAGCCTTCGCTTTCAGATGAGCTACTGCTGCCACAGCTGTCGCTCTCAGATGATCCGTCGACGTCACTGCTCGTTGCCGAGCTTGGTGTGCTGCCGCTGCTGCCATGACCACTGTCTTCCTCGTCGGTGCTGCTACTGCTGCTGCTCTCCGTGGAGACATACTCGATATCTTCACCGGGATAGAATGGCTCAGGATTGCGGTAGAAGTGTTGTAAGACCATCTCCCATTCTCGTGAGCTATGATGTCTGCCTTTGCGCGTGTTGAAAAAGGTTGCGTGGTTGTCTTTATGCCAAATCGGGAACCCATGACAACGCATTTGTTCTTTTGTCAATGTGTGCTTAGTCAAGAGCAGCATAAACTGTTGTTCGTCTAGCTGATTTAAGTATGGCAGGTTGAAGTTCAACTTGTACATACTACGAACCTTATTGGTCCTGACCAATTCCCAAATTTTCGACATTCCGCTGGTGTCATTGTTGCGGTTTGCTATCTTCGCAGGCTTCACCTGGGACTTCTGATCTTTCTTAGGGCCATCGACGCAGTCTTCTTTACGCTGCTCCCGGCGATTCTTTCGCTGCCGTCGGCTTAATGAATTCTTGCCGTTAGTGTGTTGCTCATCCCGCGTTGAGGGGGAGGAAGAAGACGACGAGGAGGATGAGTCCGTTGAAGATGTTGACTTCGGCGACGACGGTGCTATGATGGGAATTGCCTTTGACTTTCTGGTCATCAGAGGTGTTACCGGCAGGGGGGGTATCACGCTTCTGTAGACAGTGTACTGCAGATTCCTTCGGCAATCTTTATTTCACACAACAGAAACAGAGAGAGATCGATTATATATCTGTCTAGGTTATTTTGACTTCAGTTGTTAGAGCTTATAATCCTTATTTAGTTTGTCTTACGTACTAGCACTTATGTGTAAGAGTAAATGGATAACTTTGCAGTGTTTGAGAGATATAAAAAGAGATGAACAAGTACAAGTGGTGATTTATATTTCTTGTCCTCTATCTTTTTAGCTTTGCTTTTTGAATGAGTGCTTCGATCGTGTGATTACAGAGATATTTTGCTTGAATGTGTTTGCACGAAAAAATAAGCTTTTTGTGATACTTTTGCTGTTACGTTTTGCTTGATAGACTGGATGTTGATAATATAATTGATGCGACACTACACTTCAGCGGATCCTTAATGATTGCCCTACATTGTGCTCGGCATTAAATAACAGACTATTTTTTGCCTAACTCATCTAACTCATAATTGTAGATCCTTTATCGTCTAAAAAGTATTGCTACACAGCAGCTCAATGTCTGAACGAGCTTCAAATTGAAATAAACTTTGTGCAAGAGACTTTTACGAACTATTAAAGTAATTACGAATGTCAAAGTGGCAATTCGTAATAAGTAACGCGATTCATAATGCTCAGGTAATCGCCGCAAGCATTTTTGTGATCTAAATATACGATCGACGTACGTTGATCGATCGATCGAAAAAGATGTGAGCATAGATGAAATGAAGATAAATATATTCAAATAATAATTGATGACTAGTGGAAGTTGAAATTTAGAAACGAATGTATTTTTTCTCATTGTGTTAGTTTCGCGATACCGTTACTCCCAGAGAACGAAAAGTGTAAACTTGTTTCAAGTACATACGTTTTATGGGTCGAGTTAAATTTAATTTTTCAAAAAAGTTTCTCTTTCTGTACTTATAATCCTTTTTTCATGAAGTAAAAAATTTGAATTATAGTCTGATGCTTCTTAAGTACACGCTTTTACCGAATCACTTACTGAATCACTTTATTACGTACAAGTTTAATTGGCTTCTTTTAAAGATTTCGATAAAAGAATTGTATTAACTCGAAGTACGTCACACAATATCGTTAAAAACATGAAAAATGTGAAATATTTTAAACAATAGAACATCTTATTTAAAAAAAGGAAAGAAAAATAGAAACAATCTTTTTAGGTGTGAATTTTCTCGACAACCCTACACTGCAGCTAAGACAGTCGTAAAATTAAAAAAAAATATTGTCGCTAGCAACAATCAGCTTCTCAGACAATTATATGGAAAAGAGAACGAAAACTACACAACTAACCCACTTTGTAATAAATCTAAGAATCTTGCGAGACGCGCGAAACTTCTCACAAAGCATGACAAATCACGGCGCAAGCTTTAAGCGCACACGACCCGAGAGATCTGTGACGGCGACCCCGCTGAGGATTTTCACCTCGAGTTATAGAGACGGAAAAAAAGCGACGCCGAACTAGAACTCGAAATGTCGGTCGGCCTGTCCGTCGCCGCCAACTTTTTCGGAGCCTCGAGCACCAGCGCGCGCGCACACACACTTTTATCGAGCTCATTGTCAGGGTGAATCGCGAGAGCGAAGCGAGTGAGCGCGTAAGTTAAAGAAGAGGGGAGAGGACAATTTCACGGCTTTATCCCAGAAGCCCACTTATTGCAAGAGCTCGATATACCTATAGATATTACACGTCGCTCGTTCCATTTTCCAACGAACGCGCGCGAGCTCGCGATAACGGAGTCTGCAGTGGCGGCCCAGCCCGTTATGCGCGTACATCCTCGTGTGATATATATATATATATATATATATATACACAGGTATACGCGGACGATCCCGATTTTTTTCGAATCCTGTCCCCGTTTTCTCTTTCGCTTTTTGAGTTTTATGCCAAGAGAGCAACCGGAAGCGGATACTTTTCACATTTCGCGACAATGGAAGCAATTGTTATAGTTTGTTTTTTCTCTTTCTCCATGGAATATCGAGGGCGTTTCACAATCAATAATTGGCAACCGATTTCGCGTGAGAGACACTTTATGGAATCGACTCATGCGCGCGACCACGTGTGTGTCTTTCGCCTTTTCATTGACGTAGGTAGCCACTTTTTGTGCGCTCTGAATTTAGGTAAAAATAACAGGTTTTCCCTGTCTCTATCTTACTTAACTTAATGGGCTTGACGCAGTTGGCCGAAAAAAAATATCATTAAAATCCTAGCGTAGCGCGGCGATCGCTAATCTTTAACCCCGCGTTCGAGTTCTGTGTGCATGTGTGTGTATGTGTCTGTGTATGTGCCTTTTACAAGAAACAATTCTTAAAAAGTCGCGTAATTACACGCAGACGAAATAAACGATATAGAAGCCCGGTAGGGAACACACCAGTGAGACGATAAAAGATGATGCGCAGCATCCGCACGCGGATCAGACGTGAAGAGCAAAAAAAAACGACGAGAACAAGAGAAGAGAAACACGATCGGGGCATTACGCGAGCGACACGCTGTAGAGCCGAGAATACCCGATTAATAGGCGGAAACGTGATTGTTCGCACCGGCGGCGACGGCAGCAGCAGTAATGCGGCTGCTACCGCCTCGTGCATAGATAATAAACAAGCGCGCCCGCTATCCATGCGCAGCCGTCGAGAGCTGCGCATATATAGAACGCACACATGTATATATATATATATACGCTGCGAGCAAACGAGCGCTCGAGCTTTTGCGTAACGATTATGAAACGAGCGCGTAGCCGTCGGTATACAAAGCCGATCGATTGACGAGCTTTCGGCGAACGACTGCAGCAAGTTATTGTGATGAATGGGAATGAGAGAAACCGAGCTAGAGAGGGAAGACATTTGGAGCGAATGATTAAACTTTTAGGAGCTCGCTTTGAATTTCATTGGATTCTGGCGCAATAACATTGTCGCGTAAACCTTGTGCGGTGACCCAAAACTCGCTTTGGAAGAGGAATAAAACGAAGCCGCGAGTACGAAAAAAAAGTTTACGCGCTCTCGTAAAGTAGTTTCATGAGCCAGCGCGAGCGCGCTTCTAAAAATAGCCGCGAGTTAACGTCAAGTTCGCGAGCGTACCCTGACCAACCGAAATCGCGGAAACGTGCGTCCCTTTAGAACAAAAGAAAGAAAAAAAAAAGAAAAAAAAGCTTGAGAAAAATCGAGATGTTTTTGAGAAGTTGGCAAGGAGAGCCTCTATAGATCAGAAAGACGGGAATAGGCGCGCGCGCGAGGGAGCGAGCTATTAGAGCCGAACGGCCATCCTTCCCTTTTTTGCCACCTCGATTCACCTTCCTTAATTATTGTTTTCTCTGAATTTTACGTTCACGCGCCGTCAATTTTCGAGGAGAAACGATCGCGACGAAGACGATATGATCATGATGATGCTGTTGCTGCTGCTGTTCGACGATTTCGAATGTTATGACTCGTTCGAGTATAAAAGACGGAGTTAGGTAACGACACTTTTGTTATGTACTTGCATGTGTGTGTGTGTGTGTTAGTACTCGTGTTCGCTCTTCTTCAAATTGCGTGTATCGATCTTCTTTTAGAGATGAACAAAGATTTTGAACAATTATACCTGAGTGGATATAACCTATCTCTTGGTGATCGCATCTCCTGAGTTCCCCGCAATGATGTAATCGCGCAATTAAACGCTCGATGCGTCGCAATATACGCGAATAATCGTGGATGAAGAAACATTATAAAAAAAATTATAAGAGATTAGAGAACAAGCGAGACATTAGACATTGACGAGAGGAGACATAGAGGAAAAAAGAGAGAGAGAGAGAGTTTAACGTAACATTGAGAACACGGGACGAGTGGCGCGAGGAGAAGCGAGATTGGATTGCAAGAATCAGGTTAAAAAGGCAATATTTCCATGACACTGATAAAATCCACGATCGAGCAAACGTTTATTCGAATAGACCTTGGCAAATATATACACTTCGCCGCTCATAAATAATCCCGCAGTGGGTATAAATATTTACTAAGGACTACATCAATCTAAACCTTTCAGGATAAAAGAGAAAAGTACGAATGATTGACCCATAACACAACAATCCAAATGACAAATTTTCTCATATGACTCGTGCGAGGCAATGTTAAATGAACAAAAAAACCAAATGTTATAAAAGTCCTGTAATAGACATTGCTATCTAACAATGAGATTTTTTGTCTGATTAAAAATTAATGAAATCAAGCAAAAGCAAATTTTATCGTGCTTATTCGAAACGTTGTATATCTTAGATGTCGAGAAAAAAAAACAAAAAAAAAGCAATATACACCGATTCATTGCTCATCGGCGCCTACACATGGAATGCGGAAGTGACGGCACATCGCGCTTAAAATACATGTAAGCAAGAAATGAATCGAAATAGAAAGAGAGAATATATACGCAAAGTCGCTGAATAATAATGATAATAAATATAGTTAAACTTAAAGAATGTTGATTAAACAAATACATACCATCAGCAGAAGTCGCGAGGTATTTTCCGTTTGCCGAGAAATCCATGTCTAGTACTTCTCGTGTGTGTCCCTTCAAAGTACCAACCATCCAAGGATGTGTAAATTCTTGTTGTGCTTCGCGGCGCTTTTTGCTCTTTGATTGGCGTTTGCTACTACCGCCTCCACCAGACGTTGGTGCGCTCACCTCTCGCTGATCGCTTTTTTTGTCCGGGTCTGTAACATCTGAAAAAAGAAAGAGAAAAAACATATTTTAGAATTTATAGTTCATTAGAGGGCTTTTGAATAATATTAACTTCAGGCTACAATTGATTTGTACGCTATACAACTAGCAAAAATTTTATCAAACGACGTCAACGTGGGAAAAAATAATTTACCCGCTGCACAGGATATAAATATAATGACGCGAGCGTCATAGTCGAGCAAAAACAGAAAGGAAGCAACGACTTAAGAATATTTAATATAAAGACTAACTTGCTTGCAGTTGCAGCAAGTCTACTTTCGTGAACGAGAGTTCAAAAGTAGTGTATAGACACTCGTTTACAAAAATAATCTGACGGCACTTATATACGAACGACGGTTTCCAGATCATCCTCCCGCTTATCGCCAAGAGATAAAGATAAAATCGGAGAACGACGGCCCAAGACTAATTCGGAAATTTTGGGATCTGTTTACTACTGCTATGCGTATGCGTCACGGCATGCATAAATTTCTCTTTTTTCGTATCGATTGAAAGACCTTTACTGATGCCAGGCGTTGTGTTTGGTGTATTTTTTTGTACTACGTAGATGATTGTGTATATACGATGTTGTAAACTAATATAATGCGTGCATACAAGATTGTCGTCGCCGCGACAATGCACGAAATTTTCTAGGTCGAATAATGGAACAACCGACTATTTATATGACGGAAAATATCTGAGGCAGCATAAATCATGCGTTTCGTAACAATGGTTATCGATTAACGAATAGTTATGTTCCATTCATCTTTGGCTTTGCAAGCCGAACTGTCCATATGTATATATAACCTCAAGGATGCATCGAATCAGAGCAAATTTATGAATAGAAGCATTACTCATTGAACGCGGCCGGTAATGTAGTCAGTCGATATGGGATCAAAATATTAACGAACGCAAAAGTACAGAAACTGTCAATGTACTCTCGAAGCATGTATTTTTCCGTAAAAACAACGAGATTACAAAAAGAGATGAAAAACAAGAAAGAAAGAATTTGCATGAAAATGAGAAGACGCGTGCTCGTGTGGTCAAACGGCAAGAGAAGTGTATAAATAATCGCGTGCGCTTGCGCTGTTTGTGGGCCTTTAAAAATAAAACGCTCGGAAAATGCTCTCCTGACTTTGCAAATAAACAGTGTGGCGGATAGAGAAAGAGAGAGAGAGAGAGAGGGAACACCTTGAGCAGACGAAAAAAGCAAACGCTTATACGCGTGCACGTCGTACGCACGACCACCTCGCGTCAAATTCGAAGTTATGTTAGATTGAGAGAGGGGGACAAGAAAGAAACACCGCGCGAAATAGAATACAAAGAATGATTTTCATAACTAAATAAAAAACTATTCATACGCGACGTGTTAGAAAAAGAATCTATTGTCTGTACGATATTCGCCACCTACGCATGTGCGTTTGCTTTTTTTTTTATTCACTTCCTATCCGCGCGCAAAAAGAAGAGAGAAGCGCGTGCGCCTTTTTCACTCTCCTTGATAAACACGTGTGCGGCCTTCGAAATTGAAATTCCGCGAAGTGGCGAGGGCGTCGTGTCCTAGAGAAACACGCTTCTCACTCCAGAACGATCAGGAGAGTCTCGTGCATCACGCTTCTAAAGAGCCAAGAGCGTGACTCGACACCCGCAGTATATTGTCGAGCAGATGCCGCGCGCGATGCGACAGGGAAACGACGCGTCGATCTTGAATAGCCTCGGGTTACCATTAGAAATAATAATTGACTTGCTGTGTTGTCCGTTTTGTCAACAGTATTAATAAAAATGTTGAATTGTTAATGAACAATTAGACAAGACAAATAAAAGAATATATGTTAAATGGAAAGAGTTTAACGGACCTTATAGTTGCTGAAAGTGCAGTTATTACTATGTCGATGTCGTCTTACTATACATCGACAGTTCCATTGGATACGAAAATCCAAAGGAGTAAACTGACAATACTGCCTATATTAGTGAAGTGATGCGAATTGAAACCAAACTAGAACTAATTTACTCCACAGCTGGTGCTAGCAAACTAGGAGACGCAAGAGTACAATATTCATCCCTAAAAGGCTAAGTATTAAGGACAGATAAGATATAATCATCCCCACTACTAAATTCGGAATTTAGTTATATATACCTGGTCGGTAAAGAGAGAAAGAGTCCGCGATAGAGAGGAGGGGGGTGAAGAAGGCAGAAAACGAGATAATGGAGTTATTGCGATTGAAATATTTTGTGAAAGAAACAAATGTGTATTAAATTGAATATGAAACATACCTATTTCTTCCATATGCAATACTTCTTTTTGTTCTTACGGTATCCTTTTTTTTTTGTTAAAATAATATTCGTCGTAAAAACTTATGTTGTAGGCTAGGTCTCAAGACTTAAAACTGAGTTTAGAGTAATAAAATTGTAAATATTAATCGAAAAGTTAAAATTGTACAGTTGGTACAGACTACCAATATCTATTTAAACGTGTTCGTTACAACTGAAGTTGATGAACTGAACTAACTAGACCAAGGGCTCAGTATTTATACTTGTCCATTCCAAAGATGGGTCCTTTGCTAGGGCGTGTAGGAAAGATTAGAATTTTTATTGACTGTAGGATAATCTGATGATTTTCGAAAATGTTTAAACCCTCTTATATGAAACATAAATAATCAAAAATATGCGCACTGATGCATATATTGATCAGGGACTACCAGAGATAGGTGATTCACTTTAAAACTGAAGGAATCCTTACGAGATATTTCAGTTTTAGAAAACGAAGTAGTACTCAAATTTATGGTAGAGTTCCTGGGTCAAATGATTCACTATCTACCTGAATGAAACATCAAAGATAATGCGTGACTTCACAGAGGTATATATAGTATCAAACAGATACTCTTAACTCAGAGTTAAGGTTTCGCGAGTAGGAAATTTCAAAACAATAATTGCACTAAACAATACAATCAATTTCTAACAATATCATTTTTACAAACATAATTGTGGCATATTATTTCCCTAAATCAATTCATTTATCCAAGCCAGTAAATCATTAAGATAGTCCGACGTATTTTGTCGACACATAGACACCTATGCTAGCATTATAACGACATATATATATGGCTGACCATAATTAATACAATAAAATTAATCTATGTACTCGGGCATGCGGGGCGCCAGACCATCTTATTTATAGAATCTTATAAATAGAAACCCAGTGCTAAACAGAGAAAGAAGAAACATGTTTATCAAGATATCTCTCTCTCTCTCTCTCTTCCTCTCTTTTGCTTGAACGGAATGCTTTCGCAGGGTGCGAACGAACGAAAGAGAAAAACGACGACTTCCTTCCTTAAAACGCACACGTGAGTCGAGAACCGGTTTATCTGCGGCGCTTGCGATATGCGTCTTTACACATATACACACACACACACATATATATATACAGACATTCGCAGATTCGTATATATGTACTCCCGCGTGCAAATAAAAGGAAAAGCACGCAAAAAAGGTGTCATGCCCTTGCCGATCCACATTTCGAGAGCTTGAACTCTCCGGAGAGTGTATATATACGCAGAGCATATATTGCACATACATGCAGTAAGCCACGGCCGTGAGTAATGCTCGCGTGTAAAGGGGATTTTGAGGCCTTCGGGATAAAAATCCGACTGGGGGTATCACCTCAAAAACAAGGTATTATTCATAAACTCACAGAGCAGCCGCTACTCTCGTGGTCAAAACAAACGCGCGATATTTGTCCGCAAAGTCACCGGTTTTTGCCTATGAGCACATACAGACACACAAACACACACATACCTTTGGAAACTCGCGTGCATAGATATAAACGCGTGTCATTGGAGAAATAGCATAAAGCTTTGTTTAAAAGAGTTGTGCGCGCGCAGATTGAAAATTGAAGCGTAAATGTGTATACGCAGAGCGTGCAAATAGCGAGAGCTTTTTCTGTTCACGAGCGGACAAAGAATATGTATAGGAAACACGGCCGACGACGTGTGTACGCGCTCCACTTTTGATAGGTTGAAATAATATTTGAATGAACCTGAACAATAAAGGTAAAGCGGCCGTATATGGGAAGTCGGAAGTCTACTGCAGTCAGCGCGCGGACACGGCGCAATATATGCGCGTTTCTATATATATATATATATACATATCTATATGTCGAATGATTTATCGGTGGTTGCGTTGCAGTTCATTGCAGCGCGGTATTGCGAGTACACATCGTTTTATTTTTCTTTACATTTTATTATTGTTTAATTATTATTCGCCAAGTCGAAACTATTTCTCTGACTAATGCATGACTAACGAGGCGATTGGTTATTCGGCTTTATCTCTTGTATATGCTTATATGCGCGGCAATTCACAAGCTAGCTCTGCACGTTTGAAAATTTTATATATAAACAATAAGACTGCTTTTGTAATTTTTAATAGTGCGATGACTTATAAATATACAGATGTACACACAAAGTGTACACGAGCTGTGTTTTCAACCCGATGATTTGTAACGCGTTTCGCGCGCGTTTAATCAGTAATATTACTGCGCATTTATTGTTTCGTAAATATTTTCCCGATATACGCGAGGAATGTGTATATAGAGAAGCAGATCTGGCGCGCGACGGGTTTCGTAATTTTTCTCGCCTGTTGATCCTACAATTGCGTAGAAGCTTATTTACCGGATTTGCGAACGCCCGATCTTTATTCTGAATATATATACTCGCGCATATATTGAGAGGGAAAGAGAGATATCGATATATTTATTATGCTGATGGAAAATAAATATCAAAGTTGGATATTGGGTGACAAACGAAGGTGCGGACTATATACTATACACATATAGCTGCTGCTGTAAATGCGCACGCTTGTTGCATGTGTGTGTGGAGGGGGGGAGGGGGTAACGTAAACAGAGACAAAAAGGTGACGCAAGCGCGCAGGTCTAGAATTTATCTAAAACACACTGGATTCGACATTATTGAACTATTTTTTCGTTTGCAAGAGAAAAAGAAAGAGAGAAAACCTGATTCTATACGATACTAAACAAACAAACCCGTTGAACAAGACACGCACTTGTCCAAAAATTCCGCCCGAGCGTGCGCCAGCAGATTCTTATGATTTTTTTCCCTCTTTACATATGATTTTTGTCATACACTGATATAATGTGTACTCTTCACACATGCGCGGCGCCAATTTGTTTGCCTAATTATATATCACAGCCGCGATAAGACGACAAATGTCGTCGTTCTGTGGTCTGAGTAAATCCCCCTCCCTTATCGCGGTCCTCTCTCTCTCTCTCTCTCTCCCACTCTTGACTATACGAAAAACTTGCTTTTTATTGCAAAGACGACGTTTCTTGCGTTGTCGATTTCACCTCAACCGCCTCGAACCTCAAGCCTCGATATATACTCCTTTCCTGTTTGTATACGTATAATACACCACGTATCTTGGCGAGGTGACCGCGTGACTGTCGGTTGTACGGTGGGTTTCGACGACTGCAAGATGTCTTTTAGCACGTTGTAAATTGTGCGTAAGGATAAAAGATAAATTTAGCGATAATTTTTTTTTTTTATAATTTTTAAGTGACGAGTATCGAGTGGATTATTTTGTATGTATTTTGTTAATATTATGAAGAAATATTGACGCTCGTTCGTATCTTTCAGTTGCACAAGCGACAAGGAGGCATTACAAAATTGTTTGTTTCGCACGATCATAAAGATGCAAAGTCGTTTAAACTTGATGATTTCTTTTTTTCATAAAATAAAGGCGTGCTATAATATTTTAAAATGAATGTAATTATAAGAGGCGGAGTATCATTTGCTCGCATGATTCACCGAAATAATTAGAGAAATACAGGTAAATTTCAACTTCGAGATGTAATCTAGAGATTTCGAGATAATGCTTTAATTCAAAGTTTAATTGCCACATTGCATTAGTGACTAATCTACAGGCTATAATCTTTATTTATATGGAATATTTGGCCACATATGCGTTCTCATTATTTCAACTGATAAAATAATGAACAATGTGACGATTAAAATAAAAGAAAAAAACGAATGTATTCTAAAAACAAAGTGAAAACTTTTAAAAAACTTCTCAAACGTTTCTGGCCCAATGTCGAGCATTAATAGCTTTTACGTGTCAACAATTCAAATTATCAGTAAGTACAATCTGCCATTTAAACTAGTTTACTGTCAAGCGGATAGTGCTATACAGTAAGAAATATATTATGAGACACTAATTTATTAAATACGTTAAACGTGTTATTTTTACTATTTTTATATTTTGTAATAGAAAATTATTAACTTGGAAATTTTCAAAAAGAAGTTTTTTCATAAACCTGTCCATACTCAAAGATAGGTAATAAAAGCTAATTGTGACCTAACCCTACCATATATTATACCTATGTCAAAAGCTACAAGAGCAGGTATCTGAACAGCGAAGTATACTATATCTTCAAAATAGGTTTTACGACTTTTCATATATTATAATTACTCCATTAAATAAAAGTATAGTTTTTTAATAAAAGCTAAAAATATTTTTCAATGTGTCACACAATGCTGTCAAAATTTATTACGAAAAATTATCTTTCAAAATGTTGGGAGTTCAAATAGCAGGAACTAATTGATATACCTACGAGTTGAATTACCAATACAGTACAAAAATAAGATATAAAATACGTTTCCATGTACAACATAAAAAAAATTGTAAACAATTTAATTTTTTGTCTGTTTACCGATGCAACTTTAATTCTCAATTAGCATAAAAATTATCGAGCGCTACTTATAATTTATAATTTTGATAACCTTGGTGACACTGCACTTTTCTCGGCAGATTTCAATGCGCAATACTAGACTCGTGACATCACACTACAGCGAGCACCCAAAGCCGTCGCGATAGAAAATGATAATGAGCGTGCAATATTTTTCCATCAAACTAAAATTTCATTATCGAGTCAAACAATCATATATACGATCATTCCCTATGATTGTTTTCGCAGTCGATAACCACATAGATGATTAAAGACGAAATGAAAATAATTACCAACGAAAAAAAAAATGAAAACACCAATAACTAATAATAATTCCATTGCAATGGCATATTCAACAAGTACAGATATCTGTATAAAAGTACAAGCACAAAAGTTCATTAGCAACCTCCACCTGGCTTGCAAGAGTATTCTATCGTAGCGCGGCAGCTATTACGATCCCGTTTCGCGCTGCTCTTTATTTATCGCGGGCTACCCGAGACGGATGTACCTATATGTATGCATATGTGCAACAACCTAGTCGCTTCGTCTCTACACACACACACACACACACACACACACACACATATACACGTTAGCATAAACGCTGTTTTGAAGTGACAGATATATAAGCGTGCACGCGCCTTTTCCCGTTCCATCAAGCTACAGAGTCGCAAGCTGTCTAGAGGGCGCCATCGTCGAGTGCAAGTTCGTATGTGTTAGTACGTCGCTGTCGCTATATACCGCCGTCGCCGCCGCCGCCGCATTTAGCTCTCGACCCACGTGTAGCGCGTATTGCACGAACACGTGTCCCCATTCGTCCCTCCCTCCGTCTCTCGTTCGCGCTTTCTCCTCGCTCCCTCTCCTTTTCGCGCGCAGCTGCCTATATAACCACGCATCGCCGCTCTTTTCAAGTGCACGCACACACGTGGGCGCGCACTCGGCCGAAGAGCGGGACGAAGGAAAGGGAAGAAAAAGGGAGCGCAAATGGAGAGAGAGAGAGAAAAAGAGGGAGTGAGTAAAGAGAGACTATAAGCGACCGGCAGGAAGTGCAAACGCCCGCGTCTCTTTACTACTCGCGCTCATGGCTTCCGAGAATACATTCACTGTCATGGCCTGTGGAGCAAGCAAGCGCCGGCACTCTGTTCTATTGCACTCGATGTACCTATAGTGCGATTATATCTATATACTGGTATAGTGGTATGAGTAAGAAGCGCGAATGATGATGATGATGATGCTGAGGTGGGGATATAAAAATGACGAATTCGCGCGATGACGGGAACTCGCGTGTGTAAAAGCGAGTTTCGTCATCACGGCGCGTTACGTGTGTTTTCCGAGGCATCGCTCGCTCGATAAACAAGGCGCATCGCGTGCTCGAAAATTCAGAGAGATGATGCTTTTGAAAAACGTTACGAGTGTGGGAGGCTAAAAATAGAGGATGAGTTGTATGAATGGCTATCTAGCAGAGGAATTATATATATATACACGACGACGACGACGACGATGAGGAGACGAGCCCCGCGCGTTCTTCTGTATTATACCGTTAATTTTTTCAAAGCCGTTTGTACGCGCGCGCGCTGACTCTCGGCTCCTTTAATTGATCGGACGGCAACTGTACAGTTACTTCAAACTCTTAGCCTATATATAGATATATAGATATATATAGAAAAGCACCTCGAGCGTAAAAGAAAGAAAGGGAAAAAAATGTGAAAGAACAGGTATATCCTATGACCGCGTGGAATTTGCCAAAACCCACTTGCTTATAATAATAATAATATTCGCGTTGTATGTATATACATATACACATTCGCTAGGAATGCCGACCCCGCTCCTTTAATGATCGTCGTCATCCATTCGCACCGGGAATAATCTATGCCGTTCGCCGAATAACCAACGGGACACATTTTAATTATTGCACGGTTATCAAGATTATAATACTCGGTGAGAGTAGTATCTTCGCGAACACACATAATAAAAGAAAAAAAAACGCATGCCAAGCGCGTCAACGAACATTGTACAGAAACGACGATCACGCGAAATGTTTGCCGACACGACGGGCCGATCGGTTACATTTGAAATTCAAATAGCACACCTTCACGCGACATATTCGCGGCATGCGACACACGGCGCGTTTTCGAATTTCAAATTCGCAACCCGCGTGCGCCGGTAGCACGTCACTATACACACGATACACGCACGCTATATGCTTATATATGTATTTTGAAATCGACCGGTGTGTCTATATAATATATATATATATATATATACGAGGCGAGCGGCACGTTTCGAAAAAAAAATAAGGCCCCGGCCGGCATGTCGCGCAACATGTGATCGACCGCCAAATTGTGCGCGGTCCGATTCCTCATGGCGTAGGCTGCGATCGGAAATTTTTTTATTGTGTCTATAAGAAACGTTTCGTGGTCGCGTTATTTTATAGCAATAATACGAATTTGTGCGGCTTTTTTTAACGGATGTACTTGAACTGAAAAATAATAAAATAAGTATATATATATACATGACAGAAAAAAAATAAGTTTTATCTTATCAACCGGTTGCGGTGTGAGCGGTAGTATATATAGTTATATATACACCACGTGCTCCAAAATGTGCAAGTACGCTGGCGCACTTTTTATACTTGTATTAAAGTTACAATTCGCTTTACGTAATATGAATATGTATCACATTACGTTGTCCAGAGTACAATCGTTATAGACGCAGAAATAAATATACAGATTAATAATTCACAAGACGACGCGTGTGCTCGTAGTCCTCGTTAAAAAGTCGCGAACTTCAGGTATGCGAAACTGTTCCTTCCGCCCGAACGAACGCGCCCGATGAATTAACGATCTACCCTGCGGGTCCTCCGAACAAAAGGATCTCTCTGCTTGCGGCCAAAATCATGCTCTCTTTTTCTTGCCGAAATTCCACAGCGTCTGCCTAAAGTTACAGATACCTTAGATGGTCGAAAATTTTGGTAAGAAGAAAAAAATCGAAGCTTCTAGACAAAGAGACTCAGGTGAAATTATTTCGGAGCACGTGGCTGTAGAATTCCACGCGTGAGAACGAGAACTCGACATTATCACATTCCCCGCGCGAAATCTTACCGCCGCCGAGTACATTATAATCGTTGACTTGCCAAGAGCCATACAGACACTACTGTATATTCGTATACGCATGTGTGTGTGTGTGTGTGTATAAACGCTATCTAATCACTCCCTCGGATGATATAAAGCCCGCGCACTGCGGCACACGATCATCAGCGAATCTCTTAGTATAGAATCCCACACGTATACACCCATACAAGTATATATCTTCTTCCCGTCCCGCGGGCAGGTAGGTATATAACAAAGCGCGCATCATCGACCACTAGACGCGATCCCCCTTTGTGTATATATACACACACACATACATACAATAAAAAGACGACGCCATGTACGAAAATCACCTCTCTTTCTCTCCTCTCTCTCTCTCTATATATATATATATATACGTACGTAGCGCGCGCATTTCTACGACTTATATATATATATATATATACCTTGGATAGAGAGTATATTATCGATCGTGGCGCGCGTGCGCGTGCGCGCGTATACACACCGCGTGCGCTCGCGCTCGCATGATGCGAGGCACGCGGAACACGAGGTCTGCGTATATATATATCATCAGAGAGAAAGAGAGCGAGGAGGAGTGGAGGCGTCGCCGGTGGTGTGTTACTCATACATATACACTCTCCCTCGCTCACACTCCCACGGAAGGAAGACCAAAAAAAAACGAAGCTTCGGACTATATATATACACAACACGAAATATATATATAAGTGCATGCGTGTGTGACGCAAGATTATCTTACTTTTGCTTGTGGTCCCAGTAGCCTGTTGGTTGGCGGCTAGTTGCCGGCGGCGCCTCTTACCCGCGAGGTAAAACCCCAGGACGACGAGGACGCCGCCGAGGAGAAGCGTGCCGCATATCAGCGGTACTTGACTACTGCCTTCTCCAAGATCCATTGTTATTTCTTTTCTTTTATCAATTCTTCTTCTTCTTCTCCTTCTTCTTCGTTCTCTCTACTGTAGACTCGTGTATATGTATGTGTATATCTATAGATATAACCTCAGTTGCTGCTATGGTTCACTCGCGGCGGCTTTTTTTTTCTTTCTATGTATATCCACGGCGACTAAACATATATATTTATCTATGTATGTATATGTATAGAAAAAATATCACACTCTTTCTTTGTATATACTACTAGTAAAACGCGCACCACTATAATCCGCGTCGTAAATATATATATGTATGTATATTTCTCGCGCGTATGATGATCACGCGGAGGCGGCGGCGGCAGCTGCGGCGCGTGCTGCTGCTCTGCTTCTTCTGGTCGCGCTGTGCGGCTGCTGCTGCTGCTTGGCGCGGACGAGCAGCAACCTAGAGCGTCGAGATGGGCTGAGAGGTGATGCCGCCGATGGCCGGCCGAGCGCTCTTGCTATTGGTGTGGTACTGCGCTGCGCGGGAATATGGCGGGAATTGGCGGCTAGTTCGAATTCACGCCGGCCTCTTCTCAACATCCTTCCCTCGCTAGTGGCTGGTTTTGCGTTGTCGTCGTCGTCGTCGTCTTCTTCTTCTTCGCCGTGGTCTTCTCTACTGTTTCGCTCTCGTGTACCGTTTTTCCGCTCGCTTAGCGCGCTCTGTCTCGCTCTCGCGGGTCTGAGCTACTTTTCCACTGTACCGCTGCTGCTATACTGCTACTGCTGCTGCGTGTTGCGTCGCCGATGATGTCTTCACTGGCTCTCTCGTTCGTTATGTAATGTAATCTGCACCCGCGCGAAAAATCACACTGAAGATTTATTTTTATTTTTTCACCGACCCTCTTCTATTATCCTCTTCTACATATATACTAGGTTCGTAGTAGTCGTCGTCGTTGACGTCGTCGTTGAGATGTATAATCCTTCACTCGCGCCTCATTGTCGTTACGGCAATGCCGAGGAAGTATATACAATATAGTGTCTTCTTTGATTCGAAGAATAAAACAAAAAAAAAAGTTAAATTCGATGATCAAAAAGAAGAACTTATAGTCGCCCACTGTTGTAACACACTTGCTATATATAACACAATAGTATACACTGCTGTGATGATGGCTATATATATATATGTTGTCGTCAGGATGAACCTGAGGAGGCGACTGAACGTTCGCTCGTGTCTGCTCTCGACTCGAGGCTCGCTCGCTCTGCTTTACGCGCTCGCCGGGGCACGGGCCGCTGGTTTATACACGCGACGTCTCTCGCGCGCATGCCTCCCCCTACCTCCTTTTACCCCACGTTTTCTCGGCAGCCGCGCGCTCTCTCTCTCTCCCTCTCTTTCCGCAGCAGCTGCTGCCTCAAGCTGCCAAGCGAGAAAGAGATAGCAAAAAACACAGTCGCGCGCAACCTCCCACCCGTTTTTATATACACACCACGAGCGCGCGCACGCTCCTTCTTCGTCTGCCGAGCGCGCTTCTCTTTTTTTTTACGTCTTTTTTTGTGTCCGCAAGTATATGGGAGTAGGAGTAGGAGGAGGTTTTTACTTTGCCCCCCACTTACGTGATGTGGTCTTTGTCATGGTTATTGGCATACCAGAAGAGCCTTGAGGTAGATTTCTTGTCTGTGTGTATGTGCCAGTAATGATTATTGACAAGAGCGATCGATGCGTCGTTATCGGTGGAAGAAAAACGTATACGTATATAGGGATTCCCAATGATGATGATTATTCGAATTTCTCTTTCAGCATGCCTATATATATCGCGCAGCTTTCCCGGATGAATACAAACGTATTGGATGAATTTTAAGATGGGCAAGTTCTGTGAAATTGGTGATCGGGTATTTTTTAATCTCAAAATTACCATTTGACGTTGGATTTTCCTTGTTTACATTAATATCTCGACAGTTTTTGTATAAATAGGATCTGCGATTTCGCGATATTCCCCGTCGCATACTCAATATTTTCCTCGTCTATTAAAAATACAAACAAATTATTATCGTGACTCGTTTATATATATATGGTGGCCTTCGAATTTCCACGGCGACTGCATAAACGCCGCTTAAGAAGTCGCAGTAAATATCCGTAATTATGATTCTCCTAATGAAGGTATAATATGTAGTATATCTCACTCTATCGCGCGTATAACGTCTATCTCTTGAAATAGACATTTCGATAAAGTCTCCCCTTGTCATTCAATTAACTTTGATAATGAGCTTAACTGCTTGCTCTCGCGTTAAGTAGGATGGAAAAATTGACTGTACATACATACAAAACTAATAAGTATCGCGTCTTGATTCGCCGATATGCTCGCGTCATCATATGACCAAACAGACGCGCACGCCGCGTGCACGTATCATCGTCTTGTCATATATAAACACCTATATACATATACAGCCGCAATTAGTCTTAAAAGTGCGGGTATATTTATACATATTAAAAAACGCATATTTTATAATTGCACGCATCATTATGACAGCTGAAAGTGACCTCACCTTTAGCATGTTTGGAAGTTCAGTAAGCATAAAATTAAAAGCGCCAAGGTCGTGATCACGCGTACCCGAGAAACTTCTTTGACAAAAAAAGAGAGAGAGAGAGAGAACAAATGCGCGCACCGATCGTTCGTCTATTCATGTATAATATAATTGGCTGAACAAACATCGTGTTTCATCGTTTATTAAATTGCCCCTCTCGTCCTCACAGAACATTCGCTTATCACGAAAATATGTGGATCAGCCTGTGCGGTTGAGTCAAGTTATACTTGGAACGCGCGTGAATCGACGGTTTTTTTTCACATCTCCGCGACGATCTCACCAGCAACCGCGATAAGATGTCATCATCTTACCACATAGCTATCGGTTATTCGGATTCCCCCTCGTTTAAACTTACACGTATTATACATGCGTAAAAGCCGGCTTTTTCCGCGATCACGTATTATACATGTATATATAGGGAATTTATTATCGAGGGGGGAAAAAGTGAGCGGGAGGCTCGTCGTCGTCGATCGATGACGCGACCGCGTACAACCACGTGGTCGTCGTCGCGCTTCCGAAGGAGCAGAGTAGTATGTATATATATATAGTATATGCGCGTGCGCTGACGCGGTATATTTAATTACTTGTCGCTGCCTTTTTTTTCCTTCCATTGAACACACGTTTATACGCGCGTAATCGCACGCATCGAACTTTCAAATCTATATAAGCGAGCGTTTATATAGGTAATTTATGTGTTTCGAATGGTAATATATAAGGATGCCGTGCGTTCTTTTTCACTGTATACACGTGTATATAGCCAAGAAGCGTAGCATATATATATAAATATATATATCCGCGTGCATCGCGGTTTTGAAAACGAGCAGCGGAAAATTATATACGACAGCAACAAGTATTAAAGGCCTCTGTTTTCTTTTCGTGGTATTTGCGCGTCGGGTCAGACTATATTTAGAGCAGGTGTCGAGTCGAAAAGCACACACACACGTGAGCTTTTATTTTACGATATATGCGTGCAGGTACAATGTTTATAGCGGGATTCGCCTTGTGTATATGTTTTTACGATTGTTTTGTCATGGCCCCGCATCAGTCATCATATATACTTGCTGTTATCGGCGTGAGACATTTTTGAAAATATTTGCCATTTTAACGATTCACGCGACGGAACTGCGCGTTTCTTTTTCGCGTTCATTGCCTTTGCTAATATTTCGCTGTAGATAATACATTATATGTACAATAAGGTGGGGAGGGGGAAAACAAAATACAATAATAATGTAGTTACGCGTTGCACAGAGGTGAATCAACTTAATCGGGTGATCAATCAAAATTGCGATACAATATAAGACACATACAGACATACACTCTTGTTATCCAAACCCTCGTCGTAAATAATGAGTCGCGACAATGCTCTCTCGTGATGTGCGAGTGTATAAGAGCAATAGCAGTAACTTCGACAAAGGACACATATAAGAGACTTGGGACGCTCGCGCGGTTACTCGAGATGATGAAACCCTTTCACTGCTCGTAACAATTTGAAGAAATCGAGTACAAGGGAGAGGGGAAAAACTGCTCCCAACATGAACATTATACGCTGACTTGGTCCAAGTTTTGTTTCTTTATTTACTCTTTTTCTTTTATTATAATCTGTATTACGTGTGACCAAAGACAATGGCAATGAGTCGTGTTGTCAAATGTTATTGTATATGCACACATATATATATAAGTGGATGGATATATAGTTGACACAATCGTTGTATAAACACTGAGCAATATACTTAATGATGCGGCCTTTCTACAATAATACAATTATCATCACGTCCCGGATATATCGAAGGTGCAATTTTTTTTATAGCTGACGAAACTATGCTGCTCCATTTCAAGTACAATAATGCGTTTATATAGGGATGGGCGATACTCTAAACTATTATCATTTTGGGAGAGCGCGCATGACGCTGATAAAATAGTACAACGATCACGCGCGTCTTATCGATCGATTAATTCTTCCATATACTTTATACGTGTAACAATGTCAAAGACTATCGTCATTCTCGTAGCTTCTCTCGCTCTCTCTCTCTCTCTCACGCGCGCAATCACGCTCGAGAGATTAAAAACATACCAAAAGACAGAAAAAGAAAGCCTTTTCTCCAAACAGTGTGTATATACGTCTTACGCTACAATTCCCACCATTGAATCAGCCGCGTGCCTGTCACGTAACGCGTGCATGCAAATAAACTGAACCGTACATGTATATATACGACGTAAAAAAACTTCTTAATTCCTGCGTTTTCCAAGAAAGATATTACTTTTTCTTCCAGAGCTCGTAGCATCGACGGCGATATAGCCCGAAGGGGCGCCTGTTATATCGAACGGACGTGCCTCCGCTCGCATATATACTCGCATAGTCATCATCATCATCATCACAGTTCGTCACGATTCTCGCCGCTCGCGTGGACACTCTTATACTATATATATATATATATAATGGTGTATACGTGACTCATCGACGTCCGATTGCTCTGCAGCACCGATCGAGTCGCGGAATCGCGCTGCGGGGAACCTCGATGATGCTGCCGCGCGGCTTCCCCGGCGCTCCCTAAACGGCGCGCACGAGAGATGACGCATATACCATGCGCTTGCGCGATTGTGTGTGTGTGTGTGTGTGTGTATGTGTGTGTATATATAGCAGGCACGAAAGATCGTCTGTGGAAGCTGTGGATTCGGTATTATACCATCGTCGTTGCGTCAGATATATATGTGTGTGTGGTGTATTATACGTGGAGGTTGGAAAAAGACTACTTACAGGCTGAACCGGAAAGATAATGGATTGCCGTTGTGCGAGAAAAGAAGAAGAAGGAGGTGGATCGAGAAGGAACCACGTGTAGAAGAACGGTTGGGTGTAATTGCGTAAAGCGTTAGCGGCAACAGCCGCTGATGATGATGATGATGATGACGGAAGAGAGCAACGCGTTTGATGTGCGATTTTTCGCTGGCGAACAGTTACGGTTATATCACATATATATATATATACGAGTACACGTGCACGATGATGACCATCATTTCATCACCTTATCGCCGAGCTATTGTGTACGTGCGCGAGAGATAAAGTCTCCGCGCCGGTGTCGTATTTATTCAACAGCATCTAACGATAATCTTATATACGCTTGGGTCGTTTTCAACGATTTTTATTGAAGAGTTATGTGACTGATGATTGTGGTAACGTTTTACTTTTGATTACCTGTCTCTATAACATTGTACAGTATATATACGTATAGTTTTTGTATGGGCTGTTGTGTGGTTTCGTTTTCAACGATCAATTATGATAATGAGTACGGCGCCAAGGGCCAAACATACTCAAGACACACACACATACATAACGAGCATAAATTAGATAAGACTAATTTAAGCTGACCACATAATTTGTTTCCGCGAGTGTCGACTGCAACAGCAATATCTCAATCCTTTATAAATATATATACACACACATGCACATACGCATATTAAACGATATAGCTCGCGTATAATAATTTTTATGCACGTCAAGCAAACGCACACACACATACACGAGTCAGTGGAGCGCCCCGTTATAGGGATGAGCGAAGTGGTGGAAGGAGGAGGAGAGGGGAAGGCAACATCTTCCGCATTGATTTCCATAATTAGATTCGAAGCGCATCCAAGACGTAATAAGCGCCACGTGTACTAATATATATATTTATATATATGTAGAAAATTCACGCAAAGAAGATACAGTGTCCGCGCGATCGGACGGTTCGATATTTCTTTACGACGAGGCATAAAAGTAATTGCAGCTCTCTTTCTCTTTTTCTATGTATGTGTGTATGTATATATACACATACATACACACACGCGAAACACTTTGCCAATGCGAATGTATTGGAGAATATCGACGAAGGAGGCTTTCGATATTACGTTTGTTTACGCGTGCGCGTGCACGCAGACGCACGAGGAAATCCGCTGGTTATTATGCAAAAGTCGCTCGAGGCCGAGGAAGGAGAGAGACAGATGTATGCGTATACCTAAGAGTTAACTTCTTCGAAACGTTTCTTCGTCGATACTTGAGAATCCATGCGTAGATAAGGTTGAGCAATTTTCCCCTCTTTGCGTGAGACTGATCCGCGTGACGCGCGGGTTATTTATTTTTCTGTGTAGAATGCGTATCTAGTGATGTTGCGTTACAAAATTAATATTATATACGCATATATATATATATACATTTACGACATATCACAGAGGATTTCAGTGCTGCAATTTTTCTAGGTCGAGCGAAACGGATAAACAAACGGGGATTGGTAGCATTGATCCGATTGGGTTTGCAATAATCGGTGATGTTGTGGTAAGCACGTTTCTATGCGAACGAACGAGGATAACTAGAATTGGAGTAAAATGCGGGAAAATTTTTGAAAAAATTTATTTTTACATATGGTGATAAGATCAGAATGGGTATAATCGACGTTGTTCTCGATAACACTGCGTCAAATACCAGGAAAAATCTATATTAAAATTCATGACAAATTAACGTATATATACAATATATGGTCGAAAGTACAATGACACAACAAATATTATAATCATGTTCATTATATGATGTCATTCGCCTCTAATAATTCGCTCGATTCCCCTCCAAAACGACGTAATATATAAAAGAAACGCTTTTAGTCACTTAAATACACACAAACCTACCTATAACGCGCGTATTATAGACCTTAATCAAATAAGAGCAAAGAGCGATAACGCGCAACTCTATAATATCCAAGAATTTCGTTGTTCTCAGCAGGTCCCGATAATTCGAACAAAAGGAAAAAACAATATTAATATACGAGTCTCACAATGAGTTCGCACGAAACATCGACTGATCTTCCACTCGCGGAACGGCTTATCTTAATAGTTATATCGCCAAGTAATCTTGACCCGATCGCAACACCGCAAAGCGCGCTCGTCTAATCTCTCCATAGCGTCGCTCCCTCTAATTCCGAACGACGCAGTGAAGAAAAAAATAGGAAAAAACCTAGTATCGAGTGAACGGGGCGCAATAATAATGGGATATAGGCTCCCAGTGTATACGCGCGCGTCTTCTTTCTCTCTCTCTCTCTCTCTCTCTCTCTCCCTTTCAGTCCGGAGAAAGAGAGAAAGAGAGATGCGTGTTAAATCCGTTAGCCGCACGGCGAGCCCCGTTACTTTTCCTCCTTTATAATGTGTGAGTATAGCGCCGTGCGCGCGCGTCCTCGATTTTCGAAAAAGACTGGCACACGCAGTCGCGGGATCGTGTGGTGCGCGAGCGAGCGAGCGAGCGAGTGTGTATAACGGGAAAGACCGGCGGTGTGGCGGCTGCCAGTGAGTAATAGCGCGCGATGTTACGAACGTGCAGGTGGAACGAGAAAGAGAAAGAGTGGGAGAAAGGAGAAGGGGGCAATAGAGAAAACCCGTTTTGCCTACGGTTCGAAAGTCCCAATTAGGCCTTCCATAATTTATCCCCCGTTTTAGCGGCGTACGCGCGCGCGCGCGATTACGCCTGGAAGTACATACACATACACACAGAGGAGAAAGAGCTTATGCAACGAATTTTTCACGCGAATGCGTGAGTATAGTGTATTAAAAGAATGAGAGAGAAAGATATATATATATAGATGCTTGTACGTGCGAAGAGCTATGATTCGTTTTGGTTGTACGAGCGGCACAGTACGTTACGTCGATTTTTGTAATGCGTCGTCGGTGCGATGTATATACGTCGGTATATACTGTAAGACATACACGCGGTGCTACATAAGTATTGATTGTGACGATGCGCGGCTAGTATACGAGGATTTCCTGCCTGCGAGTGCAGTATAATGTAGGTATGTCTATACATATATCGGATTGTTTTTAGCTGAGGCGCAGGCTCTAATGATGCTTGAGGCTTGAGTAAGAATTATTATGTCTGTATGGGCACGTAAATGGGTAATGAGTCGCGACGAAGCGTCTGATGCATATAATATACGTATATAGACGTTTGGTTAGCTGTCACGCCCGTTTTAATATATTATATATATGGAGTTTACTTAAATTAATGAAAAAGATGATGGACTGTTATGAAATGTATGTATTATACGCGCATGGGTAACACATGAGGTGAAATTTTTGTGGGAGTATACGTAAACATGCCGTTCTCGAAATTTTCGTATCATTTAATCAAAAAGAATAGTCCATATTGCTATACGCAAGGATGTGATTTTACGCAAAGGATTCTTCGGGTGTCTGCGACGCCGAAACAATGAAGTAATCTAATGAAAATTATGAATAGTGAAGCAACGGGATATAATCCTTTTTTTTATAAAGAAAGGAAGTCATAACGGTCAAAGTTTCGCAAGTTTGTGACAAATGCTGCCCACTTTCAGAACACAGCTACGAGAGAGTAACGCCCCATTGTATCTTGTTAGTGTCTTCTCTTATTACATTAATTGACTTCGTATACTTCAGTAGAGTTGTTTAGTTTTTGAGCTTCGTTGCTTCCTTGTCACGTTTCAAGTGTAATACTTAAATACATAAGTTTGTCGTAATTAGTGTCTGGTAAACATACTTGAACGTTTTAAATGCTAAAATAGTCAATTGAAGTTATACATAGATATACAGGTACTCAAATATTGAAATAAAAATTCAAATATTTAAGTAGTAAGTTAATATGTATTTTCGCAAATCAGTTTATAAAGAATGTGTATAATCATCGTATAGTATAAAATGCAAACACATGAAAGACAAAATAAAATATGGAAGTGAAGTTTGTTAAAATGGTATTGTTAAAGAAATAGACCTAAAGGAAAACAATTTATATCTTTGTTTGTTAATAACTGATAACCTCAATAAAAATATGTCTAAGAGTAAGATATGTGAGGTACTATAGAAAAAAAAATTGTTAACGAGAATTGCAACAGTGCAAGTAGATATGGTTAATGTTTAAAAAATGACGATTGAATCCTGCAATTTTTTTTTATTTTTCATTGAACTTTATTGAAGGTTCATTTTGCCCCTAAATGTCAAAATTACACTTGAGCAATTTTAAATTAAAATAAAATACAAAACTACATCTGTCAAGATAATCGTGTGATGGTTGAATGAATTTTCTGAATAAAATATTTCCAATTCTGACTATATATATATAGCTCGTAACCTGCAATAATTACTAATTAGCGTCCAAATTAAACGGTCGCGCCAAATCCTCGGACGGTACCGTTAACGGGACTACTTGCTCGTTACATTTATGACTCTTTTCCCCCTCGTATTACATACATACAGTATGTAAATTAGCAGTAAATGATGTCCGATCTTCCAATCGTATAGCATTTTAATACGTTGTGTATGTTGCTCGTCGAATCGTAGCGTTAGTTATATCTTGACAATTAAATTTGCATATGCTACAAACATAATTGTCGGTAAAAAGGACATTTCATCTAATGCTATACTATATATTGGACAGTTAAGTGTCATTTTTGGACATGCGCAGTGCCATTCATGTTTACCGCGGCAGTTTAATTGCAGTAACTAAATTTGGAGTAAAATGGGCAATTTTCTTCTGTAATAGCTACCATATTTCAATGTTCGTATGAAATCCCGTCGAGCATTTATATTCAAACATATAAACAAATGCATAAAAAATAGTCTATAAAGATAAGCTTGTTATTTTTATGATGACTAAACATCTTGACTTGTTTCATAACTTTACGAGTGCAAAGCTCGTCACGCAAGAAAACTACTTTTTTATACCACGCAGAGAGAAAAGTATATCGAATAAAGAAATGAACTTGCCATTGTCGACAATGAAAGAAAAGTGCAAAAGCGCGATAAAGACGCAACGAGGCAGATCCATTGTTCGCGGCTTTCCCTGTACATTGCGCGATCGCGCGGGCAGCTTGAAAGCTCATGCGCTTGCGGCTATCGAACGCGCGCACGCGACATTGGACGAGTTCTCTCTCTTCTTCTCTCTATATAGACAATGCGCAATTGCGCCGAGCTCTCGGGTGTAGATAAAGATAACGCCGCCGTGTGCGCATCTAATGCGCGAAGAGAGAGAGAGACCGAAGAAGAAATATAGGTATATATATCAAACGGTAAGAAAAGAGAGAAAGAGAAAAAGAGGAGACAATGCGCAGAGATAAGAACATCTTATGATGGTCTTCGCACGTCCGTTCCGGTCACTGAGAGAAGTAAGTTTTATATTATGTACAATATAGAGACGTCGGATGAGGATTTTTTTAAACAACTTTTTTTTATGTGTAGAGATACAAATATATTATACACGCAATGAGTATTAGTTTAGAATGGTTATGTAATCCAGAAGAGTGGGAATAATCCGGGTGTTTAACCTTGAAAGGTTGATGACGCTAGATATGTAAAGAGGCTGGCACAGAGCAAGTGTAGCGCTTTATGAAATATAATAGTGAAAAACTGGTTAACCACACGAGCAAATAAATTTCCGCTACAACGAACTCGAGCGCTTTTTAGATTATTTCTATAAACTATCAGATTGCGGGTTTCTGGCCGGATTTTACGATAAACGTTTTAAACGTTTTCACAAAGAACCTCTCAAAATATATCCAGTTCGTGTATCATTAAATTATAATTTTAAAAAAGAGTCCGAAGCTCGCTGCCAAATTGACGTATATATATATATGTTATTTTTATCTTGTTATTAAAAAACTTTAGTCACTTACGTCGACTTTGTCTTTATTGTATTATTTTTAATCTCGAAAATTGCTAGACGAGAATAGACACCGTAATGTAATTGTCGTGCAACCGCGCGATTAAGACGAGAATACAATTCTAATTATTGCAAAAGCATTAATACAATAAGGGTTAATGGAAGATGAGTATATAGCTCTTGTCGTAACTGTAGATTGTTCTTTGCTATATGTAATTGTCTTTAAAGCGTACTCGATTACGCAGGTGATGGGTAATCATATTTTGCCATAAAGGTAATTCAAATAAAAAGTGCGTAAGATATGGTGTCACGGAAAAATTTAATAAGTCAAATGAAATATTTGTATAGCTATTTTACTTGCATGTATTTTTATATTTAAAGATTGATTAAACTTATGCTATTGATATATGGTAATTTAAAAATGCTTTTGAGTAACACTAATTTCGTAAATATTAATTCAAAATTTATTGAAATTTGTAATAATGACTACATTAAATATATGACTAAAATTTTAACTCAATAAAGTATCCAGTCAAGTAGAATTATCTTAAATAAATTACAAACAATATATTTTGTCGTTAACGTCGAAATGAATTCTATGTGATTTAATAAAGGTTTAGCTAAATAAAATGATTTATATACTCATACGCATTATTGTATAGTATTCCAATCTCTATCATCTTGCGAAAAATAGTAATTTATACATACACACATGTAATAATTATAATTGTCCTACATATTTAAAGGATATAAGTTATTTAATTGGTTGTATTTTTTAAATCTAATTAATGAATTTAATGATAAATTTTAAATACGTTCTGAAAATGTTGGTAATACGATAATTTTACGATTAAATATTTAATTACTTAACGTATTATATTTATTTTAATTTACTAACTAGTTTATTATCATGTGACACCTTACACTTGGTCTATAAGAGAAAGTTGACGTTCGTCCTAACGTCAGTACATAGATAAGTAAATAAGATAAGTCTATTTATAGAATATAATTATGCAAAATTTCCGCACAGAGAAATACTGTACAGTTCGTACGGCGCACATGTCATTTTTGCAGAATGACATAGAGTTTCTATATAATTTCGTTTCCTCTATCTCAAAATAGCATGTATAGATTTTCTTCTCAGATCGATTCTTACAAACTCAAGAGAACAATATACAGAGTTCGAGGAAAACATGCAGAAAAAATAAAAAAACTTCTTTTTTACTTTTAAATCTTCAATCATCGTGAAAATCATGAAACGAGACGCCCTCTTTTTCACTAATAACCAGTGCTCGTTCTTTCTCTGCTCGGTATGACTACCACGCGGTTTATCGGCTTTTTGTCACTCCCGGGGGCCTACGTCGCGATGGTGCTTTTCAAGGGCAGCGGTTGCGTCGCCGCCGCCGCTGTCAGATATATATGTTAGGGCCAACGAACTTGGTTAGCGCGAGTCACGGCCAAAACGAGAGCCAAGTTCAGAAGGCCAGCTCGTCCTTTTCCCGCTACCGACCTCATTATCACTTTTTCCGCTTTTAGGCTCGCTATATCGATTGCCGACGAGCGTCGTCGACTCTGGGCTTTATGAATTATAATTGGTCGAGCGCGTGGAATTTTCCTATGGTTCGACTGTATAAGAGGAACTGTAGATGGGTCGATATGGTAATAGTAGCAGAGACTATGGGCTGGTCATTATTTGATTAGTTTTTTTTTCCTATGATATTTTAATCAATTTAAATATTTTTGTTGTACACAAGTTTTAATAATTATATAATCAATGACATCGTTTAGATATTGTAGACACTTTCTCAGATTAGTAAATTTTCGACTCGTAGAATTTGATTACGAGGAAAAGATTATTTTGAATTTCGAGCGGTGAAAGTGATTTTGAACATTCATTTTCTTTGGTCTCATTTTACTCTTTGGAATAAACAAGCACCGGTAAATTCACTATCCAAATTTTTGATTGACTATTTTTATATAGTTTATTTTATATAATTACTGAACCTTTACATAATTAATTTTATATAACAGATGAAAGACTATATTTTTATTAAAAAATTGATTGATTATTATTTAGAGGAAGTGAAGTACGTTTATTTAATTAGTTTAGTATGTAAGTCATATTATGTTTAATATACTTTTTTATAACTTTGTATATTATACGTATACAACGTAACCATGCAGTCATAAAAGTAATGGAAATTGATGTAATTGTACCTATTATTTGATTTCATTAGGCTAAGTTTATTACGTCATTATTATTAAAATGGAACTTTTTCTCATGAATTTTTATATTTATCTTTTACACTTATAATTGTGTTTATTTTCAATGGATTAAAGTACCAAAGTATTTCTCCATCATGTGAGAGACTTTTATTTCCGTGATAAAAAAAATGCTCAAGAGTATTGTTACTTTGTCACGCACACATAACAACGTCTTAAACTAGAATCTATAATAATTACTTGACTAATATTTTAATGAAATACGTATGTACTGTAAATTAAATTAACTTGGTTAAACAAAAACCATTTTCTTTGAACATTTTTTGTTAATTCTTATAAATATGAGAAAAAAGACATGTATTTCAGATTTAAAAAATGTATATTAAAAAAAAATTTGCATGACATTAAAATTAATCAGTAAAAAAAGGTAAAATAACAATAACGTCACATCAGTATTCAGTTCTGAAAAAATTTGTAAACTGTTAGGCAGAAAAACAACACAAACTTTTTAAATACGTGAGATAAACCTATTAAACACATCATAATACGCTGGCTTAAAAGTCAAAATGATTTTTTTCATTCTTGTTTGGTGTAACATTTTCTGTAAAGTATTTTTGTATTCTTAACAATGTAAAACAACTTGTTGAGATATATTTGTGTTTTCCATTTTACATGCGTAAATTTTGTTTAAAAATGATTCAGAGATAAAAACGTCAAAAATGACATGAATCGTCAAAACAATAATTAACAATAATTATTTAATAAAGACAATAAATAAGTTGCATGAATCACATTGCACTTTGTAATTAAGATGCGTAAAGTGCACAAAATGCCCATATATTATTAATAAAGATAACGGAGCAAACTTCAAAATTCATTTTAAAGTATAAGAGCGTATACGTGTCCCTAAAACAGGAAATATTTTCATATCAATACCTGTATGCTTGAAATATACTGTTGTTTCAATTTGGTTATGTTTTATTTTAAATGTTATTGCTGATAATCGAGTAATTTTAAAATATTTGAAACTTCATTGACATTGAATGATCGATATACTAAACATACTGATATTAAAACTCTCTAAATAGACATTCGCAAGTTTAAAATTACTTCTCTTAATACATACATCTCTCAATTTCACGGAGTATTAAAATTGAAATACAAAGTAATTCAATTCTCACAGAGTATGGACGCATCTTCAAGCCAAAACATCTTTCCACTGACTACTCCACCTTCTGTATACCGTAAACATTGCATCCAAGTTGCAAAATTCAAACTGTACGGAATCCCGACTCTACACAGCTCTAACCGCCCTCTTTCAATCTCAACCGTAAGCAAAACATTCAACTTTTCCCCCCAAAAATTCACGACTCATCGTCTAACCTCACACGACCATAATCCACGCGAGGGCGACAATAAACACCAAAAATATATACGGTGGCAAACGGGGTGAGGGGAAAAGACGAAGTTTATATATTTAGCGCTTTTCAGCTAATCGCGAGCGAATTGACGCGTTTCTCGCGCAGCGCACGCTATATAACAGCCAGTTCGATTTCTGGCTAAAAGCCATCTCTCGCTCTCTCCCGTGCGCGCCCCGGCAAAGTGCGCAATTCCGCATCTATACGTGGATTACCGGGAAGAATAATTTTGGTGCCTGCAGAGAGAGAGAGAGAGAGATGAAAGAGCTAAGCGCGAGCGACTCTACGGTGTTATTCACCTTGCGCGTCGTCGTCGTCGTTCGACTGTGTGTTATATGGATTTTAGCGATTTTTAGAGCACTGTTTCCGCTTTTACGTTTAGGTAATTTTTCCCAAGATATATTGTATGTAATTTAGTTTACCTTGCTCGGCATTCTACATACTCTACTTGCTTTCAGAGCCTTGTGTGATCGTATCTTGGTTATAGCGCAAGGCGCGCGAAAAATTAAACGATACGGCTTCCACGAGCGAAAATGTATACGTCGAAAAATTATTCGCAAAGCAATTATGTATCTAGGCTTTTGACGCGATCGTATAATTTATCGATTGACATTGGACTAAGGTTTAATAGACGTAGTTTCCCTCCATTCTATTTTCACGTATTGACGCACTATCGCTATCAACTATCATATTGTCAATAATATTATGTCGTTTGTAATTAGTAGCTCTAATTAATGATTTGCATAAGGGAAATAAACTGATTACCAGACGCAACCCACGCCAAGACATAAATAATCACACAAGAGTATATATAAGTCGCAAAATATAATTTGACAGAATACTAAGTGGTGCCATAAAATACCTCTTTATTTTCCTGATACAATATTATACCAAGTATCTGTTTTGTTTCACTCGTGTATAAAAAAATTAATATTTATTGTAATTAATATAGATGTGTTTTTAATGTAACCTTAATATCTGCCTTAAAAAAAATAATACTGTGCAGTCATAAATTAAATGATAATTTACAGTCTCATTTTCAAAGTCAGTTTAAAGACTGCCATAAATAATATAAAACTATACTCAAGTATGTCTTCAAATACCCATCGAGACAACAGTGTCATTCATCGCCTACAATTGAAATTTCAATAAAAATTACAATTATCGCTTCAAGCTCTATGGTTTTTCTGTCTCGCCTGCGCTCGCTAAAGTTCGTTTATCGCCAGCACGTTCTCATAAATACACTAACACTAAACATGTTCTCGACACTGCGATGCGCGCGAAAACACATGTACAATGAAACACTGATCCGTCTTATCAGCGCGTTATAACCCGCGCTTATCTCCGATAAAACTCTCTATATATGGTATGGGTATACCTTTTGCACGAATAATAATTACTCTCTTCCTTCGAGCAGTTTCTCAAATGGTTTTGCGTTTATCTGGCGCGATTATACATTTCAGAGCTTATCAAAGCCCAACCGATCGTTTTATCATCGCCATTTGTTTCCCGCTCAGCTTTATCGGAGCGGACACAGCAGTGGGGGATGCAACCGCGACGATGCTTAATTGAATTTTCCTTGCGAAATTCAACCTAATATAATTGCAACGACGACAATATGTGTAAGCTACTTAATAATTAAATACGCGGATGTTTCTTGTTTCCTTTAGTTTTAATAATGATGTATATATGTATATTGCAATAATCCGATTTGTATGTATATGTGGGTCCTCTGAGATAGTATACAATCTACTTAATCGCAATATTTGTTCTACATAGAGCTAATACTGGGAACAGTTTTTCATAAACAGACAAAAACATAATTTAATACTGCAAGGTTATGTAAAGAGTCGGTTTCAAGACAGGAAATGTAATGGTTTCATATTCAACTGATTCTTTTGTAATTGCGCGTAACGCGCACGATATATATAAGCCTTTATGTGTTTCTTATATATACAGGATGTTTGTGCGAAGAAACAAAAACAAGCTCTTTTCTCAGCAAAAATCCTAATTTACATGCATGATAGATACGTCAGTTACATTGTTAGACTAACCAAACGTAAAGTAACTTAATAAAAGCCCACATGGGCGGAAGTTTAATTCTACAATAGTATATACTAATTTCAAGTACGCACATTTAAATAGACGTGAATAATTGGTGGGAGAGAAGACGAAAAGTGGTGACTCGTTAAACTAAACTTTTAATTCCACTCAGTGTTAGAAATATCAATTATTATACTCATAACTCGTAATGTATAGAACAACTTTGGATGTCAACTCTACCATTTCGAAGTATACTATACAAATATATACAGTGGCACGAGGAGGGGCCCGCAGCACGATCACGAATAAGCCGCCGCGGAATCCCAACTATACGAGCGTAAAATATATACAAACAATGAGTCATCGCAAGTAGCTTTAAAACGGTAACCTATATAATCGCAATGATTCACAGCGCTGGTGGCCTATATATATTAAGTATATAGCTCGTATAGAGCGAGCTGATAAATATATATTTTGAAGCGTGCGCACACATCACGTGGGAAACTTGTAAAAGTTGTACGCGCGATTATTATAAATCCAGGTGATGATTAAGATGGGTTTTCCGTCTTCTGCCTTATACTATGAGTCAAACCGCAAACTTTCACGTATAGGTATATAGACGACGCGCACGCTTACTCTTCTTTAAGAAGCTCGTAGTGTTATCAGCGTGACCGGATTAATCAAACCAATCAAATATTTGAATTTTCACTCACTGGCCTACCGAATTGGAATACCTGTTTTTTCCTCGTTAAGTGTCAAATACTAATTTGAATTTCAATACTATAAAAGTTGAACATGACGTATATCATGAAGTATATATACGTATACTAGCTGGTTTCTCGAAATTATCGTCATCGTTATAATATACGCGAAAATCACTGGTTCTCAAATTTATTACTGCAAAGTGTTCAGGTGCGAGCGAATATTATAGCTGTCGAAGAGATTAAAAAGATAATTATGTCCTTCGAGCTATGTTAATTGCTTGAAATATGTGTCAAATTTGCTTAATTGCGGTCATTGAATAGAAACGACACTTTATACCTATATCTATTAGGAAAACGTATTAGATTTAATACACGGCCTTGAGAACCTCGATAACTTATCAGTGCTGTATATGAAAACTATACAATACTTCTAGTTAATTTCCAAATTAGTGACACATCATATCGGAGGTTATTGACTGCTTGAACCTTAGACACGGTAATCCGCGAATTTCACAATCCACAACTTCACCGAGCCATTATTACAAAACTCTATTCTTTTGCTTTGTCCAAGCAGATAAACCTACTCAATTACCACCTACTCTAATACAAAGCTTAACCAATTAAGAAAGAAAAATAATTCTACGATTAAAAACTCTTAATCAGTGCTTGTTCGCATCAAATCTGTGTAAAATCTCATATCTCATTATCTCGCTGGGCTATTAAACATCATTCTTGCAACGTGCGCGTGCAAAGGCAAAGAGTGCGTCCGAAAAATCGTATCACCGCGCCATCTCTTATCAATACCGGGGACAATATCAAAGCGGCGGGAAAGCTCGATCACGCGTGGGTGCGCCACAAGTCGGATATCTCGTACAAGGTGTGCGCTATATATACGAAGCTTGCGATGCGCGCGCGAAAAAGTGCGTCACACTTTCGAGAGATCTTATATACTAACAATAAACATACAGAGGCGTCTCTGTGTGTGTGTATGTATGTGAACGACGCATATGGCGCTTATCACAGAGAAGAAAAGATGTAGAGAAGGAGAAGTGCATCTTACTGCGTCGCAGAGAGCAAACAGAATCGCGGCCGATAAAACAATGGCGCGATTCTCGCAGCGCCAATATAATGGACCTTCGATAGCGAGGTTGAATGAGTCGCTCTCGAGAGAAGGAGAGAGAGAGAGAGAGAGAGAGAGAGAGAGAGAGAGAGAGAGAGAGAGAGAGAGAGAGAGAGAGAGCGAGCAGGGCGCGCGAGAGATCGTTTTTTCCTCCTTTTCGCGAGCGTGCGTTCGCCTCGAGCAGGAAGAAAACCGTTCGAATGCCAATGCCTAATGTGCATATACGCGCAGCGGCGATGGTGGCGGCTGTTGCTCGCCGCGTGTGTTCGATCGTGAGAACTTGGAGGCTGCGGCTCCACACGAGACTATGTATATATAAGTACATGCAAGCTTCTAATACATTTTGTATGTGTGTGTGTGTTATATACTTGTCGCTTTGTATATATCCACGCGGTGTCTTCTTCTTTTCCGTGTTGTACACTACACGGCTATCTCACTCTCTCGTGAATTATTTTTTTTTTTTTCAAGATCCACTGGAGGCCGCGCGCACGTTTTCGTCGCGATAACGGCTGCGTCTGTTTACCCGCAAGCATTTTTCAAATCCACGTCGTTATCTGGCGCGCGTCGTTATCGCCCGAAAGTTGTTATGCTGATCCCTACCGATAATGATTATTATATACGTATATATACTACGTATGTATGCATGTATATAATGAAAGAAAAATGGCTACATGCGTTGTTATGTTTGTACGAAAGCTCCGCTCGCAGTCGTATTTTCGGAGATATACATACACTGCATGCGGATTTTAATTGATAAAAATCCACCGATTTCTCGGGAAAATCTGTGTGGTTGAATAAAAGAGAAGTTGTTTTTCGTGCAACGAGCGCCTCGCTATCATCAGGTGTGCTCTCTCGCCGAGCATTATTGTTTTTTGTTATCGTTAACGATCGGCGTGACCTTTTCTTTCGCCTTGTACCGAATGATTGTTTATATAACGATCGCGCTCACTGATAAACCACACTGCGCGCGTGAACAATGTGACGAATCGTTCGGGCTTGTACAGGTATAATACACCTCGCGAGAGAAACAGAAATGTAAAACCGTTCGTTATTATATTATATATTTTGACAAGGTTTTCATTAATGAATCGCAAAAGCAAACAACGCAAGCGCCGTCAACAACAACAATAACATCCCACGCATAGATATAACAACAATATACTTTATCAGAGTACGAACCAATTGCAGTTTACAACTATATATATATACTTCGAAGCTAAATAATCCCGAGTGAAATCTCAGAGTGGGGATCATAGACGTCGTACTTGACGTAGATGCACGGGGACAGAGATTCTCTATACACATATACGTCTATTTTCTTCCAGACAATTATTCCTTTATGCGGAAGCGAGACATATATACACACGCATATCGATTAACGTCCTACTGTGACGTGCCAGACATTCGTGTATATATATATGTGTGTGTGTGTATGTGTGTGTGACATTGCCTGACGTCAGACGCGCGCAGCTTAATCACGCTCTCGAGAACCGCTGCTACCACTGCGCTCTTGCTCCTTTGTCGATTTTCGTGGACAATGAAACTCAGCGATTCTTTCTTCAAAGTCACACGCACAGACGCGCGCTTACGAGAATGAAAAAAAAACAGCGCAGCTATCGTTTTTATAATACTAAAATCATATCGCGTTATAAACACATCTACATAGACAGATATATATGAAAGATACAGGCGTCGCGTGGGGAAATCTAGCGACAATAAAGTAGGCGGAACCGATCGCGTCATCACACTCACTCACTCACTCTCTCTCTCGCACTCGAAAACACAGCAGACTAAAAAGTGTGGCCCGTGATGCAACGACAGCTCGGCGTTGGGTAAGATTGCCGTATGCGCTGTGTATGTATATATGTATGTGTAATACCAAAGTACAAGTATATATACATAAGCATATGTTGTTAAGTGTATCGTAGTTCTTCTCTCGCGTTCCGATGCAGGTATACACACATATATATATATACATACATACATAAACACACCGCGGCATGTGCAATCGATATATCGGAGCAACAAGTTGCGCGCGAGCACGAGCGGACCGGTACATACGACGATCAGCGCATCCCAAACGATCGTCGCTGCTGCTGACGACGACGACAACGCATACGCGAGTAAAAAACTGTATATATAAGCTACGACTGGTTTATCCTCTTGGGTTTTTACGGAGGAAAGGTGCGTATACAAGTGAAAGATCGCTCATGCGAATGGTTTTGCAAAAAGTTGAATAGTATATAAGGGGCACATATAGACGATCAAGTAGTGAAAATCAAGTACGGCGAGACCCTTTCGCACGTGCGCGTGCGAGTATACACAACAACACTATATAGAGCTGCAATGTCAAGTTCGCGGTTGCGAATAGAAGAAAGAGAGAGAGGGATGAATAACAACAAAGCCACTCACCTTTCTTATTCCGACGTCGCGGGCAAACGTTGATCAACGGCACGGTCATCTACTTGCACTGATACGGCGACGAGCGCCTCGGCCAGGGCGGCCCGCCTCTGTCCTCGATAATCTTCCTCTCGGTCCACTCCGTCTTGACAGAGAATCTCTCTCTTTTTATCTCACTATCTCTCGCTTCTGCTTCTTCTTTTTCTTCTTTCTTTAACCAACAACACCTCGCTGCTTGTATGCACACTGCAGTACATGCGTCCTGATCCTCAGCTCTCGACGAACTGCTTATAAGTACTACGTAGCAGTTCTCTTTCTCTCCTGGTACGCGCGTCTCTCTCGCTGTGTTGTATACGTATGTGTGTATGTATATATATATATATATATATCTGTCCCTCTGCTGCGCTGCTGTGGCTTGTGTGTCTCTCGGTCGCGCGCGCACTTGCGGCGACGCTGCTGGCTCGTGCTCGACTCGAGCTCTCGAGCGCGCGCGCGCGCGCCTCTCTCTCTATATACGTATGTATGTATATACACACACGCAGTGCAGGCGGGCGCTATATAACACGCGTGCGAGAGAGAGAGAGAGAAGAGAGATGCACCGCTCGCTCTCTTGCGAGCGCGCACACTTGCACGCGGCCCGTCCAATCCCGCGGCTTCTTTGTTCCGGTGCTCTCTGTGCTACTGCTGCTGCAGCTCGCGTGCTGCTTCAGCCTGTGCCTTGCTTGCTTACTTGCTTGCTCGCTCCGTTAACCCGCAGCCGCTGCTGCTGCGAGAGAAAACGCCACTACGAGGAGGAGAAGGAAGAAGGGGCATATACGCACGCGTGTATGTGTGAGTGAGTGAGTAAGAATGTATATGTATGTACACCTCTCTGAGGCAGAGAGAAGGAGGAGGATGAGTCAAAAGAGAGAGAAAGAGAGAGAGAGTGGACGATAAAAATAGAAGGAAGAGATAGTGGGCAACTAGCGCGTGTGTGTGTGTATATAGAGAAGAGAAAGAGAGAGAGAGAGAGAGAGAGGTAAAAGGTGTGTGCGTATGTGCGCGCGTGCTCTGGCTGACCGCCGGTGTAAACATAGGCGACGACGCGCGCCGCGATTTAAAGAGCGAGAGCTCCGAACAGCTGATGCGAGAAGAACGGGGAATGCCTTTTGTGTGCGAGTGATGTGCGCGTGCAGGAATTACACGGTGGAGGGAGAAGGGATATGTAGAAAGAAATGGGGAAATTTAACGTATAGAAAGACGCGTGATAGCGCGATCGAATACGGGAAATTCACCGCGCTCTCATATACGCGTCTTATTTCTCCGTGTTTTCGCCTGCAGCGCTCTCGTGAGCTCGAACTTTATGTTGTATTCCGGTGCTGCTGACGCGGCTCTTTTTCGTTGTTTTACCCGCGAATAAATGGAACGGAATAACTGCGGCGGCGTCGTTGACTGTTTATCTTTCAGGAGGGAAAGAGAGAAAGAGAGTGCGGAATTGATTGTGCATTCTCTCTCTCTCTCGAGCGATAAATAAATTTGTAAAGTGACGTGCGACGTTTATTACTAGTATACGTATATATTTGAACGATCTACTTGTGTATCGGGGATATAAATATTCTGCAAGAAAGAAAGAGAGTTCGAAGGAAAAATATTTTTCTAGAGATTAAAGCTCTCGAGATTTCCCTTGAATCTGCGACGTTCTTATTGTTATATCGCATGAGCGCATATATAGATATATATAATATTTTCCGCGCACGTTGAGAGGAAAAATTGGCTCTAGAGTGACGCGTTTCCACGGAACTCTATATAAACAATTACTTGAAAACTTCTAATACGCTGCAAACGGAAATCTTATTATTGTTTTTGAATTTTTGCAGAGATAAGTCAATGTGAATCACGCTTTATAGTAATAATATTTTCGTAAAATCAATATTCCAAGCTGAGTCGCGCGCTAAATCATTGAACCGAGGCGCAAAAAATAATAAACATTCGCTACGCATATATTTAAAATAAAAATTTCTGTATTCTTCAATAAAAGCGCTTTATATTTCACTACAGACCCGTATATATAAAAATTTTTCATTTACTTCAATATCACACGAGCATTTTACCGCCACGGTATATAGATACCATTATTATCATTTACTCCACCACAGCACGTAAAATTCGCACGGTTACTAGAGCGTACTTTAGCACTGCGTGGCTTCTATAGTATTATATATTGTGTACACCTATACATATATATACATACTCTCTTCGCAGTTCGCACAGAGAGAACGGGCTTATATATAGGCGCTAGCCGCGTAAATCAGTGAAACGCCTCCCCGTTTGATATTCAAACCAGTTGCATGCATTATCGCGCGCCTGCGCGGGCACAATGATCCCCGGCGATCTAGATACATCTAAAACCGCGCGCAGCGATTGTACGATGTCGCGGCGCTTTTCCCTCCCTTTCACGCGAACACATCCGCGCGCTACTATATTACTCTGCTGCTATATTATACCGCTGCGAAAAAAGAAAATATATAAAGGCTACTGCAGTTATTTCTAAATATATCTATATAAGAACGAGAGAAGGCTGCATAAACTGCGCACACGTGACGTGGGACATGTCCTATCTCCGTCAGCGCAGTTCTCTCTGTTTTTCTCTCTCTCTCTCTCTTGCGCTGATGACGCGCCACACGTACTATATTGAAGGAAGACCGCGAGCGAGTATATTGACATCACGCGCGCGCTCGCGCGGCCTCGCGTTGATGATAACGTGGACCGCAGAGTAAAGTGATCACACGGACAAAAGGTTCTTCACTCTTATACGTATATATATACACACGAGTGTATGCTATACTCGTACGATATGGATGCAGGCGAGTGAGAGAGAGAGAGAGAGAGATGTGCGAGAGTACATACGCACGCGGAGCCCGCAGCTAATTTTACGTGCCAATGCCACGCGAGCGAGAATATATAACACCGCGACGGCGAGGTCTTTCATTGTTTTACCGGCGTTTTCGCCTGTGAGTTTGCCTTTTTTTTAGCCTTGGGAATGAGAGTCACTGAGCGAAAGATTTTCGGGTGCGCGAATGTCTCCGGAATTATTTTTGGAGCCGGTTATATATATATATGTACCTCGCGCATACCTGCAGAATTTTAATGCACGCACGGTTCAGATGATTATTCGGCGCGTTGTTAATATACGACGCGGGACGTTTTACAATCCGTTTGATGATGTGTTTCGGGGAGGTTCAGCGTTCGCGAATTTAATTCGAGCGATTAAAACGGTTCAACGACTCTTGCGATCGTGAAGTATATAGTGGCTCGCCGGCTGCGAGAAGTGAATGCACTATTATATGAGGAGGGAATACGCATATAATATGTGCGTGTGAGTGTGTGGGAGGTTGTGAGAGAGTAAATGTTAGATTGATAAATATTGTCGAGCTTTAATGAGATAAGGAGAATATAAATGCACGATAAGTTTAAAATTTTATTAACAGGCCCCTTCGAATTTATGCTGACTTCAAAAATCGCGCAATTTTGCTAGATTTATTTTTGTGCGTGGCACCAGAGCTATAATGTAAGCCGAGAGTTATACAAACTGAAATTTCGTATATTCCTTTTTCATACGCGTAAATACGTTAAGTACTTTCTAAAGAGAAATATATCTATAATACAACGAGGCAGTGTTTGGAAAAAATATCGATTGACTTATCAAAGCTTCCGCCAGTAATGCTGCCGTGCAATATAAATGAGTTCTGAATTTCCGTGCCTAATCTTGTTTTAAAGCGAATTAATATACAGGTATGAGCTTATAAGATTCGTCGTTTTACTGTTATTTTGAACTTGTATATATAGATAGATATTTTTGTTACTCCCGTTACAAAAATATTTATGTAATTATATTATACAGTAGGACCTGTTTTCATTATAATTAAAATTGAGGAAAGTACTACATGAAAACCAATATCGACTTTCATTTTTATTTTCATATATATATACATAATGTATCATTGATTGAAATGATTGCTGAATGCTGCTGATATTTAAAGATTTACGAATAAAAAATTGTTAACTGAAAAAAATGTTAACTGCTTTTCCAACAAATTCAAAAACTCAACAATTTTCAGCTTTTATGCCTTAAGATATACTTCGAATTTGTGAGCCAGTGTTTTTATAACAAATTAATTAAGAAAATTGTATTTTTAATACTATGCTGTCATAAATAGATTTAACTAACTGATATCAAATGTAATAAAACGGACGTAGTACTGTAGAAAATTACGTAGATTGAAGAACAAAATTATTTGAAGTTAATTTCCTATTTGATGTATTTTATTTCCTTTTCTTATTAAATTGAAATATGATTACGTACATAAAAAAATAACCAGAGACTTTCAAGAGAGTTTTAGATTTTAAATGTCGGTTATATTGTTTGTTTTGTTACCTACTATAGATAAATTATAGGTAATACATTTGCACGAATAAATAGAATTTTAAACCGTTTAAAATAGTTTCAACAATTAATCAGTAATTTAAATTATTAAGTTGTGATATTATTGTTATTATATAAAATATTTTATGATAATTTTATGGTTATAATAGCTAATTTATAAGGAAATGTTAATAGATTTGTAAAATAATAATACTTTTTTAAAGAATTTTTTTTTAATCTTTTTTCTTTTGCAAAACAAGAATAAATCGGTTAGCTGTGCAAAAATACATAACAAACATTATAAACGATGTGAAATTGTGCAGGTAAGATTGTGCACTCTGAATCATTCCTAATATCATCAGATTATAAACAAAAGACTCATAAACAAATCATCTGTTCCAAAGTCTGCTTACTTTACATATTTTTCGGTCACAAAATCACATAAAAATTTCTTTCAGTTTTCAAAATTATCAAGTAATATTTTCTAAAAACAAAGTTAGATTTAAAAGTAAGGTAAACATGTCAAATCGTGGTAGTGGCGGTAAATCAACATCAAAGCCGCCAAACACTCGTGGAAAATCATCCCGATCTACCAGACCAGCACCAGCTCCACCTCGACAGGCTCCACCTCCAAGAAAAGGGTAAGTTTTATTGATTTTCAGCGAAATTCTCATTTGAATTTCCCGCCACTACGCTTGAAATAACAACGCGGTAAGTTCAAATGTCTCTTTAAGCACCTAGCCTAACATAAGGCACCACCCGGATTATCTTCATCTTAATTTAATAATATTCACCACCTCATCCCAATGGAATTGCACAGCTCCACATACACGTATATCTCGTTATTTCCCGAAGAAAATTTATCGCGAAAAACAACATCGCGCAATACTTTTTTAGATCTCGTAACAATAAAGCACTTTTCCCCAGTCATGCGCGATTTTGGCACTACGCCCGGCAAAGTATTGCGCGCGTATCGTCATTTATCGCGTATATTTTGCGGAAAAAGCCGTCACGTGCGTGCTTTCGTCCCAATATCTCCTGTTTATCCATCGTTTTCACCGAAAATTTCCCGAAAGTTTACATCACCAATTGCAACTTCACTTATGGTATGTATCTCGAGGATGCGCGAACGGTCAGGGCGCTCGATGCCAAACTTACTGAAGTGAGTCGTGAGTTGCGCACGTGCCCACGTCACTTCTGCTCGGCTTCTAGAACTTCGTGTTAACCAATGAACGCGCGAATCAAGCCTCCCACCGCGTTGCCTTACGTAATCATGCTGCCAGCTTCGGAGCGGAAGTTTAAAGAGCGAAGCCAGAGCGCCGGACGGCCGAGAACTCAGTCGCAAGTTGAAGCTCATTGAGTTGAAACGTGTTTCATAGAGCAAGTGCGTTATTAAGCGCCCTTGATATTCGCTAAACCTTGTGTTGTTAAGAAAAACTCGGATCAAAATGCCACGACGTGGACGAGCCTCCGCACCCCCGCCAAGGACGTAAGTACAGCATTTTTTCTTCTGCTACACATGTTTGACTATAGTTTTCAAAGGGGTAAAACAGGCGCGTGCGAAATGTTGCAACTCGCGAATTTGCTAGAATTCTTGAGCGTCGTCGGAATGTTACGTCACATTTCACGCGGTCACTATCAAGACAATGTGATTGACACTGATTGGAGATGGGTCCAAAGGGCACATTCTTCGGAGTCGGCTGCTACGATATCAAAGTTTACTTTGATATCACGTGTTGATGGTATTTGCATAATCATCAAGTTAATCGTCTCGGTTGTTGGTTATGTAAACTATGATTTTGCTGTCTTTGAATTTTAAGATAACAATGAACATAAAGAAAATTGTTCGTACGCTATCTCTTTGTTAATAGGAAAGGAGTTTTTTAAAATTGATGACAGCATTAGTGACTAATCAAATATGTAGTATTGTTGACATTGATCATTGAACTTGAGCCAAATAAAGTAAGAGCAAGACAGTAGTTTAGCTATATTGATCTGTCTCGCAGTCTGATGCAATAATTTCCATTTTTATAGGTTTATTGACAATTTTTTTTCTAAATTTCAGTGTCAGGCCTTCGGCACCTGTAGCCCGTGCTGCTCCAGTTGCAGCACACCCACCAGCACATGCACCTGCTGCTACACCCATGGTTGCCCAGCCAGCTCAGCAAGGACCTTCTCTAATGGGACAAATGGCTGCTACTGCTGGTGGTGTAGCCATTGGTTCTGCAGTTGGACACACCGTTGGCCATGCCCTCACTGGAATGTTCAGCGGAGGATCCAGCGAGGTCGCAGCAGCCCCAGCTGCAGCAGCACCAGCAGCTGCTGCTCCAAGTGCTGCTGCTCAGCCCAGTGGAGCCTGTGCTTGGGAGATTAAGCAATTCTTGGAATGCGCTCAGAACCAGACCGACCTTACTTTGTGCGAGGGTTTCAATGAAGCTATTCGTCAATGCAAAACTGCTAATCGTGAGTATTTACTTTATAAGAAATATTGTAAGATTAATGAAGGAATTGAATAAAATTTTTAATTGTGAAATATTTATTTTCTGTTACAGATTTAGCCATCTAAAGGTGGAAAAACTAGTTACTTCAATTACTAATTCGAATTTCTTTTCGACACAACAATGTTATTAAAATTGTTCAGTTTTTAATTTTTGTATAGTCCTATATTTTTGTTTACACTTGTTTCAAGATATTCCGAAAGTAATATACCTCATTACTTGTAAACTGAGAAATAAAATTAGTTTGTAATCTTACTCCAGAAAATGTGTTTTATTTTACATAAACCTTAACAATAAAATTTATTTTAATGCATACATAAATTTTGATTTATAATAAATATAAGTTTCCATAGGGATCAGATTATCAATTCTTGTAAATAGTATTGCATGTTTTACACTTTTTGGAAGTACATTGATATTTCTATTCGATTACAGCATATAATTTAGAGAATAAGGCGTTGAGTAGCACCAAATAATTATTGAGTCATAATAATACAAAGAGAATAATATATGTTAGTTCTACAAAGTTACTAATATTCATAAAAATAGACATACATTTGAAAAATATTTTTATATACAACTTGTTAAAACTTTTTGTTAATGATTAGTCATTTTCTTCAAAAATTAAATATATGTTTGTTAACATAAAATTTTGCTTTTGATCTATTTATAATTTACAATTGCCATTTCAATTTAAATTATAATCTTAAATATAAATTAATCATCAGAGAATAAATGAATTTTCATGCATTCTTTATCATTTAATTATTACTTACAACTACTTCTTGTAAATGCACTGGTAAAAAGGAATTTTATAGGTTTGTTTCATGCATACATATCATTCGTTTATTATTTGACATTCAAATATTATAGAATGAAGTTCTTTATTTTATTATGACTCAAAAGTTAGTGGTTAATTACAATTTAAAACAATGAATGCATTCGTTTGTTATAAAAAAAATTTGTATTAGCTATTTATACAAAATGATTATTATGACCTGATGTATTCAAGATATTTTATTCAAATGGTTTTTGAAACGTTATAGGGGAGATGTTGTGATCATTCAACCAATGCCTCGACAACCTGGTATGCTTGGTACATTTGCAGGGACTGCAGCTGGTGTTGCTGCGGTATAATTACTAATGTTACATAAATACGCACATTCTAAAGAAGGATGTTATAACATTGGATATTACAGGGAACAGTTATTGGTGATAAAATAACAGGGAGAAATGAGTCTGATTCTTCAGCATCAGTACCTCCTGCAGGTGCACTGCCAGCTGGCCCTTGTCAGTATGAAGAACAACAGCTTCTTGGCTGTGCTCAAACTCAAGCTGAACTAAGACTATGTGAATCCTTTAAACAGGCTTGGATGGATTGTTTACGGAGATATAGTATGTTATGCATTTTATTTGATTTTTATCATCAAATCGATAAGGTTATCAAACTTTGTCGGAAAATGGCAGTAAAAATATTTTTCAAATAAATCAATATTAAAACTCAATCACAATAACAATCTTTATTCTTTTAATACTTGAGTATTTGTATACTTTCATGTATAAATATAGATTCATTCAACAATTTTGTCAGTAAAATAATTAAAATCTTTTATCCATGTTTATTAAATAATTATTCAAAATTCTTAATATTTGCTTATTGATAATATAACAGTTATAGACTAATAAAGTAAGAACTTTATTAAAAAGATAACTTACTTAAAAAATAAATAATTCTTAAAATCATTTACATAAATTTAAATTTTTAACTTTGAGATATATCCAGTACCATTAGCATATTGTACAATTACTTGTTTATTTATTTCGTTTATACAATCATTGAATATTATTATAAATAAAAAAAACTAAATATATATATCATAGAATTTTCTTGATTATTTTTATATTTTAAAATAAAAGATGAATACATTATAACAATTTATGAAATGAAAGCTACATTTTATAAATAAAAATTTCGATATAAATGGTCAACATAAATTATGTGTCTATGTACATTTGTTAGAAAATAGAACATTTTAGTAATAATTCATGTAACCTTTCCGATTTGAGATAAAATTTACTATACAATAGAATAGTTCGTATTTTAAAAAATATCAAGTATTTCAAATTTATAGTTTGACTTTATTGCAGATTCGTGATGAGTACAAAATAATGTCGAGAAGAGTTGTACTACTACTGATAATTAGACATTCAAGAATATCTGTAATAAAGTCAATATTTTCTTATACGCAATTTGATCGTTTTCTAATTATTTTACTCAAATATTTTAAATAGGGATTTTCACAAGCGACTAAATACACTCCAGCGAATAATAGTTTTCATAAAATGAACGCGTTTTAGAAACGAACGTTTATTGAATTAGAACGGATGCCGTAAATTGTTAAGAGGGAATGGTAGACTATCTTTTATCCGTATTCAAGACTCGTAAAACGATGAAACCAGCAAAGGTAGCCACTGCAATACCGATTCCCGCTTTCCACCAGACGACAGAATCTCCTTGCATCAATCCAAATTGTTTCATGTGTCTGAAAATACAGAAACTATTAATGATTTATGAAAATGTTTCATTGCACTGCTTTATCACTTTTTAGTAAAACGAGGAACATGAGTATTTATTCAACATCTTACTAAAGATTGAAAAGCTTGATTATTTCAAAATCTATTACAAATGTTAAGATCGTAAATGACATCTATAAAATAAAGTATAAAGCCTGTCATGCTCATGCAGTCGCACTGTTATTTGTATACACATCCTATTATTTCAATCTTTTTAGTAGTAAATGTAGTTAAAATGAGCTTGGCGAACTAAGAAAAAAACACATTAAAATTAAAGTGAGTTTGAAAGAAGTTTCACGTGAAAACGGAGAAACGCAACGAAACCTTGCGACAGAGCTCCACCACTGAGTTGGTGACGGTTTGAGAAGCAACATGTGCACCATACGCCTCAATGGGCTGAAAAAGAGAGCCAACATCGTACTTTATTATGCTCGGAAGCTCTGTTGGCAATCAAGAGACGCGCGATAGAGAATGGTATGCCCTCAAATGTAAAGAAGTGTAAATGAAATGATCGAACAGTGCTCACTGACTACGATGATGTCTTACAAAAACATTTATTTGTGTAATTTTGAATATCAGACCAACCTGTGTTTGTAAAACAATACCCACGCTGCTTGAAAGCGGCTAAACATGAAATTGCTTTTTATTAGTATTGACGAAAATTTGTGGTGTAGAGAAAAAAATAGAAAAGAAAAAAGTATACAGTAAAGGATAATCAAAAAGCAATTTTGTCTACTGAAATACCAAGGCTACAGTAGGTAATTTTGTACCATTAAATTGTGTATATATAGAAGTTGGAGTATATGTAACGAAAGATAAATAAAGTTAGAATAAAAATAGTACTACTTTTTAACCAATTTTCTAAATTGATTTACCTTTGTATTTTAAATTATGCAATTTGTGTCTATACATATGTGTATATAATATTAATCGTCTTAACAAGAAGAAACAAGTATATGTAATAAAATCAATATTTATATTCTTCTTTTATATATAATATGTAATAATTAATTAAAATATTGAAATATATATATAACGAAAAAATTTTATTATAAAATTTACTTACGGAAAGGCTGCCATCGTAGCCAATTTTATGAAAATTTCACGACGTACGGTACGTGAAACACTATAAGGCTGTGGGGGCATAAGTTTGTACTTGCTGCAAAAACTTGCTGGTTGTAATAAATACTCCTGTTTTATTTCTGAGAGGTCGCTTTTGTTTGCTATTATTAATACAGGGATTTTACTTTCAGCAAAATATTTCTGTAAAAATAAAATTATGTGTTAGATTTCGAGTTATCTAAGATTTTTTCATGATAAAAATACCGAAAAAGGCAATTTAATTAAGTAATAAAATACAGACAATAAAGCACGAAATTAATTGCTTTAGTTTCATCTAATTGTTAAGTAAAATTGTCAAATATAACGAAAAAAATGCATACATAAAAAATAAAGATTTCTTTTATAAAATCATAAATATAAAGCATTCATATTATATTCCATTTCATAAATCAATTAATCAATAACTGCAGCTTTTTGCTATTCCTTTATATATTTAAAAAATCTTAAAAGCAGTCTAAAAATATCTACCAACTTTATAACAATGATAAGCGTTTTTGAAAATATTTAAGATTTAACATTGAGAAAAAAAATGAAATGGCTTGTAATTTCCTTTAAAAATATTATTTTAAAAAATAATTCAGCTTCTCGTGAAAAATATTTTTAAAGAGTTTGAATGATCTTTGAGCAAATAAAAATTTTTTTAACTTTTGTTAAAAAGTAATCATTTTAATTTTTGAATTTTCAAAATTAAATCTTGAAAATATTCAAAAACTGGTCATCTACATTAAATAGCTCATAAAAAATACATCACAGTAATACTTGAAATTTTTAGATTGCTTTTGAAGCATTTAAGTTATTGTGAAAAGAGTCTGTTTCTCTCATCACATTGATGTACAGACTATGTATTAAAGAAAACTTACTATATAAATTCTTGCTATGTACTCAAAAGATTTTGGATTACTAGTGTCATAAACAAGGGCAGCTGCATCACACTGAATCTGTGCTGGAGTCAGAGCATCTTGAACGTTTAAAATATTAATATCTCTCAAAATTATAGTTTTTTCTTGTCCATATACATGAGCTGTATTTACAGTGAGATGGGAATTACTTGGTACAGTGTCATTATTTAATTTCTGTAAAAATAAAATGTTAATTAATTTTAAATGTATTTACTTTTCATAGAAAAAATTAAAGTTACTAATTTGTATAAGTACTTCAAGCTTTGGATCAATAAATGATCTGCAAAGTGTTGTTTTTCCAGAACTTCTTGGCCCAATCACATGACAACAATAAACATTGCGACTGGACTGTTTTTTAGCAAGATCAAGTTTCTTTTCTCTTGTTACAATAACTGCTGATGTTGGACACTCATTATTATACAAATTATATCCTAAATAAGCCATATATTCTAAAGTCTTTTTTACATTCATGTAAGTCATAAGAGCCCACTGACACATGTATCCTTGATAAGTAATCCATCCCTAGAAGTGTACAGATATTTTTATATCAGTCTTGAATGTAAACATAAAGTAAAATAAATCTTTTTATTGATGAATTTACCTTCTCATTTGTAGCAACAGTATACTTATATTCTTCTCCCCAAGGAGGCACAATACATTTAGAAAACAATGATTCCAATTCATGAGGGGACAAAGCACCATCTCTATCTCGATCATGCAGCATAAAAAGTTGTGTCAAGAATTCTTGACCTTTATGAGATAATTCTGTTGTGCATCCAGAAGGAACTTTGAGACTATAAAAACATTTATGTAAGTATTTATATAATAATCTCTACATTGTTTAACATATTGCAGAAAACTTTTATATTGTAGAAAATCTTTTTATGTTGTACTTACGGAGGATTTATATATTCTTTAGACATTTGAAGATCATTATCATAACCAAATTTTCTTAGAACAGCCCATGTTGTTTCATTTCTTCCTCTTTGAATAAATAAGCATTGTAAAAACATAAAACCTTTCATTGTGACACAACCATTACATACTCCATCTTCAATATTTTTTGATAGAACAGCTTTTACATCTTCCAACACTTGTGGTTGCAATGGGGTATTAAAGCACCACTGCTGAAATGCATTTAATTCAGCATCACTCAATAAGCCATCGTTGTCAACGTCACAAATCTAAATAAAATAGATAAATTAGTACCAAGAAATTATTTATATTATTCAATTATTTATTACAAAATTTTTACCTTAAATATCCTTTGCAATGCAGTTTTACATTCCTCAGTCAGCTAAAATAAAAGTAAGTACAGAATAACAATAACATAAAGTTAACGAAATTTCATAACAGTTGTCAATTAATTTACCTCCTGTGTGTCATAATTGTATAAAGGAGTTGTTGGATGCAAAACAGCCTTCTGTGCGTAGTAAAACATCTCTGAGATATTCTGCAATGTCTTGGCAGAGCACTAAAACATACAAGTGTTAAATAGCTTAATTGTACCAATTTGTATACTTATTAACATTTGGTTGTCAATATCTTAGAATTGCAATTATTTAAATAAGTTTATAGACTTTAAATTCTTTTTTGTATCTATTCAATCTACCAAATAAAAAATTTTAGCATAAAAAAGTATTAAGTGAACAGCAAAAACACATTACCTCGATGCAACTCTCGATTTCCGAAAATTCTTTCATAATTGGATAAACATCTTCAATTGTTGAATAATCAATAACATCAATTTTATTGCCGACAAGTACAACTGGACAGCGGTTACTAGCTGTACTTTTTCTAATTAGTGGTAACCAATAAGATTTTGCATTGTCCAGTGTTTCTCTATCCTGCACTGAGTAAACAACGCAGATGACGTGTGCTTTTAGAATCTCATCACAAAGTTGGTCCTCTGTCTGTTCCATAGCTGTATAAGATAAAACAAGTAAATGACATTAATAACAAAAGAAAATCAAAACAATAAGTACTAAGAAAAGTTCTGTCGACTCACCAGAATAGTCTACTATCCGAGTGGGCACTTGCTCTGGAGTAACATCGGCAGGGATGGTAATCTCTTCAGCCTTACTGGGCACATCCTCAGCATACTCGTCGCTGACCAACGACAGTATCAAGGAGGTTTTGCCGACCCCTCGGTCACCCACGAGGAGAATCCTGACATTTCTCCTGGGGTTGCTCTGGGCGCGGTGAAGCGAATTCACAACCATTTCTCTCTAGCAACGTCACCGCCGACGAGCTCGAAGCTCCTCACCAGCGTAATCCCAAGGGAAGACCGTGCATCCTAGTTCTGTGGATCTCCAGGCGAGAGATCCACAGCGAGACGAAACGAAGATACGCAAAGAGTGATGAGAGAGCGAGCGCTAAAACGAGCTCAATTCTCCGTGTGAATGAACGAGTGCAATAGAGAGAGAGAGATAGAGGCAGTCTCGGAACAAGATTTTCTTGCTTCACACGGTAGAGATAGCGGCAGCCCTGGTAACTCGACACTGCGGATGTTTTCCCGGCGTAACACCCACACGCACGCAAGCACGCAGGCACACTCACGATGGCAGGTCACGCGCTATGAAACACACATTCGCGGAAGAAAGGATATGCACACGAGCTCGCACACACAAGGAGTACGCGACGGTTCGGATTTACGTCCTCACCGAGAAGACGACGACTAACATCCTGACCTAACCTTCATTTCCATCACACACTCTACCTGTCCGTCCCCTGGGACTCGGATAGCAGTCCGCGAACATAAACAATAATGGCTCCTCTCCTTCACTCGGTCCTTCGTGCTACCACCACACCGTGCACACAACACGCGCAGTTTATCGCCGCGGGGGCGATTCAAGAGAATCTCCCGTCGTCCGTAAGTAGAAACACTCTCACAGACATACACTCAGACACATACATAAACTATACACAGACACGTAACAGGCATACGCAGCAGCAATCGCGCGCCACAAGCACGCACACAACGAGGGAATATATCTCACCCGCAGAGAGAGAACGAAGCTCCCTCTTCTCTTTCTCTCTTTCGCGGGATGCGCGCGCCGAGGGTGGGCTTTTCAAGGTTACGCGCTCATGGAGCGAGAGGGAAAGAAGGAGCAAAGTATACAAATATGTGTATATACCGTATATAGCGTCATGTGTATGTACACACATATATATAGGAGCACGCGCCAGTAGCACGAGATGGATTTTCTTTGCTCCGCTACGCGTCGGTCGCGCCACTCTCCGGCCCGGGGAGCTCCATCTCGGATCAAAACGGAGCGCGCGCATGCGGTGCATAGGTATATATACTGCACATGCGCGCGAATTAAGCTGCGTCGTTAAATGGACCTCTGGAGCGCAAATTTTAAAGACTGCAGCTGCACGAGCGCGGGGGTATACCTACTGGTTGGAAGCTGAGGATATTTTTATGCGCCGCTTAGATTTCGCGGTATAACATTTATGGAAGCTGATGGACGAACGTTCTGGAAACGTTGTTGAATTTCGCTTTAAATAAATTAATATTCGCATAGGACATACGAATATGATAGGCGTATGTTTATTTTTGTTTTTGTGATGCGGAGTGAATAATCTTTTTTTCTAATCCATTTGTTAAGATATATTAGTCGATTGACAAAAAAAAACATACTTAAAAGTATTAAAAAGGTTTACATCACCTTGATTGATCACTTGGATATAAAAATGCATTTTAATATGCTATTGATATTATATTGTAACAGATAACGCACGCAGATTAGTACGCTATCGATGCTGTTAAATACAAATAGTATAGCGTTAGCCGCGGTTTTTATACGATTTTTTTATCTCCATATTAAAAATTAAGTTAACGCTTCATATTACAAAAAGCTTTATACAATAATGACTTATGCAACAATTAATAACTTTGCCGAATTTGACGTGATGAAGCTGAATAAAAATAAATTTCACAGTTTCCCTATTTATCGTTATAATAAATGAATAGATCGTATGTCATTATATTTTTTTTATTGTCATAATATACAAGTGCACTAGATAAACAAATTCTTTACTGATACGTTGATTTATGTCGTTAATAATATAATAGTTAATTAAAACATGATTTCGAAGTCTTATAATAATTCTAACTTACTATCTTAATTAACAATGTGTTCACGTTGATACAATAAAGATATAATAAACTGATGAGTATGTCTTGGGAAAATCATATTATACCTATAGCATTAGTTATAACACTAATTACATTATACAGGGTGTTCAAAAAGTCCCGGACCGGTAGAATAGGTAAAAGAAATTGCTTGACCTTGAAATGACCTTGAAGGTCGAGGTCAAGGTCACAGAAAAGGTCACCGACGGATAGCTAGGATCATTTCCTGCAACTTTTGTATTGGTCATTTTTCTGTGCGACGCCTACTTTTTAAGTTATTCTACCAGTCCGCGACTTTTTGAACACCCTGTATATTTTTTCTACTAGCATTTGAATATAGCGAAAATTCGTAATTTCCTTAAATTTTGTAATGTGTGAAGCCTTATATCTTTGGAACCAAAAGTCCGTTTGAACTTTTAAGAAATGGCAAAGATAGATCTTTTTGCGTACTTTTCGAACGGTCTAATTATTTTTCTGTTTTTTGAAGCTGTTTGAAGATAGTCAAAAATCGTAAAAAATATACGGCACTTAGGAAACTGTAGAATAATTATTTTTTAATAAT
>JAWWEQ010000010.1:4057124-4073406 GCA_035583055.1 Torymus tubicola
AAGACTTGAAGAATATTTCAGTCAAGTTTTCAAATTGATTTAGTATTTTACAAAAGTCGCTCATGCTACCTTAAAGAAAAAAAGTATATATAAAAACATGCCAGTTTTGTAGATGGAAAGTGTTTACCTACAGATATGCGTCACGTTTATATTTAAAAACTTTTATTCTAAATTATATTGGAAATTCTGAATATTTTAATAGAATTTAAACGTTTATTAATGATGACAGCCTGTCTTCTTTATACTTTACCTTAATTTTAACTCTGCACTGATTACTTTTGTCATTCCAACTTATTTTTCATGTCATCGTTACCTTAAACATAAAAAACATTAAATTACCTTATTTTTCAAATGATATAGTTAATAACGATAATGAAAATATTTAAAAGTAATCCGTAAATAAATGTATATCCACTACCGCACAGCACACGAAATTCTTGAAGAATAAACTGATGTTTCATAGAAGAGTACTGCATGAGACCTCATGCACGTTCAAAGTACGAGAAGAAAAAGCATATCATATGATGGGCATATTTAAAAATACGCATATGCACAGATAAACTTGTGAAATAAACATAATATGATAACCCGACCGCGCATAATCACCTGCGTGAAGTCTGCAAAAATTTATCGAAATTATCTTCCTCTTGCGAAAAGTTCGATACACGAATAAGGTATATCAGTTGCGGGAAAAAGAATTGCCGATTATGTAAAAAATTGAATTGCAACCGAAATCCATCATGCAATAGATAATGCAGTATAATTAAAACTATAATAGACTGCTAATATGGATATCTGTACATTTATTGATATATATGAAAAGTTGTAATACTTTATTTATATATAGTATTCACATAAATCTATTAAGTAAAATATTTTATAAATAATAAACGCAACTTTTCTTGAAAAGTACACCACTTATGGGTAGATGGATGGAAAATGAATACCATTATTACAATTATTGAACGGCTAACAAAGTGTGTATTACTGTTCTAATCATATTACAAAATAAATATTGTAAATTGATGAGTACATATACACAAATTTGTGGCAGTTCAATTGTATCAAAACTTACAGTAGCTTTGATTGAAGTTAAAATCGTAGGCTACCAATTTCTTAGTACACGGCATCACGGATGTCAAATTAGAATGCACAATAAGTGTACCCGAGATAGGGAAGTTACAGTTAAAGTGGTTTAGTTTACTATTATTTATATAACCAATTTAAGTCCTTGCAAGCAAATTTTGATCCGTTCCTATGTAACGGCATTAGTTTTGAAAATTTTTATATCAATGTTTTAATCATTACAACCTGGTATATAGTGTCATATATGAAGAAATCCAATCAAATTTTATATTTATTGCGGCCTCATAACTGAAGAAAAATTGTGCGGAATTAGAAACGTCGGCTATAACGTACCATTACATATAAAAGTTTCAAAAAAGAAAATAAAATTAGAGAAAAAGGACTTTCATTTCCTCATTTTAAAATTAAAATATCTTGATTTCTTCAAAAGTTGAGCATGAATGAGCATACAAATACATAAATCACAGAAATCAGAATTCCCAATATTGAAAGTTATTATTATGCCTGTCACTTTGTTTTCGGTTTCTTTTTTCAGACCTTTTGTGAGACGTTTCTGGAATAAATAGCTGAGGATCAAAAAAGTTTTTTTGCCATTTTCTTAATAAATTTCAGCATTTAAAAAGTGAGACATTCTTCATACGTGTAAATCTCACGAAATCGGCAAAAAAACTCGAAAAATGGATTGAAAATTTTTTTTTCGAGCACACTTATGAAACTTTGTTTTTCTTGTTGATTAGAATATCGAGAATGAAAATTCGCGGTTCATTGAAATCCATTGAATGGTATCATTGTTCAATTGCGAATTTCTATTTTCGATACTCTAACCAACAAGAAAAACCAAGTTATAACCAAGCATAAGTGTGCTTGAAAAAAAAAATTTTTAATCCATATTTCGACTTTTTTGAAGATGTCATGAGATTTTTACATATATTTAGTAAAAAAAGTTTAATATAATGTTATACATACACGTTATGTGCTCATTTCTTTATTAATGATATAAATAATATTGTGTGTTATTTTTTTGTAAAAGCAAACCTTATGCAATTACAATATTCTTTTGAAAGAAGCAAAACAATTTTTATTTATTTATTTTTGTGTTTTTATAGAAAACTAATAAGTTTTCTATAAATCTTAATCAGGGCCGACAAGTAGTTTTTAAGCGTTTCTTGTATCTGCCAAAATATGGTGGACTCAAACAGCTATGAATAAATGAAATTTCCACTTCATCGAACATATTTCGTGTTCAAATATTATAAAAAGTTCATAAATCCTATTAGAAATGAAATAAATAACTGGTCAGTTTACATCCATATATTACATTTAATAACTACCAATTGAAAAAGCAGAATACAAGCACTGTCTATTTCTTTCTTTAATCTTTACTTAGAAAGTTATATCAGAATTTGTTAGAACAACAATGACTGATAAAAAATATTAACTTGTTTTTTATAATAATTAATTTTTTTAATAAATTTTCTACCATCATTAATTAAAATAAATACAATTTTTTTAATTTATATGTATGTAATTGTATTAATAACTTTCCAGTTTATTATTTATTTAAACGGTTTAATAAGTTTTTAATAACGTTGAGTTATTTCTTACCATTAATATAATAAATATAATAACTTTGATAAATTTTTAGAAAGTATTTTAGGTTTATATGACAAGTAATTTATATAAAAGAAGGACCATGACAATGAATACCATAAAAAAGATAATACAAAGAAGTTGAGAACTAATAATAAATAGACTACGTAATTTTTCTGAACGAAAAACGTACTACTGACGATTAATTTTCTTTTTTGGCACTGTATGAAAATTCTAATAAAATTCCACCAGACACAATATAGATGTGCAATGTCAATCAACTTTTGTAATCTTCCATGCGCAAAATTTAACACGGCAGCATAGCTTACAGGGGGTCAAGAGGTTGTCGAGTTGGCTGTACCGATAATGATACGAATTTGGTATAAAAGACCGGGGACCAGCGTCAGTTGGCATGCACAGCACTTGTATCACAATGCGCTTCAGCATCGTGTTCCTCGGCCTATTGGCCCTCACGGCCGCTATCCCCACGTCACCGACGCTCCAAGGTGGTAAGTATGATTAAATCGGGTCTGCTACCGTTGCAATCGTTTTCGGACAAAAAATGCGGCGCGTAAACATCATCGGACTTATTTTCGAGTTTAAGTTATATTGTTTATTTTTCGTGCTTGGAAAGATACTGGCGCTTGCCAATACATTATTTTGACTGAAATTAATCATGTTTACACTCACTCATAATCGTGCATGTGGTGATAAATTACTAGTACCGTTGAAACTTTGTTTCAAACATGAGAAATACGAGATAATCTATGTAATTGTGCAATCATAAAAATTGCTAAATATCTTAAGTATACTTAAATTATTAATTTTATTTCAAACGATAAAAATATTATTGATATATAGTTCAATGCGGAATAATTTGAAAAATTTAAAATACATCGATAGCGAGAAGCATCTCGTCTGTGACTTTACATATATTGAAACTATTTAATCGAAAAAATAACTTTTATAGCCAACCAGGAGCTTTTGCACAAACAACAGGATGTCATCCACCTGTTGGAAAACATTGTCGGCACTCTGCCACATGAACACCTCCTCGAATTGGGAATGACCTACGAATTTGAGCCGAACCTACAGAACTACGAAAACCCGTCAGTGGTCAAGTACTTCGTCGGTCTTGTTAAGACCGGACATGTACAGCCCCAGGGTACTCCATTCTCAGTCTCAGTCAGCGGACTCCGTAAAGAGGTCGCTCTCTTGACTCAGATCCTTATTGGTGCCAAGGACTACCAGACCTTCTTAGCCACCGCTGCCTGGGCTCGTGTTCACATCAACCAGGATCAGTTTGTGAAAGTAAGTAAATTAAAAAAGTTAAGAGTTTTAAATCTAAACGAAAAATTAAAAATATATTGTTTTTATAGGCTTTCAGCAGTGCTGTGCTCCAACGTCACGACTTGCAAGGTGTTATCCTTCCACCCCCGTATGAAGTATACCCACACTACTTCTTCGACACCCGTATCATCCAGAAGGTTCAGGACTACGTTAACAAACATGGTCTGGACTATCAAGGTGAAAACGTACAGGGTCAACACAATATTCACCACATCCACGTCAACTACACCTCCTCCCTTCCTTACGGAGAAAACCAAATCGCCTACTTCACTGAAGATGTCGGTTTGAGTGCTTACTACGCTTACGTTCACTTGGCTAGCTACATGTTGCCATCTGTAAGTTATACTTTACGATTTTTAATTTTTTTTAGAATACATTTAGAAATTAACTGAGACAATTCTATATTTACAGGGTGGTGGTCACCAATACCAAGGTGGTTACCAACAGCAACACGGAGTCGACGAAGGTCACCACGACCACATCGGCCATGGTGCTAACTTCTACTACATTCACCAGCAGTTGCTCGCCCGTTACAACCTGGAGCGTCTTGGTCAGGGTCTCGGCCCCATCAGGGACCTCGACTCCTACTACGAGCACATTGAGACACCCTTCAAACCCCACCTTCGTTACCTTAACGGTCTCGAATTCCCCGGTCGCGAGGAGCACATCGTCATCACTCCCCACCACCACAACTACGAAATGATAAAACTCATCAGCGTTCTGGAGCGCAGAATTGTTGACGCCATCGACAGTGGACACGTTATCACCCCCCAGGGTGCTTTCCTGTCTCTTTACCAACCCCAAGGTCTTAACATCCTTGGAGAGCTCATCGAAGGAGCTGGTCGCAGCATCAACCCCCGATACTACGGCAGTCTCCTGGCTGTTAGCAAGAACCTCCTTGGTAACGTGCCCGAATTCAACAACATCTGGGAATACACGCCGTCTGCTCTTGAACTTGGCCAGACCTGCGTTCGTGACCCCATCTTCTACCAATTGTTCGACAAGATCCTCAACTTGTTCCACTACTACCAAGAGGCCCTCCCCGCCTACCAATACAATGACGTCATTGTTCCCGGAGTCAAGATCGAGAAGGTCGATGTCAGCGACCTCATCACTTACTTCAGCGACTACGAAGTTGACCTTAACAACGCCGTGCCCCAATCTGTTGGACAGCACTCTGAGCACCAGCCTTTGCCTCACGTCAAGGCTATGCTGAAACGTTTAGACCACAAGCAATACGAATACACCATCAACGTCGCTGCTGAGAAGGCCCTTCCTGGTGCTGTTGTCCGCGTCTACGTAGGACCCAAATACAACTACGATGGACAGCCCATCGACATCAACGTACACAGACACTACTTCTTCGAACTTGACCAATTCGTCTACGACCGTAAGTATTCTAAAGAAAATAGTTTCTCGATTTTAGAAAATTATAATATAAAATGAAGTTTAAATTAATGGTAAATAATTATACTTGTAGTCACTGAGGGACACAACATCATCGTTAGGAACTCACACCAGGCTACTGGACAGAGCTACGACTGGCCATCCGTCCAACAAATCAAGGAACACGTTGAAGGCGCTATCCGCTCCCAAAACCCATACTACATCACCTACGTATGTATCGACTTCAGTCTTGTATTTTCCTACCCAATACAATTTTACCATACTTTAGCAAACTGAATGCAATAATTGTATTTTTTAGCCACAGCAACTGTACGGCTTCCCTGCTAGGTTGACCCTCCCCAAGGGATCCCAGAGCGGTTTCCCACTCCAATTCTTCGTCATCATCACCGCTGGAGCAGAACACCAAGGTGAGCACTACGGCCCGATCGTCGAAGAAGAATGGATGACCTACCAACCACAGCACTACCAGATCGTCGGAGACGAAGAATACGAACAGTACACCAAGCAACCCATTGACAAAATCCACGGTGGATACCAAACTATTGAAGTCATTCCAGACTTCGACGGTCAACTCATCACCGAAGGTACGTCCTACAGATATCTTAATATTATTTATAAGGATGTACCTGACTAGAACCTTTACGTAAAATTGATCTATTCTTTAGGAGTGTGGCACTGGGGCTACCTGTACAAGAGATACCCAGGCAGCTACGCCTACCCACACTGGCAGCAAACTTACTACAACAACGTGCAGGGAGGACTATCCCACCACGGCAAAGTGCATCATGAGCCCCACGACACTGAAAACTTGGAGGGCGAGTACATCGGCTCTCAACACTACGGCGGCCAGCAGCACGGTGGAATCATGGGCGGTCACGGTGGACAACCTGGCATGGTTGGTGGCATGAACTACGGTGAAGGCCTCCACATGCAACAGGGTTACCACCACCAGGGACAGCAGCACATGATGGCTGGTGGTCAGCACATCCAGGGCGGTCACGAGCTCAACATGCACAAGCAACACATGGGAGTTGGAATGCACCACGTCCACATTCCCGAGGGCCAGTACCACGGTAGCGGACACTACCCAGGTGGCAGCCACTACCACGGCCAGTACCCATCCGGTGTCTACCAGGGCTGGAAGGGACACGACGAACTCCTCCACAGCTACTACCAGAACAAGCACATCGGTGACATCATCGGTGGTGCCGTGTCACTTGACGGCAAGCCCCTCGGCTATCCGTTCGACAGGCAGCTCGCCCACAGCGCCTTCTACGCGCACAACATCTACATTAAGGACGTCGTTGTCTACCACGTCGATGAATACATCCCCGAGTACTAAATAGAATAGGCTTGGCGCTGTACCTTAATTATTCCTAATTTTAAGTTTTTTTCTTGTTGTATTGTTTTATTTTTCTAATGGAACGCGTGGGAGACGAGTGAATTGACTCTTAAATGCGTTTGTGATTGAATGTGCATTACGCCATTGTTTTGCGCGTCAACGAACCTACGTTGACGATGTAGAAGCAAAAAATAATAAAAAAAAGATTATGTGCGTATATTTGTCTTATTATATTTATTTTTACCTATATCATTTTGATCGGGTTCATATATATATATACAACAATAATGCTTTATTTGTACTTAGAAAATTGATTGTTCTTCACTTTATTACTGAAGTGACAAAAAAATAGTCAGAGAATTGTTTCTTCCTGTTTGAAGAACACTCAAAACTGTTCATTCTCTATATGTTTAACATATGATTAGGTAGATTTTTCTCATGATAACAAATAGATGTTGATTGTGAAATTGTAGAATGGATATGGCAGAAATTGGCTCAGTTTGACGAAATCCCATCAATGGTCCTTGGGTTGATGTCTATTCTCCAGTCATCATCTCCATGAATTCTAGAAAGAAACAACTCAATTAGAAAACTAATAAAAAAATTTTTCAATCATGATTTAAAAAATGCGTAAAGTGTGAACCATCATATGTTAGTTCGTAAAAAAAATTTTTAGCCTCATTTAATATGGATTTGAAAAAAATAAAAATCTGTCAAAGTAGTTTCAAAACTATAATGGAATAGTCTAATTAAAGAGATATTTCGTTTGAACAAATCATTAAATATTTAATTGAAATGATTTATCCTTAATACAAAGCATAATTTAGTTTTTAAATACTTGTACCCTAATGTTGCTTTATATTTGCTCTATACCTTAAATTACAAAAATAATTGTAGTTAATTAAAATATTATATTAAAATAAATTGTTTCTGGCTCAATTAAGTCAGTAATACTTACAGTAATATTTTAATAAACGAAATAAAAATTTAACAGTTCTGAACGAAATAGAATATATAAATGTTAAAGTGTGAAAAAAATTTTAAAATAGTCTTTTTTGAAAAATATATAATATCATTACTTAAAAATCATTAAATAACGTTATTAGAAATGCTAAAAATTTAAAAATAAAAAATCTATTCTATATATTTAAACATAAAAGAAAATATATTTCTATACACATAGATAGAATAAAAAATTTGCTAAAAATAATGATGCACATTACGTAACAAGACATAACTACATTATATAAAAAATCGAAAAAAAATATAAATAAAAGACAAAAATAAAATGAAAATGTACAATATACCAATCAGAAATATTTTCGAAAAAGATCACGTGATTCAATCTATTTTCGCAACTGACTAATGGTCGCGTCACGGCTCGACGGTGGCAGAAAAGTAGGAAGCCGACGTGGACCGCGAAAATTAGATCTTTCAACGTACCGCTTATGTGTACATATGTATATATATATATATATACATTCTTATGAACACATATGTATGCATATACGAACCGTCAAAGTCGACGGTGCCTGATCCGTCAGTATCAATCTCAGCGATGATACCGTCGAGGTCGGTGTTGGTCAGCTTGTCGTCAAGGGCGGCGAGGATCTCCTTGAGGGTGGCGGTGGTGATGTATCCGTTACCCTCGCGATCGTAGAGCCTGAAGGCCTCCTTGAGTTCCTCCTGCATAGCCTCGGAGTCCTCCTCCTCGAGGAAGCGTCCAGCGATCTTGCAGAAACCGTCGAAGTTGACCTTGCCAGCGCCTTCCGGGTCATTCTCCTCGATGATGGCGTTAAGCTCGGCGTCGTCGAACAGCTGACCCATCGTGTTCAGGATCGTCGAGATCTTGATGGTGTCGATGAAGCCACTCTTGGTCGTGTCGAACATTTGGAACGCCTTGCGCATCACCGCCATCTTCTGCTCGTCTTCCTCCTGCGGTCCGTCATCGTGTATCACACATCACGCGCACACAAAATTTTTGTTTGTTTTTTTGTTTTTTTTTTTTATCCACACGAGAGCAGGTGTGCGAGTGTTTAGATGGTGTCACGTGTAAAACAGCAGCGTGTAGATTATGAACAAGATCATGATTATCAGTAGGATCATGTTCTCGGGCGCCTCGAGTGCAGCCAATGTGCGCCAATGATAGTCACTCGCTAATTAATCGTTCGTTTAATTACAGGGCTTAACACTGATCTTTCGGAGGGCTGTGAGAAATGGCTTGAGCAGAAGCAACGCGTATATATAGATATATGTATAGGCGCTTGCCGTGTGAGAGATGGGCAACGGTGTTAGGATTAAGTTATTAGAGGATGACGAGAATCGATTATTTTGTGAAAATCAGATAGTTATATGTTATATATTCTTTAAGGTATCAGCATAATTTTATGTATGTAAATGTAAAAATATACGTAGATATTCTTAAAAGAATCTATAGTAAAGTGAAGCAAACGTTATTTTATGATGTAGATGCATTTGACATTTAATTAATAAATTAGAAGCGAGTTTTATAAATGAATTATTGCGTATTGCTAAAGATTACAGAAATTTTAGAGTAATTCAATAATATTTTCTTTTGAAAAGAACATTAGGTTTAATATCGAAGCTTAATAGATCAGAATGCATATACTTTTTAATTTACGAACAATTTTAATATTGAATTAAACTTGACGAGATAAAAATTTAAGATCATGCTAATAATTGAAAGTAAAAAAAGGTGGAAAGAACACGAGTCTGACTAAAGCAATAGAGTTCATAAGGAGTGTCGCGACATTTTCGATGAACTATATATTATGTCTCCTTTTAAAAATTCATTTAATCGATTTTAAATTACAAACGTAAATTTTTAATAAAATTAAAAATATTTTATGAAAATGTAAAATTTGTTACCCCAGTTCAATTATTTCATCACTCAGCAATTACCTTCACATTTTTACACTATCTCCCAAAAAAAAAAAAACCGTCTGAATATCGAGTACATACCATGATTGCACCGATCGAGACTCAAAGCCTCGACAAAGCGAACGAAATAAATGAAAAAGCACTGCAGTCGTATGCAGTTACAAGCAGATGTATAATATAAACTAGAGTAAGCGAGCAGAGCTGCGGGGGCTCAGGCAGCAACGAATGCTCACCATTCTGACTGATAGTTCGCGCGACGGACAGTGGACACCTGAGGAGCCGCGGGCTCTTCCCGTCCCGTATAAAGATGCGCGCCGGGGCCAGCCGCGACTCGCTAAGCAGCTAGAAAAGCGCGGAGGCGCGCGCACGAGTTATACGCAAAAATAGCGCGCGCTCTTTCTCCCTCTCGGATCGCGTATTACGACCGCGAAAAATGAAATATGTTATAAGTCCTCGAGCGCGCGCCCCTTCTACACGACGCGTATGTATGTAATACGCGCGCGAGGGGAGCTGCTAAAGAGCTTGCGATTGGTTTCGCACGATTCTTATCGCTTATATGTAGTTCTATGTTATAAAGGTACATGTAATAATAATAAGCTGTCGTGAATTATTCCAAAAAAAAAAATGGTAGAGACGCGTAATAACGGAGGAAGGTTCAATTGCCCGTGCAAATGCAGCAAGAGGGAGAGCAATGACATACACACGGCTGCATGTGGGTTGCGATGCCAAATCTATGCGCGCTCGCTCGTCATATTACTGTCTCGCGAGCGGATTACAGTCATTTCGCGTTGCCCGCTTGCGCGTGTTATTATTGTTTTACTCGCGCAGCCACGCACCGCGCTCCGTATTTGAGATTTCGGGTCGTTATTATTAATTATGCACGCCCGTGTATGAGTCAGCTGTGCGTTAGTGCGCATAATAATATATGTATAATAATATGGAAACGAGCGCGAGATGAGACGCGAGAGTTGGCGCGAACTCCGATTAATATTTCGACGCGCGCAAATGTATATGAAGCCTTTTCCAATTTTTTATCGTCCAATTACAATCTTTAGCGCGTCAAAAATTAATGTTCGCGTCTCGTATTTCAGATTTAAGCTTGTAATATTGATACTTTGTTGCGCGTGTGTTATACTTACCACGTCGTAGAAAAGCCATTTGTATTTTTTATTGCCGCTAAAAGTGTCGGTATGTACTAGTATTTTCAATTTATACGACGGTGGTCTATATTTAAATTTTAAAGTGAGAGAGAGAGAGAGGAATTTTCGAGACGCATTTTTTTTTACTATGCTCGGCAATTGTTTCTCTAAAAATATATATGGTATGACAAGTAAAAATGTTGCGGGGTTAATGGATCGATAAAAATACTAGAATAAAGATATGAGCTATACGAAGTTAATCCGGCGTGAAATTAGCGTGTATATGTGAAGATTATGTAAACTTTATAACCTACTGGCCTGGTCAGAAAATTGTAAAATACGTGTCTAAAACTGATTGAGCGACATGAAGGGGTACAACGCGTGTAGGTATCATAGATCATTGCAACACAACGAACCTATTTATTTTGTGTATGCAATAAAATGGTCGAGAGGTGTTGAAATTGCGCACATAATGTATTGAAGAACAAAGGAAGTGCGTGTAAAGTGTCTTGAACACTGCCAAATGCATTTAAAATTACTGCAAAAACGTGTTAGTCAATGTACGACAGATTTGCAATAATTAAATAGAAAGTGTTAGCTATATAAAACAGACAACTATTGTTATGTTAAGATTCAATGAAACAAATTGTTTAGTTTGTTGAACAGCTGTAAAACTACATTTTTTTAAAAACTCTTACGTCTCTTAGGTGATGAGAAATTTTACGTTTAAGAGAAATGTGTCAAGTGTTCAGCAAAAATTAAACATCTAAAAATGAATGCGTCTAACTAGTTTACAAAGTACGCATTTCTAAATAAAAATACAAAGTATCCATTTACCAAAAAAAAGAAGAAAAACAACTTTTTTTCTTATTTCCCAATTTACTTTTAGTATCTCTATTTCTCCAATATATACAAAGATTGGCAAAATTTTTAGACATGCCATTACTAAAGTATTTCAAATTTATTATTTGAAAAATTCCTATAGTTACACAAAAAGTTTGTACAAACGAAATAGCTTTCGAAAAATAGCATCATGTTTGTGAAATGAGTAAAAAGAACTTCGCTTGTGAAACGAGTGGATACAAAAATTTTCTGAATCAGCTATAACTCAACATTTTATTTATATACAGAGTTCGAGTTGCAATCGAAAGACTCCAAGTAGTCGCAAACACCGAAAGCAATTACATTTTTTAGTAAAGGCATTATATGTATATACGACAGACAGTATGTATTTCAAGGTACGTTTAAATATAATTTCCGCAACAAAAACTATTTGTGTCACTCATATGTGCACTGACAAAAATAGTTATAAAGCATGCTCCACCATCAAAGCGCTCGGAAGTCTGACTGTCAAGAAGCCTAATATTATTACAGAAATGTGCAGGTGCAAAAAATAGATTGTTAAAATATTTCAAATTGTACCTTCGTGTAAATGTTCAATTCAGAATGCTAATTTTTCGCATTTACAAAAATAATATTATCTACGAAGGATTATATAAATATTCGAAATAATTATATTCTTTATTTATATACGTACAGTAATACTATACTATAATATAAAATATAAATTTTCGTATAAGAATTTTAAATAAACTACATATTTTTTTCATGATTTATTGAATATTGATGATACACACAATTTCTACATGGAATATAATTTGTACTTGTTAACAGTCTTGATTTATATTTCCAATTAACATTATACTTTTTACATATATTTAGGATATGGATTTATCCGACAAAAATAAACTTATCGTTTATTAGCATTAAATATTTTCTCGGAAATAACGTATCTAACATAAAAGTATTAGGCTTTAAAAAAGTTGTGGATACAATATTAATAAAATAAATGTATTTCTGAAATTTGTATAAATAAAAAGAATAGCATTTTGGATTTCCATCATTGTTCAAATTCGAGTAGGTGCTTCATTTGTGTGTCATATGAGGTTTTTATATGATGAGTATCTAAATAAACTGTATGTAAAGATTATAAAATAAAAATACACCACTAAGTAGATAGGGGTCGCGTTCAATCAGCCGTTGTTTACATATTGATTTTGTCTTAAAATATCGTTAGATTTTTTAAATAATTTTTTTGCCTCATATAAATCAGTATTCGAAATATACGAGAACAAGAATTAATGATCTTCATTGGCGAGAATCGAAGAAAAACGCATTCTTAGCGATTTACAGACTATTGACAGTCACATCCAAACTAAATTCCACTGAAAATAGACCACAAAATTAATAATAAAATTATCTTATAATAATTGTCATATTTATAATTTACAATTCGCATGCTGGACTTGATCCATACGATTGTCTCAAATTATCATATATCACTATAATTCTATAAACATCGCTTTATATTTACATCACAAGAAAAGATTCAAAATAGCATTTTGTTGTATGAAAAGCAATAGTAAAATCAACACATCATCTTACAATTATCAGCGCAATAATGTAAATTACTATAATTCAGTTGTCAAAAAAAAAATAAATAAGAAAACTAACGATCACCAGACACACAAACGACGTTCCCAATTAAAACAAATGATTGTTCCCTTATATCAATCTAATTAGACCCCGATGCAGGCGGCGATCCGCAAATAAATCGGCAATAATGAAAACGTTCCGGCGAGGTTACACTATAACTGTCGCGCGCCTGAAAAACAGGATATTCCTGAGCGCCGCAAATTCAAGGTCAAACGGCAATCTTCGTGTTCTTATAGCTCGACAACACGCATAACGAGAACCGCGTTAGCGTATAACTCGTCGCCCTAATAATTAACCGCTCTATGCTACACTATATATACGCAACATAATGAATTAAAGTAGCCTGAAAATAGTCACTCGCGCGTACGCTCATAATCGCTGATGATGTGCACGCGAAGGTAATGCAAACACACTATAACGTACATTTGCAACTAATATAGGTATAATGTATAATAGGTAACCACGTGTGCAATGAACAAGGCAACAAAGAGGGTGAGAGAGCCATTTCACGGGCGACTGGACGCGCGCGATCCTCCAATTGGTTTTAACGGTACATTTGCAATGGCGCGGCGTGTAAAAAGGGGAGGAGCATGCACGAAAAAGAAGTCGCCGCACCGCAGCTGCGTGTATAGCACGCACGCAAAGTAATATACCTGCGCGGATGCCAAATTTTCGAAAAATGAAACGTGCCAAGAGGCCGCGTCCGCGAGAGAGACACGACTCGTTAAGCAGGAACGCGGCCGGATGAGCTGCACGCAGTGTTACACACTCCTCCTGCCATTTCGCACTTCGCGCCTTTATTATAGTGGATTTCGAGACAGCGCGGGGGACTGCAGCTCTACTCACGCGCGTTTTGCATAACTAAAATCTGCGGCCCGCTGTGTGTATATATAGGTATATATAGAAGTGTATAATGCAGCGTCTAATATTCTGCTGAGCTCATTTTTAAAAGCGAAGGATGACGCGCGTCGCGCTTCAGCGGTTCGCGTTAGTGTGTATATGAGCTAACGATGCTTTTTGCGCAGCTGCCGACCGCACGCGCGTGTCTGGATCTGACTGATGGACTAATTGTATGGCCACGTGATGTTTTTTTGGATGTATCTGGGAGAGGATAAATTTGATGTTGAATTTGTGTATGTGGGTCTGGAAGGAAAGCTTGATGAGATGTTTTGGAAGAAGCTAAAAATTAAATTAATGGAATGCATACAATTTATAAATATAAAGTGTAAAATTCATACATGTTATGTATGAATAAGCCAAGTACGTACTGCCAAATTAAATGATTGAACGAGTTACCGGTGGACATTTTAAACTTTATGAATTTATTGGGTGATGATAGGGAAATATATTAATGTTTACAAACTTACTTTACAAAGTAAATGGGAATGTTTCTGACAATATGAATTCCGATTTGAATTCTGACAAACAATGGCATGGTCACTGAGAAAAGAGTCTCTTAATCATAAGATTTAGCAGATTTATTGCTCCGAGTGTAGAAACTGTCATATTTTCGGAATTTATCGCCCAGACAGCAGAAGATCCATTCATATTCGCATACATTGTTACATTCTTAAATTGCACATGTCTCAATGATCAAACAAATTCAATCTTAAATTATCAAAAAAATATCAATTTTATTAAATACTTGTATAGCTTCCCAGGTGAAAATGTAAACATAAATTTGAATTTTCTGTTGATTTTTTGTCTAGTTCAAATAATAAAGTTAATATCCTATACCAGAATTTGTTAATAAATCAAATTATTTGGTCATTCGGGATCTATCTAAAACTATAGGGCCCCGTTAGAGTTACTAAGATTCGATGAAACCAAATAAAAAGGTTGCTGGAACATAATGATATATGATGTTTATGCACCTAAACCTACACATTTGATTAGTTTTTATAAAATTATTTAAGTCAGAAATGCAATCAAGGTACTCAACGATCCAGAGCTATAATATATATAAAATTCGAAATAAAGACTTTTCAAATTCAGAAATAATTCTTTCACAAAACATATATAGCAAATTACTGTAAAAAATTTAACATTAAAGCTATTTTTAAGAGTACTTACAAAAATAAATTCTAAGCTCACTGTATATTGATTTTATACTGTCTTTTAAAATAAAATACATAATAATACTACATTTGCTTAACTTAAATAAAGTGAATGTACGAAGAAAATCTTTCGTACACAAATCAAATAAAAGTTCACACTGCATAAAGAAGCGATGTATTTAATCAAAATTCTTTGCTAAGTGGGTGATTTAAATACAGCAACCCTTTTAGGTATTATTTATTACACCGGTAATGTCATCTAAATTAACATCAAATGATTCACATTAAATTTCAATGATCCAAATTCAGTTTAAAATCATATCTCTATTACTAAAAGCAAAGCTATTACACTTTAAAGTGCATAAATCGAGATGATTTATATTTCTGCGGTTGTCGGATTAGATTCATAAATATATTTGGCATTTATTAAGAAAATTCGGTAGGAACGAGAACTATAGGAATCTATGCGGCTATAAGTCATAGAATAAGGGTATGTCTCTATAATTAATATTGACGTGATTTATGCAAGGAAGTGTATAAATAAGTGCTTCCCATTTTATGGCATTTTGTTACTCACGTCATACAGAGATATTAACACCTTTGAAATAGATACTATAAAATTAAATTTTCTTTTAGTTTCTAATAATAAAATTGTCTTGAAACGGCAATATGCTTCTTTGCCACTTATATACATCATATACGATAAGTTTAATGAGAACATTATATTGTTAAGTTCTGGGATAGGGGATATACTTTTATATCTTTAATTGAGTATATATTTAATTATGATATGATATACAAGGTGTTCCATTTTAATCGCCCACCCGCAAAAATTGACAGAAGATGTACTTGGAGAAAAAAATGATAAATACAAAAGTTTTAGGGTTCAAAGGGGGCCACCTAATGGTACCAAC
>JAWWEQ010000010.1:4073506-4100928 GCA_035583055.1 Torymus tubicola
CAAAAGTTTTAGGGTTCAAAGGGGGCCACCTAATGGTACCAACAACTTTGACCTTTGATGCAATTTTTAAGGTTATTTCAAGGTCAAACTGGTTTTTTTAAATGGGAACCGCTATTTTTGACCCGAGAAATGGAAAGAGCAGAAAATTTTGCGTTAAGGTAAGTACTCTCACAAATTTTCTGCTTTTTCCATTTCTGGGGTCAAAAATAGCAGTTCCATTAAAAAAAAAACCACTTTGACCTTGTAATAACCTTGAAAATTGCGTTCAGGGTCGAAGTCGTTGGTACCATTAGGTGGCCCCCTTTGAACCCTAAAACTTTTGTATTTACCATTTTTTTCTCCGAGTACATCTTCTGTCAATTTCTGGGGGTGGGCGATTAAAATGGGACAACTTGTATATGAATGGTAATTAGTATATATATTTTATTTATATTACCTTTATTCTGGGCACAGGCTCTCGTAAATAATTATGCTGAAGTTCAACGATTTTCACAGTTTATTTGATAATAAAATTTACAATAAAATTATCTAAGGTGACAGTTGATTTAACAAATAACTATACTTCTAAGGTATTCAATTAATAATATAAATAACATACGCTTTTGGTGCACAGATAATTAATACAGATACAGAATATTCACTACTCTTATTGTCGGCTGGACTGGTACGGAGTTTCGCGATCTGTGCGCGTATTAACTGATGCGCGTGAGACACGTTGCTCCTTTTATAATACAGTACAATTAGGTTAAAGATAATCGTAAACAAATAGAGATCATTTTATTTGGTAATGTAATCGTATACAATACGGTAATAGCCTTGAGACATGTTGATTCTAAAGAAAATATAATACTAAGCGCAAGTTTGAGGACCTGTCATGTTGCGGTACTTCGTAATTGAAAATGCAACGTTGTAGAATTTCGCATACACGTTGTTTGTATGTCAGAAAATTACTGATGAGAAGTAGAATATCAATTTAATTTTAAGAATACGCCACAGACGTAACACCTCTCCTCTTAGATTGTTGAATATCATACAGAGATTCAACAAATATAGGAGTAGTTACTATCAGTAATTTTCTGTTACAGAATTTATAATCATAAGTAATAAAGTAATAATTTAAACTATAAAGTGTGTTGAATATCCTGGTTGGAAAATATTTCATATACGTTGCTCTTTTATGGAATCGGTGTTTCATTTCGTAAAATAGTATCGACAAATTCCGGACGTTGCAATTTTTTTATGATATGCTGGTTAACTCGTTGGGGTCGATAACACCTTTTTCGCAATTTTATGACTGCAATGAATATGGGATCGCAGTGGTAGATCGTTCACAGGCATGATTTCCTTTCTTCACATCATCGAAAATTGTTGCTTAATAAACAAAAAAATTTGTATATAAGAAGGGTTAAGCATGCAATTAACACGTTCAACTTTAGAATATTACAATCGTGACACCGATTATAAGTGTAAGTAATTCTAATTGTTCTTATTATTTTATGATAACTCTATTATATAATTGAATGAATTTCAATTTAATTTTAAGAATACTTCACAGACATAACAATATTTATACTATTGAATTGTTGTTCCGTATTAATGATAGCCATCCCTTGTTAAGTAAAAAAAATTATGTAGATCATGGTACCATACGTATATGATTCAGAAGCGTTTACGAAATATTGATCGTCGCGATTTATATTACATAATGCAAGTAAAATGTGGGGCACTACTTAAATAAAAAAACCGTTTAGTTATTTGTAAATTGCATATAAATATTTACATAACTAAAGAAGTGAACATATGAACATTTTAATCAAACGCAAATTTTTAATTTACAATTCTGATAAATGCATCAATTTTTTTTTCTCACAACTCCAAATCGTGACACAAATTTTCCAAGATTAAATCTGCATCACGCATTTGAAGTTCCTTGTACATAACATCAAATATTATCTTAATCAATATAAACGTTTGTCTTTCCGTTCTACATAACCAGCGAATCCGTTAACTTCATCTCGAAAGCTTTTCGCGCACTCATTTCCCTCGACAACTCCGAAACCTCATAACGAATATTCTAGCCACGCGTCGACGAAACTGTCCGCTCGAGATTTCAAACATCTCACATCAGCAGGGCAAGCATTCACGCGCACATATTGTACAGGCACCGCGTATAACGCATGTCAGCATAAGCGAGCGTTTCGAAATCCCGCGAAATATCCCGCGCGTGCGTTTAAAAACATTCGTTCGAACCGCTTTTACACGTTGCGCGCGCGCGCGCGGAAGTACGTCTGTATAAGAAAAATATTATCACAGCGCATATACGCGAATATCTTGACTCATCGTCGTTTCCCATTACCATCGTTATGCGCGTATAAGCGTACTAGCATTCTACACGCGCGCGCGCGCGGTTCTCAATGAAAACAGCGCACACAGGATATAATACTCGTTCAACCTTTTTATTCGAACCGCATAAGCCTCGTTGCAGATAGGAACGCGCGTGTATAGGTATATCTGGCTGGGATCCAGCGCGCGTATACGCCTACGCGGGCCGCTCGCACGAATTATTATTATTATTGTGAAAGCATGAGCGGCGATCGCGCGGGGACTTTCGAAAATAGAACTATACGCGCATCCACTGCCTATGTGCCCGCGCGCTTCCGTCTTCGCGCGCGCTGCGCTGCGACTATGTGCGGAATTTCTATCGGACGCGAAAGGTGCATTAGGGTTGGCTGCGTGTATCTGTTATCTAACGGGTGTAGCGCAGGTGCTGCAGTCATATTTAAGTGCGTTGAAGAGAATATTTGCGGTTGTAGTACATATATGTATATATATATAGCGCACTCTATAACTATATTTGTAAGAAGTTTTGTTGTAAAATTATATCGCTGGCTCGTTCTGTTGTAATGTGATACGTGATAGAATTGAATTAATATTTGTACAGTTGTTTGTGTTTTATGCAAAAGTTATAATAAATAACTTAATGTACGATGTGTTTCTCGGAAGATGTAATAAAATTAGAGATAATGCAATAAGGGAAATTTTGGAATTTAGTTATTTGGTTCATCTTTTGAGTATGATGAATATTTATTAGAGAATTTTCCTTTTCTTTGTTTGTTAAGAAAACTGGAGCTGAAAGGAATATGGAAATAACGCGTCTGATCATATTCGTCTGTACCTACTTCGAGTTTATTTAGATACTACAAATAATGTCCGACTATATTCGTTTGCATCTACTTCAATTTATTTAGACCTAATGTATTTTCACCGTTTTTCAATTTGAAATTTTCATCTATATAAAAGAATCGGAATTTTATATTTTATTTTCTTTGATACTCGATGCACTGCAATGTATGATGGCTGTCGTATATTACTATATATAGTTTGTTTTACTAATAACTAATAGAGTATATAAAGGATAAATATACTAAGGTATCAAATGAAATTATAAAAACAAATATTTTTTTAAATTTTACTTATTAATATTTGTGTACGTAAAATGTGCAATATATAATTAAACGCTTTAAGAGAAACATTTTTAAAATAAATATTTTTTGTTTTCAAATTTCCAGTTATTTACTATAACAAAGATTTAAAAAAATTAAAAATCTTGTACATTCATATTTGCTTCTCTAAAAACAACTAAATGCAAAACATTTTAACTACATACTTGAACGCTCCCACAAACATTGTAATTTTCCAATCATAAAAACGCACAGTTTTGAAAATAGCCAGTAATCCTTGCTATTACGTAACCATTATACAACCTGCTGCTGGTGTATACGCGTTATAATATAATACGAAAATGTTTGGCCTGTTTTATCGGCAGTTCAAAATATTCGGTGCTATACATAGTTACGTCACGTGATTGCGTCACGTGACGTACTATTGGCATAACATATATCGTGGATATTTCTAGTTTAGTCTCTCTCTCTCTTGTCCTGATGACACTTTGCGCCGTTATTGTTGTTTTTGTAACGTTTGTCAGATGAAAGGCCTCGAATGCAGCCAGTGATAACAGTTCCGCGAGAATGGAGCCGGGGACACTTGCCAGAGTACTTCATGACTTCCTAACCACGGAGGACGGCGAACTGAGCCTTATCAAGGGGGAATACTTTCTGGTAACGCGCTTAACCTGACCAAATTGTTGACATCTATATAAGTGGACTGATCTTCTGCGTCTTTTTTTTTATATCAAGCATTTCTTATCTTATCGATTTGCCCATATTTGCAAATCATCCATTTTGTATGATTTACAATAATATTTTTATTATTAATATTTATTTTATTATAAAACAGATAAAAAGACACTTGATATAAACCAATTGTTCAAATTTTGTAAAATAAAATTCAAACAATAGCGTTATTAACTATATGGAAAATGTGTATTTTCAGATTGAAAAAATTATTGATAAGCATTGGGTTTATGGACAATCGCAAAAGCGATTTGGAAAATTCCCTGTGAATCTTCTACATAAGGTTGATTTACCTGAAATAAATGACAATGAATCACTGTTTATTACAATTGCTCCATTTCGCGGTGAACAGCCTGGAGACTTGTCATTTAGTCAAGGTAGTTATTAAGAAATATTTTTGTTTCTCATGTAAAAACTATTTTCATAAATATTCTTTTTGTTTAAAAGGAGAAATTGTTGTTGGCAAGGCTGAAGCTTCATCAGGTTGGTTAACAGGACACATTGATTCAAGAGAAGGAATTTTTCCGGCTACATATGTTTGGCAACTTGACTCTAGTATGATAAAGGTATTATATATAACTTTATTAATAATTTGATTAATTACTAAGATCAAAGATGTTATTTAATTTAAAGTAGCAACTGCTTTGCTATGATTATCGTTAGACTAATTTTCAATTGCAGAAATCTACTCAGAAAAAGAAAGTTAAACGAAGAGCAAAAGTAAAAACAACTATGAAAGCACAATTAGATGAAGAATTAGATTTAATTGAAGGAGAAATAGTTACAATTACAGAAATTTTGGATGATGGTTGGTGTCGTGGTTGTAATCAAAATGGAAAAGAAGGTATTTTTCCAGAAGGGTTTATCACATATCAGGAGGATGTGATTGTTGATGAAGTAGACAATACTTCAACAGTAAATAATTCATTTCCTGCATCTGCTGTAGCTGGAAAAATTTATAAAGATTTTGGTGAAAGTTATACAAATCCATCTCCGCCTCGATACGATGATCCAGCACCAAATTATGACGATTTATTTCCTGATACTGTTCCAGAAATTCAAGTATCGTCAGAGTACCACCCACTTGGACTAAAACCATATGCAATAACACTATTTCCATTTAATGCACAGTTTCCTAATGAATTAAGTTTCGAAGCAGGTCAAGTTATTGAACTAATTAAGTATATTGATAATGAGTGGGCAGAAGGCATAATTGATAATGTCAAGGGCATTTTTCCAGTTTCTTATGTGAATGTTATTGTTGATTGTGCTGATTCACAGAACGACATAAAACAAGATGACACTCCCAAGATACAAGATGACCTAAAATCAGATGATCGTGTTAAAGTAGAATATAAGTTTGATGCACAAATGGCTGGTGATCTCAATGTTTCTGAAGGTGAAATAGTAACTGTTGTAGACATGACTAATAAAGACTGGGTCACTGTGAGAAATGAACGAGGTGAAATTGGTCTTTGTCCGAGAGGTTACTTAACAACAGATTTTGAAGCTGGTGATGACGTTTTTCACGATGCATTTGAGGATTTTGTAGAAATTAGAAATGAGAACAAGGATTCTGTTAGTAATGTAGCTGACCGTTCAAAAAGACTATCAGAGCCACATCGTCCGGCACCACCAGCACCTACACCAGGGAGAGTTCCTTTACAAAAACAAAATAATCAAACAATGCCTTTGAAAAATGAAAGTGATGTCTCTTCTACTGCAAAGCAGAAGAAAGCAGACCAAAGACAAAATGTTATAACAGAGTTATATTTAACAGAGAAAGATTATGTTCGAGATTTAAGAATGACTTACGAAACTTTTAATTTACATAATCCTAGTTTTCTTGAATCTTATGGAATAGATGTAAAAATTTTGTTTGGAAATATTTCAGAAATAACTGAAGTAGCAGAAGAATTATTAGAATCAATACAGAGAGCAATGAAAGGTTGTGATGAAGATTATCAAACTATCGGACCATGTTTCTTGAAAATGGCAGAAAAAATGAGAGTTGCTTATGGAAGATATTGCAACAATCAAGAATCATCAATAGCTCTTTTACAAAAGGTATTATTAATTATATGCTAAAATTTTCAGTTACAAATTATATAAATAATAAATAACAAATATTATTTTAGTATGAAGATAATAGAGAAATTATGAAAATATTTGATAAAGGCATAGAAACATTAAGAATGCAAGTTGCTTGTTTCGATATGAGTTCTGTTTTAATAAAACCTGTTCAAAGAATTTTGAAGTATCCACTAATTTTAAATGAATTATTAAAGGTATGTTATTTTGATTTTACAATTCTTTTGCTGTGTATCAAATTTTAATATATATTTTTATTAAACATAGTGTACTGATGATGACCACCCAGACAAACCAAAGATTGAAGAGGCTTCAAAAGTAATGGCTGATGTTGCAAGTTACATAAATGAATATAAAAGAAAAAAAGAGATGGCCTCTAAATATTTACATTCCAATACTTCATTAATAGGAAGAATGGCCAATTTGAATATGCATTCTGTTGCAAAAAAATCATCAAGATTGAGTGCCAAACTTTCTGTAACATTGGGTTTAACTAATTTACCATCAGATCCGAAATTTGATGAATTAGTAAAAGATTTTGTATCTCTTGAAAAGAGTACTAAACAGTTTTTGAAAGATGTTGAACAATGTATTTTATATCTCGATAGTGAGACATACTGTGGTGATGTTCTCACTGAGCAATTACATCAGTATTTTACAGGAGTACCTAGTAGTGAAATTTGGCGACTTCGAGAAATAAGAAATATTATAAGAACACAGTTTATACGAGATTTAAAAGGGTGTATTGAGAAAAGAGTGATCACGCCTCTTAATACGCTCATATTAATGCTTGCTGGACCTGAATTATTAATTAACAAAAGGCATGATAAGATGCTTGATTATGATACCGCGATTTCAAGAAATGAAAGGTCAAAGGAAAGAGGAATTGTAAGCAAACGTCATTCACTAAGTAATTTGTATTTGCTTAAAGAATGATATAAATTTTTTAATTTTTAGATACCAGAAGATCTTTCTACAGCAAAAAATAATTATGAAGCATTAAATCAACAATTAATAGAAGAACTTCCTGTCTTTATTGAAGCTTCTACTGCAATTCTATACAATTGCATTGGCGCCTTTACAAATGCTCGAAAGTTATACAATGCAAAAATAATGAAAAGATATTTGGTTATTTCGGAAGTAAGTATTACATCATAATAAACTAATACTCTATAATTAATTTTTCATGAATAAAATATTTTTAGGCTGTAAATCAGGTACCAATAGAAGATATTCTAGAATCCTTCTTAGTGTATCACAATCTACTTTATAACCAGATTAGTCGTTTAAGCTATGGGGGTACTAATACAAGAATTGAAGATAACTCTGTAGACTATTGTTTACAATCAGAAGTCCATCGTAAAGCCATAAAAACGAAATACCCGCCTAATAAATTATATGTGTTGACACGCTCCGTGTCGGGTGCAACTCCTCATGACCTATCTGCAACTAAGGGAACAATTGTGGGTGTTATAAAAACTCAAGATCCAATGGGAGATGCGTCAAAGTGGTTTGTTGATAATGGATCCATGAAAGGGTTTGTAGAAAGCCAGTATTTAGAAATTAGTGAAGAATCAAAGCTTATTGAAGAAAGCGCAAATGCAGCTTACATAGACAGTTCAGTTGATCTGATGTCCTTAGATTCTCCTGTTAAAGAAGCTAAAAGATACTCTGCTGATCTTCAGTCTTTATACTCTATTGTAAGTGATGAGCAGGATCCTCCTCCAAATTATGAAAATCTTGCAGGTATTGAAGCTGAACCAAGACAGTTATATGAAAATTTTCAAGAAGAAGTACGTTTTGTTCAATATTCTTATTTTTATTTCAATATTAACCAATTTTCAGAAATAAATCTTCAATTGAAATATTTCTTTCTTTCAGTTTATTTATGCACTTTACGATTTCGATAAAACTGATACTCCTGGCACGTTGTCTGTGAAAGAAGGTCAAGCCTTAAAAGTATTAATGAAGCATGATCAAAAAAATAATTCACAATGGTGGTTAGTAGAAAATAGAGCTGGTGGAAAAGGATATGTTCCACATAGTTATTTAGGAAGCAGCAAGGATTTAGAAATGAAAAAAAAAGGAAGCTTACATAGATAAGTTTTTGTGCCTTAATTTTATATTCATACCTCGAAACTTATAACACTTTCCATATTTTTTCTATATCTGTGATAGTTTTAAAAGTCCATTATGAATTTTATTTTGATCTATTGTTTTTTAATATTATTGTTGTTATATTTATCGATCGCATTATGATCGAGGATTAGCTGTAAAAATAATTGTACAAATGAAAATATTTTACCTACTTATATTCTTATAATTAAGAATTACATATAATATTTGCACGCGAAAGGCTCTAATGCTTGTAGAAACAGTTACAACATAGTCTTTGTTATTTGTGTTATTTTCTGTCAATGATTTGTAAAAATCGAAAGCTAGAATTAATTGTGAAAAATAATTTACAATCATGTACAAAAGTTTTATACTATGCAAAATTTGAATATACAAGTTTTATAAATTATAAATTAATAATAACACTGCATATGTGTTATTACTAAAATCCTAATAATGTACGTTCTATTACAGAAATATATTGATTATTTTATTAAATATAATTCTCCTTAATGTAGTTTTCTTAGAAACCATCTTTATGACTCATTTTCAATGTATTACAAATTATTTCCTATATAATAATATTATTTTTGTGTATACTTGTCTTTTCAACATATAAATACAATTTTTTTCGATGATTTTTAAGAGTATTAACATAAAACATATTATTTCTTCCAATAATTTATGAAAATAAATTTGATATTATTTCTAAATAATATTATGATAATAATAAGTGTCACATTTATAAAAAATATATATCACATTCGGCACATTTATTCACGTGTTATAAATTAAAGACAAGCGTCTCTTTTTATGTAAAGCTGTGTGGCTGTGTCCATGACTCTAATTTAGCTTGATCTTTATTTGTAATCGATGTATGCTGAATTTAAGTTAAAAATATTTTTAATAATATGAACAATAAATATCGGCAGAACAGTAGTGTAAATTCATTATTGTCGGAGAGGAATACCGTGTAGTCTTAATAGAGTTTAATTGAACATTAAGCATACAATTGGGTGGAATGTTAATCGCACCAATTCATTCTTATAATTTTAAAGAATTCATAAAATAATTTTCAAAATAATTTAATCAAATATTTTTAACCGACATGTTTATAAGGTATAGGTATTTATATATATACATACATATTTATGTATATATATACATGTATATTTTCTAATAATTAGAACTAATAAAAATAATGATAAATCTGTAACGAAATTAAAAATTTCAAAATAAATTTTTTCGTGCAAAAATACCTTACAAAATTATTTCATGTGATAGTTATTAAATCAAATGAACAAATTAAATTTTTAAATAATTTTCAACAAATTGTTGTCTTGAAATATTATTTGGATAAAAGTAATCATTAACTATGTTTAGATTTATTTCAATAAATAAATTAAATATGAATATAAATTTGAAATTGGGTTGATTCAAAGGAGTCATAGACTTTGCTCACTATTATTTCGTAGTCTTTATTGTGACATGTGATCAAGATTAATCATATATAGGAATATTTTCGTTATTCATCTATATGGTTAAAATTTATTTTTCAACATAGAAAGTGTGTATATCTTGAACATACAAGTGTATACAGAATTTCACATGCTTCAATGTCTACTAAGTACCTAAACAATAGTTATTTTGTAAAGCGATTGCATATCCTAGTATTTAATTAAAATTTTAATGTTTGCCCACATTTGAATTCGTATTAATAAGATCCATTCTACAATTCATTCCAAAAGTTTCATATAGAATATGATTAGGATTAAGGAGTTAAATAAACAGTGAGAACATTTTATAAAAAAAACGTTTGTTATATGTATTATGCATAATCGTACAATACAATTTATAATACACCAGCCGTATTAGCGAAACGGCGAATATAACGTTTACAAAGTGACGAGTTTTCTTTTACGTTATATATATATATATAATGGTTCCTTAAAAGCTACGCTGATATCTCTTAATCTTAACTACGACAATAAAAAAAGAGACGCTTTAATTTTTTTTTTAAATAAAACGAACAGTCTTTCAAGGTACAATGTTTTTTCTCATCTACTGCGATATAAATCCATCGTCGAATACATATGTAATATAGTAATAATAATAATAATGCACATGCGCTTGTAACCGTGGTAATGAGTGTTCTTTACAACGGAGCCTCGGATTATACACGATAAACACTTATAAACCGTGACGGCTCGCACGAATACACTGAAACGCATATAATAAGTAAATAATGAACGAAGAAAGGAAAGAAACAAAATACTGATCTAAAAAGAGAAACAGCGAGAAGCGACAACTCCGCTCGGCTTTATCAAGTATTTAATTACTCAATTAACGCTACTAATATTTATTAGGTGCTGGTTTCGCTCTCCTCTTTCTCCCGATTCACTTTCAACGCCTCCTCTTTTCTCTCTTAACATTGCCCATCGAAAAACCTCGAATGCCGGCGCCCCAGTGAAATACATCGCCCAATCTTCGTGCAATCTCTCTTAACGGCAAGTACACACGTGACACACTTGCCGCACAATGACCGCCGGCTACTGTACAATCACAATCACAATATAATTCACATATCACGCATTCTCTCCCTCACAATTTCTCTCTCTCTCTCACACATCAGTCCCTAATAACGTAATACGCTACTCTACTCCTCCTCCTCTCGGCTCGGAGCGGAAACCATGGCGAGTATAAGAACGGGATCCGGAGACGTGCCGAATCCACTACACAATGCGACCTTACCATCCCGACGACGGCAGGTCGCCGTCGAAACGACGAGCTTCCCCTACAAAACCCCGATCGTCATAATCGTGAAAACACGGCGTGTCTCAGCGACGCCAAGTGCTACGATATTATATCACGCCAGCTAGGCGAGATTAATCAGCCGGGTAGAAGCGCAGGATGGCTCTGCCTTGGATCTCAGAGTGGCAGAGCTTCTGCACGACGTCGAGGGCGTCTTCCGCTGGGTAAACAGTGTGCGGTGGTGGCTCGATCTCACCCGAACCGACCAGCTGGACAAGCTCGCGTAATTGCTCGAGACTACCAGGCTCGACGGGTTTGATACTTTGGTGGCGTTCCTCAGCACGTCGGCTGAATTTGGGCAGAAGGCGGTCGGCCACTTCCTTGATGACGAAGACCACGCCGCCCTTGCAGAGGCACTGCATACTGCGGTGAAGACTGCGGGACGTCGTGCCGAAGTCGATGACAACGTCGACCTGGCCACCGCAGGCGTCCATCGTGCGCTCGATCAGCTGCTTTTCGTAGAGGTCCTCACTCCACTGGACCACGTTCACACTGTAATCATAGTACCAACTGTTTGTGAATAAGTGCGGAAGATAGAGCTGTGGCTCGGGATTGCTTTTTCTTTTGTGACTCGAAACCCTTTTTTCTACTTCTATTCTCAATATTTTTGTAATATACCAAAACAACTGCTATCTAATTTTCAAGAATAATTAATAACCACATAAGAAAACAGATAAAATGGTGCTGTTATTTACAGTGATGAAATATAGGCAAACATCGAATTCAAGCGGGATGGTTGTGTGTTTAAAAATGTGTCGATTTTCAAGGTGCTAAATAATTTGTATATATATATAAGGTCAATGATAAAATAAAGCCCCGATACATAAAAAAAATTAAATAAATAAAAATATTTTCTATACACTAACGTGCGTTAACTCCACAACGATCACATAACAAATAACGTTATATAAATCATATTTTTAAAGTCCAATAAAAAAGAAATCATCGCTAAATCCCCCTTTGGAGGTTGAAGCTTTAATCAATAATACATATCAGCAAGAAATCAATATATATATATATATATATATATATAAGAACTACATCAAAAGCCATCAGCGCTAGCTCGGATCACGACTCATCCCGATCTAGATAACGCAATGCTCGCGAGCGCGCGTGCACACGTGCAAAACACTTATTGACCGCATTACTTATACGTCGCGAGTATTTATCAGCGATCAACATGCGCGCGCGCGCGCGCTGCTTCAGGCGTTCGATAATAAAGGAGAAAAGGATGTCGAATGCGTCTCCGTAAATAGCCGAGCTAACGCACACGTGCATATACAATATATATATATACGTATAATACTACTGGTTTTCTACCGCCACGTGCTCGTTTTCTAGGCCGGGGTGTATATGTATATTGATGCGTGCCAGTCTTTCTTTTTCTTTTTTTTTCTAAAGCTATAATACTATATGTACACAAAGAAAGCAGAGTAAGAAACAAGTGGGTAAGGGTGAGCTTACCGTTGGAACTCCTGAGCCATCATGAGGCCGTCGTCCTTGAGGGAGGCGATAGTTATGGTCACGCGATCTTTCATGTTCGTGAAGTGGTATGCAGCGATGCGCAGGGCCCAGAGAGCCAAACCGCCTGTGCCTACGATCAGGATCTTGCAGACGCTGCCCTCGCCGCGTTGTCTCAGGATGTTCTGGAAAGAAAATATGATTTGTTAGTTAAATTTTGCAAATATATAGGTTTTTTTTCGGTTTTCGTAAGTTAGAAAGGTGGAAAAATTTATTTGTACGTTGTTATAGATATTTATTATAAGTTTCATATATGTTATACTGGTGTTCTTGAAATGTCAATTATACTTGATAACTTCTTCCGAAGGTGTCATAAGCCGCGAGTTTTATCTGGTATAATTTGTTTATCGCCGCTCAAGTAGCTCATTTCGTACTTTGACACCTTTGATTATTTACAGTTATTTTTTAGAGTAGTGATAAGTTATCATCGGTATCGATTTTTAAGTACGATTCGAAATGTATATGCGTGTGACTATTGTATATAGAAAAAATAGAAGGTACTGTTCACGTAAAAATGAAATAACATTTAGAAACATTTTTCATAAACTTAGGCATTACATTAAAAATAATTTGTTTGATTGATTAATCTTGCACTCAAATAATCAAATATACATCAAATTATCTCAGCACAGACAGATTATGTTAAATCAAAACATACATTGTTTCTAGATCTTGTTTTATCATGCTTAATCTGTGCAATAAAATTACTTCATGTATTTCAAGCGGCTTATTCAGTTCTTTTATTTTCTATAGTAGCCAATTACTGGCCTAAGAAAAGAACATAATGGAATTTGTCTAAACGATATTTGGTTTTGAAAAACTTATATGTATTCAAGAGAATGACGCAACAAAAACGCTACTTATTGAAAATGTTAGACAAGATATACTTTGACAAAATTACAAAACTACACAACTGTACAATAGTCGTTGACTTTATTATTCTCGAATAAAGGAAAATATTCCTGTTGTACCGACACTTTAACTCTATTTTTATCGCAATACTATATGCTATTTTGACTTTAGCCAAATCATTGAAAATTTATTGGGTGGTACTTTAAATTATTAGAGTACGTTCCATAAAGTTAACAAGGAAGTAACTAGAAATTTTTGAAGATTATAAATAACCGACCGTTTATTAAAAACTTGTGTAAGACTCTAATCTAAATAAAACTTTGAGATACATCATATTTCTGGCAAAGATTCCCTCAAAATTATATATTTTACAATATATATTTGAATAAACATGAAAAATTGTAAAATATTCTCTTCATTACAAATGATATATACATTAGACTAATTATAGTTCAACTTTATACTTCGAAAATTCATAAAGGAAACCGGTGAAATTGTTATAAATATTTAAAATAGCTATGACGCAAGTTTTAACGCGTTTTAAAAAAAAAGTTAAGCTTTATTTTTACCGCATATTGAGTTTTCTATTATACTATTAACCGCTTTTAAAAAAGACGATCAACTGTGGTAAACGCATCATAGATAATCATCAATCACACTTATGTACCGCATAACGCAGCGCAGCGTAAAATCGGGTTATTTGTTCGAGTTATCTTTCATATCGTATAATAACGTCTCTGCTATGTACATTCATGTGTAATCATGTATTACACATATTTTTTTTCTTGTCACAACGGTAAAAGAAAAATTTTACGATTATATCTCAATAAATGTTAAAAAATCAACCTTCATAATTATTTTTACATACATCTTTTTTTTTGTAATATTCTATATTTCAACCTACTCGTTATTTCACGCGTTCTAATTGAAAAACTTTCAGAGCTCCACTACGCGTAAACACGCTATATCTGTGTCAAACAAACGTAAAATTTACCAAAGTGTAGATAAGCAACATTTGTATTACGCTATATAAAACCGTTTCAAACATCCACTATTTTTACACGCGCTTTTCGTATGCTATGCATTATACGTTCTCACTTAGACAACTTTCCAGGCCGATCATGTTTCCACTTAACTGCCATACAGCTATCGGATTACGCTCAATCAACGCTATTTCATATACGCGTGTATATATATATATATGTATATAAACACCCACCTGAACGTGCTCGTGGGCGGCAAAGACAGTGTTCATGGCGAGCAGAGCACCTGCTGGTAGCATAGCGGCAACACTGAGCGGCATGCTGTCGGGCACCTTGATCAGGTACTTCAGGTCATGTACAACCATATACTCCACGTAGCCGTTGGGAATGCCTTCGTACGGGTACATGATGACCCTGTCGCCAAGAGCGAAGCCAGAATCCTCGCTGAGCTCCGAGCCGAGTGATTCAACGACACCGGCAACCTCGTAACCGGGGAATAGAGCAGCATCGCGCATACCATGATGAGGCAGCGTAGCTGGGAAGTCACCTTCGACCGAGACATCGGTAGCAAGACTACTACCACTGGATACAGAATTGAGACTAGTCAGGCTAGGCGAGCGTTTGGGGTGATAGCAAGCGCCTGCACATACGACGCGTATGCGAGCACCGCGAGGTGGAACCTCGGGTACGGGTACATCGAAGCTGAAGACACATTCTCGGCCACCGACCGAGGGGCTCTCGATCGACAGCTGTCGGCAGAGCTTGTTCATCTTGGGCTCGCTTGTGCTGCTGCTGCTGCTGCTACTTGTGGTGCTGGTTGTGCTGTCGGTGCTGCTACCGCTGCTGAAACAATATAAAGAGCGTCGAGGTATCGATTAGTTATTGTGCATTATCGAGGATACGTGAGCGTCGGTATATATATAAAGCTGATGTTCTCGCGAGTGAGAGAACATGTACGTATTTGCGGATATCAAGGCTGGCTGTTATTTATAGACCTACTGTGGTACACCTACTGTGCGCCTGGAGAGAGAGAGAGCGAGTGCAAACTTTGTGCGATGTATTGCGGAAATACGCGCGTTGTAGAATCGGTTATTGCGGGGGATGCGGCTGAAAATCACGGAAGTTCGTTGGATACTTTGTATAAGTTGGAATCCAATTTATATGTTAATGATGGATTACTATGGGAGAACGAAATCGGGAACGACAAAACAACGCTGCGATGGTTGGTGTATATAGTCCGTGCTACGATCAAACGAAAACAACAGACGTATATAGATGTATATATATGTATACTATTTGCAATACGTCTGACTTAATTGATCTGTTACTACTTCGAACGTGATGAACATACTTTTGCGACTCTTTTAACAAGGTTTAATTGAATTTCTCGTGTAATCGATGACGAGAGATAGTATGTGTATATATATGAGGGACGGATAGGTTCTCTTTGATTGGTGAATTAACGATTGCTATTTTTGGAGCAGATTACTGCCCGTGCGCACAAACATCCTGTATGCTTATATCTAAAACTTTCTCGAGCGAGCACGTTATATTCTTATTATTATTTTCTTTTTCGTACGTGATTGGAATGCGGCTTATTAGGTAGCAATACGTGATTAAATTTATAATATAGTTCGACGTGTAGATTGAACGATGAGCGTTATTCAGTGCATCTGCGCATTCTCATTGTCCCGAAGACAATGAATTGAAGCGTAAAGATGCTCTTGAAAATAATTTAAATAAATTCGTAATTTAGTTTAAAAAGAAAAGACATAACAGCGCATTGTATTCAACAAAAGTATAGTATATGAGTAATCATTATAAAAATCCTGAACCGAGAGAGTTCAAAGATCTCATTTGAAACAAGACTATATTTGCATATATAAAACCCACTACAGACGTCGCCTCGGGGGGTCTATCCTTCTACCTCCGAGTTAAATAATTAATTCACGATAAATGATCGTCAACACGTAATAAACTATCTATTCGTCATCCTACGATGACGGCATATACACATTAACACGAAATTTCGCTCAACCAAGCCGAGTAAACATGTATATACTTATATAGGTGAATCACGGCGACGCGTCATATCGCTCTCACAAGGGCAAGGGAAAACAACATCGTAGTAGAATATATATAGTATAGCAGACCGAAAAAAAAGAGAGGACCAATCGGGCTGCGCGAGAGGAGGCCTGCTGATCGATAAACCGTGGGAACGTCGCGCGAGAGAAGTGAAAACAAAGCACGCAGAAAGAAAGAGAGAGAGACTGTGTGTGTCTGTTATACGATGATGCGTACCCAGTATATGGCGCTGGAGGTTTGCTGTGCGCGGGGGTCGCCAACGGCGCCAACTCGACTGGCATCTTGACTCTGAAGTTTTCTCTCCTTTATTGCTTATATACGACACTATAATGTATCTCCAGTGTATATATATTATATACAACAAAGAGTTTCTTTTGCCAACTGTTTATTATACTCTCACTGACGCGTATATGTACTATTTCTTTATATATCTCGTCTACAACTGCACGTAGCGAGAGGAAGAACGAGCAAGATAAAAAGACGCTTTGTAACGAACCACACAGGTATATATAAAGTACACAAAAATTGAAATACACAGAGACACGCACACACGAAGCAATGTAGCTCGGTGAGCGATGCGCGACGCACTGGTTCGTCGCAGCTGTTCGCCGTCGCTTTTATAACAAACGCACGCGCGCGCGCGCGCAGTGGTGTACAAGAGTGTGTAGAGTGGTGGTGGGAGAAACGTGCACACACAACGGAGCGGCGTAGCACTCGGGGAACGCGTGCTCGCGTGGAGAGCACCTAATCTCCCTATCTCTCTCTTTCTCGTTGTACACTCCCCCGCGCGGGTGTGTTATATATCTATATATACACGCGTTTCACTCGTTGTGGGTGCGTCTGTTTACGTCGAAACGAAACGAAGAGAAAGAGAAAGGTGGGAGAGTCTGTTTTGTTGGACGCGTGTGTCTCTCTATGTGTATTATCGGGAAAAAGTGTAAATTGGGAAGGGGAGGGAGTTGTTGTTGTGCTGGGGTATCGTGCGTGTATATAGGCTCGTCAGCTGTTTACGAGGTCGTGGGTGGACAGTGGTTGTCTTTCGGCGATGAGTTTTAAGTACATAGAGAGAGAAAGAGAGGAATTTTTCAGGATGATTTAAAATCTTTTGATTTAAGTAATGGGTTTTTCGAACCCTCTTCGATTTAACTAACATGCATTTTTTAAGTTTTTGAATATTTTAATTATTTTATTTTGATATGCAAATATTTTTAGAATAAAATGAATAAAATTTTACGTAGGTAAAAATATGATTCTAACACAGATCCTTTTAAATACTTTGCTTATGTTAATGAAAAGTAAATAAATACAGTAGGTTTGGGCAGTGCAAAGTAAAAAGTATAATCTTTTTTTACTTCACCTCATCTGTAATTCGAAAATACGTCTTGTAAAAGAAGTCAAAGGAGAATAATCACCACGAGATCTAATGTATTTTCAATATGATATTTGTTGAATAAATATTATTGCAGTACCTTATCTATGTAAAGGTCAATATTTTACCTGACCACATATTATTACATCTTTTTCACATTTACGTTTACGAAAATCACTAGTGGTGAATTTATCATTTTATTACACTTTTGCAAATTCTCCTAATAATTCAAATAAACAAATACCTCTTCGAAACTTAATTATTCATTCTATGCAAGTATACATACTCATTCATCACGTCTAAAACAAACGCTCATTATATAAGAATTAACTGGTGTTTTCAAACCAACGAAACCCGCTTGGATCTTAGAAAAACCGGCCTTGATATTACGCGGGCTCTGCAGCTTATAACTCGGAACTTCCTGCAAACGGCGAAACAACAATTCCATACTCTTTTCTCTATATGTTCGCAAAGGTTACGTCAAGAGAATCATCGGACCGTACGCAGCCATAAAATTTCCGATACCTAATTACGAGAAGAAAAAGAAGAGACTAAATCGACACCTTCAGCGCGCAGGAGCAAAGATCCACTGCAGAATCCCGGATTCACCTTGACACGGTGCTTTCCCCAAGGCGAGCCTCTGCGCCGTGTGGACTATCGAGCGAGTATAATACGCGCGCTCGCAGGGCGTAAATAGTTGAGTGGGTATACGAGCAGGAAAAAATAACTGAACACGTCTTTTGAGAGGACCGCTGGATTGTTCCAGAGAAGAGATGTTGTTTACTCTGGGTTTTTTTGTTGATATGATGAATAATAGTGTTGGAAATGTAAATTTACATTAGTATATGTAGTAATTCTGATATGTATATTGATTGATTTATTTATAGTGATTTGAAAATTTGTATTGTTTTTATTATAACAAATGTTTTTAATTTAGCAAAAATGTTTAATATAAAACGCTTAATTATGTAACATGCGATTAATTTTAGTATTATTTTTTTTTATCGTATACCTATATATCAAATAAGTCAATAACTATATAAGAACGCATAGAAAGGCAGAAAATTACGATTATGCATTTCATAACGGTATAACTCGTGAACCGCGAATGTTGTTTACAAGTTACTTCAATACAATGTTCCACACAAAAGTCTTTAGTTGAAAAAGTAATTTTTGCAGAAAAACTAGGCATGACATGCCTACTAGAATTATAACTTTGTTTTCCTTTCACGGCAAAAATTATTCATATGTTTTTAAAAACGTTTCACGTGTTCTGAAAGATATAATCTATTACTCAGCATTGGTACCGCGACTTTGTAGATGATCTACGCCATCACGCAGCCTTGGATTATTTTCAAGAGCTCTAGCAGTTTATCGATTCGCCAAGATTTGAATATTTATAAATTTGCAGATGAAAATACACGTTCAAACAATGCCGATCCCACTCATCCAATATCTTTCTTTTATGCTTTTCGACTTTTCAGGAAATCCATAACAATCATGTCTTATATATATATTGTAAAATAATAAATACTTCAACGATGTGTGATTATTCTGAATCATTGAAACAAGTTATCACTTCTGTTTACACTTAGTCGCGTGTATTAACGCGTAATTAATTATTCTTGTATCTAAAAATATAAAGTTTTTTAAAACGCAAAAGAATCGCTCGTTACTTTTGTAATAAACACTTGATAACATTTATTTACGATATAGTAAAACTTGTAAAATAAAAAAGAATGAGTCACTGCAGTACGTTTCTGCTTCATGTCATATAAAGTTTTAAAATTCTGACTCACGAACGAAGGGCAATATCTTTTTGTAGAACCTGCGAAATACAAAAGTGAAAGTGGAAAATTATTCAGAACAATAAACTACAGACAATCACTTAATTTCGTATAACAAAATTACTGAAGTGTCTTATCCTTGTTGACATTAAAATCGCATTAAACGAAAAACACGTATAATTGGCCAATAAATCGCCTGTAAAAAATCACCTATCGTTATGAATAAAAATTATCGGTAATCATCGGTCGCCACTAACGATTCCATTCAGCAAATGCAAAAATTACACTCGCCTCGGTAATAGCGTGCAAACTCGTGCAAGTCTCGCTACACAGACGATGAGGTAAAAAGCAGCAACGCGTTTTGCTTTGCAGATTGAAACTCATCAATCCATCGTGCTTTCGACTATACTACCGCGTTTTGTCGATTTCAAAGTCAAATCGGTTCTTGTCTGTCTAGTCGTTATGTTCGGTCTAGCCGTCACTCTATAATTGACTTGTCTCTCTCGCGCGCATGTAAATTCATTTGTTTTCGCCGTTTAGAACTCTATACCCATCGCTATACAAATCCAGGGTATATATATATACATTTCCTATACAACACGTTATTTTCGACGCGTGATTCTTCGCACGCGTTAACCGAATCCAATCACTGCCTCTGTATATATACACCGTACAACGTATCTAATTAATACCTGTGCGACCGTACCAGCAAACAAGCGCGAGCTTTGTCACACATGCCAGCAAGTGTCGAGGCGATTCCAGTCCACGCAGCAGTTGTATAACGATCACGTGCGGCAACGTGCGAAGCATCTGTTTATTATCCGATCGAAAAGTAGCTGCTGCACCGCACAACACGGGCTCATGCTCGCCTCAATTCGTGTTAGATAAGGAACCTTTTGTTCCTGTAACGTTTTTTTTTTCTGTATACGGCTTCGAGCAAACGCGACTGTGTGTGCGCTTCGTGTAATTGTCGTATATATGTATAGTCTTAATGAAAATGTTTACGGAATATATACTACCGCGGTTGGGGATCAAGTTGTCAAAGATGTGCTAATCGAGCGCTGAGACGCTGTTAAACTAGCAAATATTGAAGTTAGATATAGTGCGAAAGCCAATTCAGGGGTATCTGCGTAAATAACTAGATTAGTGGTGTTTTAGTTGAATGAAGGCTTGATTTGTACCGAAGAAGTTACGTATATATATTTGACTTACAGTAAAAATGTTTTTTTTGTGTGTAAAAAAATTTAATAACACGAAATATGCAATAATTTGAAACTCATTTTATTTATACTTCGAGGAACAAAAGGTGAAATGACGCCGTTCGTTAGATACGTGAGATGAATTCAAAACTGTGGGAACAGCAGAAACAAAACATAAGATAATTTTGAAAGCTAAACGTGTAATGATAAAACTGTCTGCGTGACAAAAACAGTTTTCGCACTCTATTCGCTGTCAATATAAGCCCACCAAACGCTTAGAACAAATAAGCTTGTTTGTTCGAATCTTACAGAAGCGTTATATAAGAACAATTAGCAAAATAAGAATAAGTTAGAGTTATAAGATTACGCTGTTACTTTTGAGCAAATGCGATAAAGCCTGACATAATATGCGAAATTAAAAAAGCCTTCTTAGAATCGTATAACTATACATAAATCAATTATCTATCAAGGAATATCTAATCACAATATATACTTATCTTCACACTTATTGGATAAGGTTTATGAATGATATTTATGATAAATTTTGTCATTTATATAAGTTATATCTAATCAAAAAACAAACATTACAAAAAAAAAAATTCAAAACTAATTTCAGAAATTTTAAATTGGATGGTTAGCTCTATAATACTTTTTAGAAAACATTTTATCAAAGTAATGGATCCAAGAAAAACAGTTTGATTACTTTTGTAATAGAAAAGGCCTCGAAACTTTGACACACTCAATAAGTCACCTATCATAATAAGTTTCTGGTAAAGTTCTATATTTCTCTGTTATAAGTAGTTATCTTAAACTTCTGAAAGTTAAAAAAAAACTATGAAATTTGGGGTGTAACAGAAATAAACAAGGTACTTATTTTGCGTACATACAAACAACACTCAAACGAATAATAATAAAAAAATATGTAAAACACACACGCTTATCATATTACTTCCTCCGAATTTATATTTCAATGTACTCTATATAAGTCTTGCTATCCTTTTAACCTTGCATGTTGATTTCTTATATTTTTGTGACAAAAGGTATATACGTATGATGCCGTTACCAAGCGCTTAATTACAAGCTGAACTTGCACAAAAGTGCGTCACATTCTAAAAGCGCTTTTTCATGGTAATTCAACCTACGGAAAGTTTATCCTATCTCAAAAGCAATTTTTTCGCTTCTAACGTAGATGACTTTGCGATTACTTGTGCATTTTTATATTTAGTGCTTTTTACGTAAAGATAATATTTGCTCGCTGAAGTGTAACCGATTTGAATTCAGAATAAATTACAAATACCCATACCCTTTAAATTTTTACTTAAGAATGAGATTGAAACTCCAAATACTTTGATCCAACTCCCGTATGCAAAGGAAATATCAACTTCTACATAAATAATTTAACAATTTTCAAGGAAACAATATCGCCAACACCCAAGCGATCAGCAATTTACGGTAGGTCGCGAACACTCGTATATATATACGTAACGCAGGTTTCCTTACCAGCCGCCACGCGTACGAATTTCGCTGCACCTACATGTATATATATATATATATATATATAGCATTTGAGAATAAATTAATGCCGACGCGAGGGCACCGGGCTGTCTCCCGCGACATTCGATTCTCTTTCTCGCTCTCTTCCCTCTCGCTCACTTGGTTGACGTAATCGCAACGGTAAACCGTCGTTGAAGTGCGCGCTCGCGGCAAGCCGGCCGGTTTTCGAGAGCGCGCGAGACCTCACTTAATAACTCAATTGTCGCGAGAAAGTTTGATTCCCTCCTGTGAAAGACAGTTGAAGTTTACGAGATTGTCTCATCAAAGGCGCGTGCGCGATTTTAGATTTGTTGAGGTGGTGTCGATCGAGTTTTGCGATGTATAACGGGTTTTATCAGAATTATTACTAGTTATCGGTTATGTTGAAGTGTTTGGGTTTGTTGATTGATACATAGATTTGTTCTATCAGCGTTAAATATAATAGATATATTTTTATATAATGATAATAACAATGAGTTTGGAGAAGTGTAAACATGTTTTTGATCACGTTCCGCGTCTTTTATGAAGATTGTTCCATTTGATATAAGAGTCATTCATATAAATAAAGACTTGATATCGTTATATTATAATGACTTTGGAAGTATGATATTAGGATAAATGAGAATTTCTCGTTAATTAAGAGATTGTCGAGAAACATCGGTGCCTTAATTAAAATTAGATCGTATCCATGCGGACGTGAAATAATAACGACTCTTTATTTATATATACAAGTAATGTTCAAGTTTTAACAAATTTTGAAAAATGTTATAAAATTAAGATAAGTAATTAAGAAATTATATAAAATAATCAAGAATTTAAATAAGCTATAAAACTTAAAAGTTGTTAACCAAATTTCATATGATTTTAATTTTTCAATCAAGAGTTATATTAAAGCGAATAACGAGTGCCTATACCAAATGGATGAATTTTTATGTCAAGGTTATTTTTAATGCCGGTTACTATTCAAACTGTGTCAATTTAGTTTTAGAAATCAATAATATTTAAGCGTTACAGCCGAGTTCGCTTGTATCAAGTTTTTTTAGTTTAACCAGTTCACCGATTTTTGTCACGAATCCTACAATATCTTTTATTTGCTAATAAAACAGTACTTTTTAAAGTTTCCTGTTTATTTGATGAAATAGGAACTGTGTATATAAATATATATATAATACATATTGTTACACAAAAACTTTATACACAGCATCTTTATCAGACGCTATAGTAAATTGAAAAGAAAACCCTGTAAACTGTAAAGCCAATAACTGAATTTGAAACAAAGTGCTTTTTAACGACGAGAAAGTTACGCGACAAACGAAATTACAAAGCCGGCATAGAGCGCAGTGCGGCCAAAGTATAAGTATATACCAACTCGCGGCCGGAACATTAGAAAGTTCGAGATACAAAACAGCACTGAAATCTTACCGAGTTCTCGTCATGGCGAATTCACTTGCGCGCGACGAATCTTGATTGTAATCGGAAATCCTAAGCGTAAATTTCACTTCGGCGTCGTTCGTGTATATATTATAATGAACTTACATGTACACACATGAAAAACGGAATCCAGCGATGCTCCACGGCTTAGGCTTTATGTATAGTGAGAACAAAGCAACGAGACGAGAGACAGAACTTATTTTTAGAGGACCGAAAACCATGAGTGCGCGGACTTATTTTCATCTGCGTGCCCTGCTAGCAGTTCAAGTGCGAGTCTTTTGACTGCCTTTGTGCAGTGATTATCGAAGGTTTATTTAAACAAAAGCATTTGTTCGGGTCTGCTCCTGTTTCCAAGAGACTTTAATAGAGGAAACGTAGCAAGCGCGTGATAGGAATTGTTATTACTCCGAAATGAAATTTGGAGCAACTCTGTTTACAACTTCTCGTATAACATTTACATGCATTGTAATAAACCTGACTTTTATTACGATAAACGCATATATAGATACCTATCCGTATCTTCATATACACGTTCTTGAACTTTTGGAAAATTCCTAGCGCGTCTAAATTTACAACAATGTTTACCTCCCAACTCACATAATACGCGCTTCGACGACCGCTACACGTCATCCTCTGCAATTCGCTGAAAAATCATGTATATTCTTAATAATCGAAAAATTCACAACTCCGCGGTAACGGAAGACAATGTGCTCGTAAAAAATCAAGTGACTTTTTCATCACCGTAGCATGCTCGCGTAAAGTACCCATATACACCGCAGCTACCGTCGTCATAACAGTGCTCAGTAAAATCTATCCGCACGAGCGAGAGAGGAAAAACGACGCCGTGTTTACGCGCGTTTCCGACCGTCATCAATTTTTTCTTCTTCGCCTTCAAGCGTATACTTCTTCACTCTCCTCCGCCTCATCCCAAACATCAAGTACACATATACAACGCAGCATTTTCCAACGTTCTACCTCTATATACACGCAGCTGACCGCGCGAGCGAGAGAAGCCATTGACTCCCAACGCGCAGCCCTCGCGGGCATCGGTCCAAAACATTAGCTCCGCGCGTAAGAGAAAGACGCAGAATTTTGCGAACCGCATCCGCAATTTCAAGCCGCAAAAAAGAAAGTCTCTTATACATATCGTTATATATGTATACAGGCAAGAGAGAAAGAGAGGAAGAGCGCGGTGTCGGCGCGATCCATGAAATTGTAACGCGCTCGTGAGAGGGGCGGCTCTATACTCTTGTGTGCGCGCGCGCGCAAGAGAGAGAGAGAGAGAGAGAGAAAAGCGGGTCGAGCACGCGGATGCCTGCTGATGTGCACGTGATTCCAGCGTGCCGGCAAGCCGCGACATCGACCGGCCGTCTCCCCACTCTTGTACCGTTGCTCGTTCTACCTCCACGACCGCACCACTATATATACCACGCACACACTCTCTCGCTTGGCTCTCCTGCTTTGTCTGCGCCTGGTCGCGTTGAGTCACACGTATATATATGCTTTATATACATACACCTATGCGGGTATCACGAGCGTTGCAGGGTGTCTACGAACACCTGCAGCATGGTACACAGTAGAAAAGGAGGAGGAGGGAGGATGCTTCGAGAACGCGAACTGCTTGAGCGGGCTTCAGGTGCGATGAACGGCCCTGAGCTGCTTCTGCAGAAGTGTCCAGCGTTCTAATTATCTTGTCTTCTTTTCGTATGTATACTTGACTGGGGGGAGGCTTGATTAGGAGACAAGCGTGTATGTGTTTTGACGAATTGGCGGGATATTCGTTGTGACAGAAGTTGATCACTTTTCCCTTTCGGAGTACAATTATAACGTGTACTGTAGCTTTGTCACGTGTACTGTATGTATGCTGCGTATGTAGTAACGGGGGTTTGTTTGTGCATTAGGTATATCGATTGTTGAAGAAAGATAAGGAAGTGCAGACGAGCGCGGTGAAATGCAAATAGGTAAATGCAGCGAGTCGTAAAAGGAAAATGGGAATTTGGAGTAAATCTAATAGCGTGACTCGCGAATCTATACGTACCGTTATATATTGATTAAATAAACTCTGAAATTGTTTTGTCGTATAAATAATATGTAATGATTAAATATTTTATATTAATAATGTATTTCTGATTGACTGGTTATATATCAATTGATAATTGATTGGATCTTAACAACTCGTGCATTAACTTGTTATTAATAAAAAAAAAGGTGGTTTTGATTTATCTTCGTTTAACGTGATCTTGTGTAATGAAGTGTAATATATACAGTATGATGTAAGAATTCTAGAATACTGCAAAAATTTTGATATATTACAGCGGAAGATTTTTAAGATTATTCATCATCTCGCAAAATTAAATGGCTTCAAAGAAGTCGTTGCACGTCTAATATTAATGATTTTCCGTCAGTAGAGAATTACGCGTATAGTCCGACTAGTTTTCTTCCACACAAATCTTGACGTTCTAAAAACGGTATCATTCGACTTTAAGTAGTTCGTCAAAACTTTTCTTTTCGTGTAATCAATCACGAGAGTTGTTTCTGACTGAACTTTTACTTTTTCGTAAAGTATTACCCCATTCTTAGGAAACAAGTTCTATAATTGTACATGAACTATATACACAATTTAACAATATATGTAACTTTACTATGTCAACATACATTCTCTTCTAGACATTTTTCGCGATAATTATTTTTACTCCAGAAATTGAAACTTTTATATTATTAATAAATAATCGAGTGACTTCAGTTTCGGGTTGCTTTTTACATAATTTAACTTCATCAGTTAAGTAACAGGCGAATTTCCACGTAGACACTTTTCTAATATTTTCCGAAACTAAAAGTTCTAGAGTAGTGACACATCAAGGTGAAGGACTAATCGATGATATTTTTTTTCGAGGACCTTATCTATACAGTTCCTACCCCGAAATGTGATATGATGAAAAAAATCAATATCTCATTCTAGATAAATCCATGAATTTTCTACGTTAACAAGTATTATTCAACGTATGATTTTACATTTCTTATGTAATTTACAGTTACAAGTAATCATGTTTTAAAAAGTCACGACCCCGTTATTCTGCATGTATATGACGACTATACGAAAGGATAAATTTACTTTAAATTATTGAGTAAGCTCTCTCGCCTTCGGCAAATAAAAAATTCAATTGAAATCCCTATAACTATACAGAATCCTTCACCGATATCCGCTCCACTGTAAAGAAACATGATTGAAAAAGTAGTAACTATAACAACAAACACTGTCGATATAAATCTTTCAATCAGACTTTAAAAAAAAAACAACACAAACCAAATCACCACTTAAAAATATAATACCAGCGAAGCGAAAAAGAAAAACACGTGGTTCGACCGTTCTAAGCCTCCTCCAGAACAACTTCATGCTATTTTCGAAGCTCGCTTGTATTCGCAGATGCACCACTCACACACACACATATATA